>ML792246.1:479505-496983 GCA_009831015.1 Picea engelmannii | reverse complement strand
ATATATATATATATATATATATATATATATATATATATATATATATATATATATATATATATAATTTTTTTACAATTTTAGTTTAGCTTAAATAACTTCTTTAAAATGCAAGTATCATGATAATATGATAACATATTCTCTCATTTATGATGCAAGTATCATGATAATATGATAACATATTCTCTCATTTATATCAAATTTTTTTTGGCTAGTATTTGTTATCTATATATTATTACCAACTATAATTCTTATATTATTATTTTTTCTATTTTATTTTTATTTTATTTGACTAGTATTTGTTATCTATATATTATTATCAACTATAATTCTTATATTATTATTTTTTTCTATTCTTAGTCGTCTTCCAAAATCAATGGATCAGATTTATTGTTTATAACTTTCTTAACATGTTTGCTTTTTAACATTTACCTAATCACATTAAGAAATTACTGTAAGGATGCAAGGATATGTAATTACCACGTTCCATTTATCAACCTAATGCAGCCATAGATCAAGGTTGAATTTTATATAAAAAGGAACTCCCCCAAAATATATATATCTGAAAACATGCATAAACCATCAGATAATCTTACCTAACATGCATAAACAATCAGAGAATCTTACCTTAGTATCTGCAGAGGTTTGATCATCATCACAGCCACTAAAAGATATGGCTTCGCCTCCCATTGTTCCTTTCCACATACCATTTTGAGGTGTATGATCTTCCCACGCACATTTTCCTTTGCTAAATTTGTAAACATAATAAAATAATAACAGTTAATTTGAGAAAAGATATGGATCTACAGCCAAAGAAAAGTTGAGAGTGAGTTATGACTGTAAGGAATAACGAAGGATTGGATGTTACCTGGGGTTGAAGACGCAGACGTAGGGCAAATCGAGAACAGTGCCGCTATGGCAAGCATCGATGATTGAATGCAGTCGAGCTCCGGGAGGAAGGGGTTTTACCAGCGTATCGTTCATCTCATTGTCCACAATCATCCCCGCCTTCTGGAAGTCAAGAGGCAAGAGCGTTTCGTCGTACCCATCGATTTCGTGGCCAGTGTAATCTCTTTGCTGAGAGCCATGCCCAGAATAATGAAACACCAAAGAATCCCCAGGTTGGCAATCCTGCACCAGCCAACACATCCATCTCTGGATGTTTCGTTTTGTGGGGATTCTTTTCGAATCATTTTCTTCCTCTGCACAAAATTCAAACTACACAGCTCACGTAATGAAAAACACAATAACAGTAGATGATGATAATCTACTGTTATCATCATCATCTACTTATAATCTAATATAAGTTTCGGATGTATCTAGTTTATTGGTTTCTTTTCAATTTCTAAAATGTTATGGAATGAAAGAGTGTGTCACTTTTGTGACACTAAGAAACACTATTATAATCTAATATAAGTTTCGGATGTATCTAGTTTATTGGTTTTGTTTCAATTTCTAAAATGCTATGGAATGAAAGAGTGTGTCACTTTTGTGACACTAAGAAACACTAAGAAGGTTATTGATGAAAAGCATTTTTTCTTAGATTGTCCAGCCTATATCCATATTAGATCTCATTTTTAAAATATTTGTCACACTACCAACCTTCCTAAGCTCTTAACTCAACAAAAAGTATGGTGATATTGGAAAGCTTATCTTAATGTTTTTCGAACACATAAACAAAATTCTAAAAAATTGAAAGTAATCACTTACTTTCTTAAAATCCGATAAACCAATTCTATATTAGTGGAACTTAATCATCATCATTATCTCATAAATTAACTGCGAAATAAATACTCAAAACCATTTAAGATAATCGAGATAGTTATTACCTGTGAGAATAATTATCGAGTCTTCCGGGAAGTTGAATCTGGTTGTGAGCAGATATTTCATACAGTTGACATCGTTGATGCAGCCTTTGAGCTCGTATGGCGTACCTTTGTAGGAAATCCCACAAACGACGGCTCTTTTACTACAGGAGACTCGAACCAGAGGAGGATGAATAATAATGGGCTCACGTCTGGGATTCGGGCGGTACTGGGGTTTTGCTCGGCGAACCCCGACATGAGCACCGCAGGACTCACAGCGAAAGCCAGCAATTCCGGGAGGAAGCCATAGCTCATCTCCGCAATTCGGACAACCCACCAGTTCGGTTTGTGCCATAACAATCTCTCTTGCGCAAAACCTAATTTACTCCTCGGAGTAGGCAGTTTGTGTGTCTTTCACATCGATCGAAGGAGAACTATATATAGACTTATGATGATACGTCTGTATTCGGATGCTGTGAATGCTTTGGCACTGGCAGGTAGGTTGGCAGTATGGAATCGTAAAAGATTGAAGCACACATATTTAGTTTAAACAATTGTATGATTTGGGTTTGATCCCCTATCTATCGATCGAATACGGGACAAAGGCAATTGGTACAAGTAGAATCTCCTGCTCTCATCTGTGCTTTATTCAAGGAACAGTTCATCATAAACCCTACATGGCAGGGGAATAAAGTTAAGAATGAAGTATTCAAGAAGTAACTATAGGCAATGGTGGTAAAGAGGTTGAGGAAGGATATTGAATTTTCTTAGCATTCCGTGTGACAGTGATTCAAGGAACAGTTCATCATAAATCCTACATGGCAGGGGAATAAAGTTAAGAATGAAGTATTCAAGAAGTAACTATAGGCAATGGTGGTAAAGAGGTCGAGGAAGGATATTGAATTTTCTTAGCATTACTTGTGACAGTGAAGATGAATGTTTAATGATTTTCTGTCTAGTTCTCATGATCAAAGGAAAAATAGTGTTCCCTCACCTTCTAGCACTCAAGTTGCTATCTTGTTAATTTAAGTGAGAAAGTTCATTCCTTACCGATATTTTTCTATGCTTAATACTTTTTGTGTTTATGTTTATATCTTATTAAAGTGAAGTGGATTTCTCTGCTTGTATTTTATCAATCTATACTTAAGTTCATACTTTGTTAGCATAAGTGAGGAAGTTGGTACCTTACCAATATTCTCTCACAGTTACTCTAGTAGCTAGTCACTGTAAGTGAGAATGTTGGTACCATGTCAACACTATCATGCACTTGAGTTGTTACCTTGTCACTTTAAGTGAGGAAGTTGGTACCTTCCCAAGGATCCCATACTCTTAAGCTAATACCTTTCCAATGTAAATGAGGAAGTTGGTACCTTACAAGTGGCTAGTGGATTTCTACACTCTTCCCATGGTTGGATTTCTACACTCTTCCCATGGTTCCTAAGATGGAATGTAGTATTTTCCTCTATCGCTCACTCTTAGGTTAGTAAGTCATCAGTGTATGTAAGAAGTCTATACCTTGCTAGCCCCTCTCTCACACTAGTATCTTGCCAATGCTCAATGAAATTCCATACTCTTTCCTTGATTCCTAGGATAGAAGACAATATTCCCCTCGGCCTCTTGCACTTAAGTTGGTACCTTGCCCATTTGTTTAGGACAATAGTACATTTTCAACACTCTAGTTGGTACCTTGCCCATTTGTTTAGGACAATAGTACATTGCCAACACTCAAGTTGGTACCTTCCATTTTTTGAGGACAATAGTACATTGCCAACACTCAAGTTAGTACCTTGCCCATTTTTTGAGGACAATAGTACATTGCAAACACTCTCATGTGCTTACACCAATACCTTGCCAATTTAAGTGAGGAGATTGGTTTCCCCACACTTCTTGAGGTTCTTAAATGGAAGTCCATGTCATTAATCACAATAGTCATTATTTTCCCCATTACCTTCCACACTTAAGCCACATCAATAACTTGTCAATAACTTACATTGATATCTTACCAATTTAAATTAAGTAAAAATATTGGTTTTCCAAGTCTTCCCTTCTTTTTTTGATAGAAAACAATACCCTCAATAATAATAATAATTGATAATCCCATAAAAATCACAATAATAACTGATAATCCCATAAAAATCAATAAAAATAAATCCTACAACCTTATGAAATATCACATTTTAAATAAAAAAAAATATTACTAAACCTTATAAAATATCACACTTTAAATAATAAAAAATATTACTAAAATGGAAACAACTAAATCATCCCTTATACCTTACCTTACATCACACCTTATCCAGAATCACATTTATAGATAAATTAATCCACATAATAATTATAACCTTCAACGAATAATTTTTTTGACCCACCAGTACGCCTGTTTTACTTTGTTTCCATAGCTTCCAATATGGATGGAGTCTGAGAATAAAATAAATGTGATACGTGTCTTACATACTCGGAGATATGGGTACTTTACCAAATACCGAAAAAATTAAAGCAAATGATTCATTGTATTGTGATATAATAGAAAATGGGAGTATAAAATAAAGTGAATAAAATGAGATTTGTTATCTGTTTTTTTTTATTTTCGTATCGCAGCTTTATTTTCCTTCCCGAGCACACTTCATTTTTTAATCTCTTTTTCTGTGTTTCTTTCCTCGAAACATCAATGGTTCTCCCATTTCTGAAATAAAAAAACGAATATGTAACGTCACGGGAGGTGAATATGTAACGTCACGGGAGATTGCATCATCTGTTTTCTTTAGCCATTGCTCTTTAAAAAGGCAAAGATACGTTCATAAAATGGATTTTATTTTCAAAAAGTATTTTTCTAAAATATTTTTTCAAGATAAAATTTATAATTTATACAATTTCCCACTTGAATCATCTTTATTAACCAAAAGTAAAATATTATGAGATATAACATTTAATTAATAAATTATTAATTAAAAATAAAGTATTATAAAATTTAAATCTATATAATTTTTCAATTTAATTATTATAATAAAACAAGTGATGAATGAGAATTTCTTGTTAGTAGAAAAAAACACATATTCCAAAATAAAATAAAAAACTTTTTCTTGTATTTAGGTGGTCATCTACCTTGTCTAACTGTTTCAAAATAGTTTTTTCACAACTTACTATTTTTAGTATTTTTTTGGTTCTTGAATTTACATTTTTTCTCGATCAGGAACCTCAATAAAATTCAAAGGCTTTGATTGAGCCCCCTAAATGAAGCTCATCGTCAATACATTTCCAACGAGTTATCGTGCACTCAAAACAGAGATCGTATGCAAAAGTTGTGACCCCGGGAAGTTGATGTACTAACTTACCCCAACGGGGCCACGTGACTTTTGGCACTTCATCTCCTAGGGTTAGGTTTTTGGATGTCTAGGGTTTTAGAATTCTTGTTTATTGTAAAAAGGTCTTCAGAGCATGATTGTACTCATCTTCTTGCGAATGAGCAATAGCATAGCCGTCACATCTCTTCTCAGAGATAAGCTACCACCATTCTAGCAAGCTTGTTTCAGTTTGCATTTTACAGTTTTCAACATATTTCTTATTTAATAGAAGCCAAGTTTTATTGTATCTCTGTTATTGTTCACTGTGTTTCTATGTTAATATTATAAATCTATGGTTTCATTTTGTTATGCTCATAAATCCGGATAAGTTGTATCAAAGTGGTATGTTCCTTGTTGTTTTTTAATGCATGTCCCTGACGCGGTCAGGGTATAGAGAGTTAGGTCTCGAGCTTGTTTCTCTTGAGTAAAACTGCTCTCACACACCCAAGAAACCATCCATGGCGGGTGGAAAGAAAGATGATGGGACAACTTTGCACAAATCTTTCGACTGCTACCGACAAGCAACACATCCACCTCAAGTGGAGGGGCCACCCCCTTCAAGGTACAAATCAATTTTGATATTCTTATATTTGAAGGTCAAATAGATGTTGATGTCGTAGATAAATGGTTAAATCTTCTAGAAGGGTATTTTTCTTTCCACTTCTTTTCCGATAGAGAAAAGATTACATTCATGCGCCTCAAGGTTGTCCCCCATGTCAAAGATTGGTGGGAGACTTTTGTGAGAAAAAGAAAATAGAGAGATCCACATTATTTGCAGTTGCACCCACTTGGGGTTCCTTCAGGGATGCTATTAAGGAACAATACTACCCTAGTGTAAGTTATGACAACTTGTATACAAGATGGACCACACTGAGGTAGGAAAGAGACCAAACAGTACCAAAGTCCATGAATGTCTTCCATACCTTGCGCACCAAGATAGGTATGAAATATTATGAGTGACATCTGGTGCTCAAGTATCGCAGTGGTCTGCATAGATACATCTAGAAAGAAGTGGAGTTTTTGGACATCTCATCCTTGGGTGCGGCCTGTTGATATGCCATCAAAATTGAGCATAAGTTCAAACAAAAGACACAATCGTTTGGGTCTGGGAACCCCTCATAGAAGAAGCAAGGAAAGGGTAGCCCCAACCCGTAGAACAAAGGATAGAGAAAAGATGGGAAACCTTAGGAAAACCAGTCCAAGCCGCAAGAAAATAAGGACAATGGGAAGACGTAGAGAGATACCGGGAAGTGGTGCGACTTCCATAAGAGCCTCTAGCATAACATTGTTGATTGTCGCTCAAAGAAGTCATTGGTGGCTGAGGTAAAAGTATATGAATCAGATGCGGGTTCCGAATATGAGTCAGAACCAAAGAAGGGGAGACAGATCATTGACGTGGAACCCAGTGCCACCGTTTCTACCACCAAGATACATCACGGTGAACCTGATGAGCCAGAGGAAGGCAAGCGCCTCTTCATTCATAGATGTGGGTGAAGGGTACTCCATTGCACTTCATCATTGATAGCGGTAGCCAGAAGAACCTCATCTCAGTGGAGGTTGTCAAGCGACTGGCCTTACTGACAATGCCACACCCACAACCCTACACTATCGGATGGTTTCGTCAAGGAAGTGATATTTGTGTCAGCCAACAGTGTCGCATGTCCTACAACATCAAGCCATTAAAATATGAGGTATTGTGTAATGTTGTTCCCCTTGAATTTTGTGATGTTCTTTTGGGCCAACCTTATTTATGGAAATTCCATGTTGTATATGAGTCTAGGCCTCGCAGTGTTATTATTACTTTGAACAGGAAATTGTACAGGATACCCGAGGTAGTCCCACCTAGTGTTATCTCCTTGATCTTTGCCAAGCAATGCAGGAAGGTCATTTCTCAGACTGGGAAGTTTGTCTTCTTCGTGATTAGCTCTGAGAGTGAGAGAAAGTTGCAACCACATCCATGGCCTCCACGGATGACCTCTCCACATAGAAAAAGCAAGTGGATAAGGTCGTGGAAGAATACAAAGACATCTTCTCATCACCTATCAGGGTACCTCTGTACTGTCAGGTCAAGCATCTAATTGATCTCCCCCGGTGAACCACTACCCAATGGGCCATTCTATCGCCTCTCTCCACTGGAAAATGAGGAGATCAAGCGTCAAATCCAATAAAGGCTCCACAAGGGGCTCATCTGAACCAGCTCATCACCATGTGGAAGCCCAATCATGTTGGTGCAAAAGAAATATGGGACTTGACGACTCTGCATTGATTATCGGGCCCTAAATAAAATCACATTTAGGAACTGGTACCTGATTCCCCAAATCAACGATCTCCTTGATCAACTCAAGGGGGCCAAATACTTCGCTAAAATTTATCTGAAGTCCAGCTACCATCATATCTCAATAGAACCAAAAAATGTATGGAAAATTACCTCCAAGTCAAAATAATGTCTTTTTGAATGACTTGTCATGCCCTTTGGTTTGACAAATTCCCCAGCAACTTTCATGAGGATGATGGACTATATCTTGCAGCCTTTCACTAATTATTTTGTGGTGGAGTATCTGGATGACATCCTCGTCTACAACAAGACTTGGGAAGAACACTTGCAGCATATTCAACAAGTTTTGCACACTCTGCGGAAGCACAAGCTATATGCCAACTTGAAAAAATGCTCCTTCGGCATGGACAGGGTCTCGTACTTAGGCTACATTGTTGATGCATATGGTGTGGATGTTGATCCATCCAAGATCCAAGTCATTCGTGGTTGGCCAGCCCTAAACACGCTCACTAAGCTTTAGAGCTTCTTAGGCCTTGCCAATTTCTATCAAAGGTTCATGTTGGGACTCTCCCATATTACATGGGCCCTCAGCCAAATAACCAGAGGTGGTGGTAAGGAAACATTTGTGTGGGGCCTGTCCCAATAGAAATCATTTGATGATTTGAAATAGTGTTTGTGCTCCACCCCAGTGCTTTCATTACTTGACCTGCAACATCCCTTTGAGATCGAGACAGATGTTTTAGACTATAATGTGGACGTAGTCATCACTCAGCATGGCCACCCCGTGGCCTATCATAGTGAGACACTATCAGATGTCGTTCGTAAGTACCCTACTTACGATAAATAAATGTACTCCATTGTGAAAGCTTGCCACCAGTGGAGGCATTACATTGTCAGGAAGGAGACAGTCATCCACACTTATCATAAGTTGTTGCAGTTCATACAGACACAAGGAAAATTGCAGAATGACCGCCATCAAAAGTGGTCCGCATATTTTCAACAGTTCCACCTCAACATCAAGTATAAACAGGAAGTATCAACCGAGTCATTGATTACCTCAGCAGATCTCCAGTTGCGACACTCACCATAGTGCTCAATTCTTGTGACGACGAGACCTTTAGATCGTCCCACCTCTATGAGACAGATCCTGACTTCACCAACACCTACCAGATGTTGGGCACAAACACAGTTATCACCAATTTCCATCTTCAGGATGGGATGTTGTGCCATCTAATCCATCTGTGTTCCATCAAGCAAGTGAGGGAAGCCGATTTTCGAAGCCCATTATAGTCGAGTGGCAAGACACTTTGGAAAAGACAGTGGCAGTGTTGCAGAGGCATTTCTACTAGTCGAAACTTCGACAAGATGTCAATAAGTATATACAGTCCTAAACTACCTGTGTTATTTCCATACTGGCCATTAAGAAACAAGGCTTGTACACTCCTCTGACTACTCTTTCCAGGCCCTGGGAATCCATCTCAATGGACTACATGTCGGGCCTTCTGTCCACCAAGTGGGGAAATGACTATGTTTTGTGGTTGTTGATCACTTTTCCAATATGGTGATTATGGTCGTCTACAAGAAGAGAATCACAGCAGAGGCCACTGCCAAGATCTTCTTTGAACGAGTGTGGGTCCTCTTTGGGATTCCACAATCCATTATCTCAGATCAGGACAGTCGGTTCCTCAGGACATTCTGGTCGAGCCTTTGGTCACTGCTAGACACCAAGCTCACTAAGTCCACTTCCTTCCACCTCCAGAATGATGGCCAAACTGTGATGTCTCGTTCCCAAGAGTAGGCCAACAGGGAGTGACTTAGTAGTCTATTGTTCACGTAGACTATAATCAGGCACAAACAGGGAACAAGAGGAAAAATAAGGGGTGAATTAGTGGTTAAACGATGAATTAAGCCAAAAATAACAGGAAAAGTCACTTAAGCTAAAGTCAACAGAGAAATAGAATGAAAAGGTGTTGAGGGGAGACTCAATTAATTAATCACTCACCTTAGGAGGAAAAGCGCCTAGCTTAAGTGATGTCAATGGAGAATTAGACCAGGAAGAGTATGAAGGGAGGAATTCGACCTAATTCTTCATTATGTTATGATTTGATGTTGAGAAAGTTTCCATAGGAGAAGGAGAATCGACCTTCTGTTGTTTTGTGGATTTCTAGAGGAAACCACCACCTTGATCGGTTTCGGTGTTGAGAGACACACCCTAGCCTATCAGAGATACCATCTAGGTATTTTACCGTGTTATTAAAGAGTATCTAGTTTGCAGTGATTGTGGAGCTCAACGAGTGAGGGTGCAAGGGTTAAAGAGGGTTTTGTGTAGTTGCATGAGACCAGAGATTATCTTGTAGATTCCTCCCGACCCAGTTGAGGACTAGCAAGGATGCATCTTTTAAGCCACCAGTCATCATATTCTGACAGTGGAATCTCTCAGGGCACAACAGATAGCTATAAAGTGTGCAGCTCTTTAGGAGGGACATTTGGGGTTCCAAAGGGAGTTCAGGATCAGATCCGAGGAAACCCTTCCGACCCAGTACAACATTGGATAGGGTGCACATTTCGAGATAATATATAGTAGTAGATTCTATTGGTGGAATGACTAGGGTGCACTCATTGAGCCCAAGAGGTGTGCAACCCCCTAGGGGATGACATCCAGATCTTCCGCGGTCCAATATCCAGTCTGTCAGTCATCAGTAGTAGCCTAGAGGCCAAGGCGCACAGTTTGGGACAATTTCTAGGTGATTTTGTCAAGTATAGCCACTAGGGCGAGTTTTCCAGTGTTTGCAACAGTTGTCGTGAGTTTCTAGAACTGCATTTTTTTTTTATCTATCTTTGCATGCAGATATCTGCTTTCATCTTCTGATCACGGGTATTTTTTATTAGTTGCTTGTATTCCAATGACAATCTACGATATCTAGTTGATGATTATTTCTCTGCTTTCAACATATCATTGTATTTCATGTTTTTTCCCTCATAATACATATGAATGAGATGGTGTTTGTTCTATTTTATATATGCATTGTATATTTTTATTAAACATTAATTGAATGAAACACACATGTGAAAATCACCAAAA
Organism: Picea engelmannii; assembly: GCA_009831015.1. Lineage (NCBI taxonomy): Eukaryota > Viridiplantae > Streptophyta > Pinopsida > Pinales > Pinaceae > Picea > Picea engelmannii. Next base: position 486,483 of record ML792246.1, on the reverse strand, counting down.
ATATCAAACAATTAACTCAAACGCATCCAAAAATCCCTAGAGTATCATATCAAACATTGGATTTGTCAGTTTAGTAGTATTTCCTAGACTAGCGGAGTCAGGAACATTACACAAACCGAGGTCATCAACCGAATGATCATGCACATCCTGCACATGTACAATTCTAAGCACCCTCGCACCTGGGAGGAGAGTATTCCCTATGTTCAACACAACTACAACAGAGCCATACATAGCTCAACCGACCACAACCCCTTTCAGGTGGAGTTGGGATTTCAACCATTGGGTCCCATGGATGTTGCACTACCCCTTGTGGCCACCCAAGCAAACTCGTTGCATGCTCCAACTGAAGATGACAAAGCCACCCAGTTCGTTGAGCAGATCCAACACATCTGCCAACAGGTTCAGTATATTTTACAGAATTCCAATGCCAAGTACAAGCGGCACCATGATCAACATCGGGTGTCACACCAATTTCAGGTGGGAGACAAATTTTGGTTGCAATTGCAGAAAGAATTCCTTACAGGGCCTGATCGAAAACTTCTTCCACTCTGTCATGGAACCTACACCATCACCAAGGTTGTGGGTGACAATGATTTTGAACTCAACCTTCCCCCATTCCTTGGCTTACACCCAATATTCAATGTGGACCTCCTTCGACCTTATTTCACACCATTATTGGACACCTCGAAGATAGTAGACAATTGAAACCAACAAAGCTCAACCCTGACTACATGGAACAGGAACCCACTAATCACATCGTGGACACATAGGTCAAGGGCACTCGTGAGTAGAGGATCCAACTCTATCGGGTTGTCAAAGCAGGGCAGCTCCTGCACCAAGGCAAGTGGCTCACCTGGAGCCAAATTCAATAGAAATTTCCTCATTTGATAGGGGAACTCAATGCAATGGATACCATTGCTTCCTAAGGAGGGAGGATTGATCAAGGAGGATCTCAGTGGCCACCCACCTTCTCCAACTGGCTCAAAACAGTTTTTTGGCAACTTACTATTTTTAGTAGTTTTTCGGTTCCTAAACTTCTGGGGCCATTTTGAGAGACTAAGCAATGTTGTTTCGCAATCATTCACCTCAATGATATCCAAAGTCTTTTATAGATCCCCCTAAATGAATCTCCTCGACAATACCTTTCCAACGAGATATCATGCGCTCAAAACATAGATCATATGCAAAAGTTATGACCCTGGGAAATTGATGTACTAACATACACCAACGGGGCCCACATGACTTTTGGCGCTTCATCTCCTAGGGTTAGGTTTTTGGATGTCTAGGATTTTGGCATTCTTTGTTATTGTAAAAATTCCTTTAGAGCCTCATTGTGCTCATCTTCTTGCGAATGAGCGTAGTTGTCACATCTCTTCTCAGAGATAGGCTGCCACCATTCTAGCAAGCTTGTTTCAATCTGCATTTTACAATTTTCAACATATTTCTTATTTAATAGAAGCCAAGTTTTAATGTATCATTTTTATTTTTCACTGTCTCTGTGTTAATATTATAAATTTGTGGTTTCATTTCGTTCTGCTCATAAATCTAGATCATGTATGTTCAAGATACATTACAGAAAATTAGACTAAACATAAAGTTCTATTTATACAATCTATGAATTGAAAATGGACTATTCAAACTGCTTAAAAGAATACTAAAATTTTATGTCAAAGACTCTTCCTAAAAACAATGACATATATAAGTATCCAATAATGTCCTAACTATTACAAGTTATAGTGTTCCAAAAAATTAAAGATGGATCTAAAGACCATTTACAATAGTAAAAATAAAAGAATAGTAAAACATAAATTGAACAAGTTATCTTTCTTGAGTAGCAATTCCATCAATAGTCTCCTCCAACTATAGTTGTCCAATTGGTAAAGCAATACCGGATTTTGATAGAGCATAAAAAATGGTGTCTAGTTCCCAATAAACATGCATGAAGGAAATCTTGTCAAACAATTATAAATTCTTCTTATGTTGGGCAACAATTGGAAGAAGAGAATTCTCTAGACATCCAACTAATTTTTCATCCACTTGATAACCATGAGGAGATAATGTATTCTTCTACTCACAACTCTCATCAATAAGCATCTTAATGTCATATGAGTACATATTCCTAGATTTGTTGTATATTGAACATAATGACTATTTGGTATAAATAAAATGCCTCCCATTCTAGATATAGAATCAAGCCCTTTGCAAGCCCCATCAAAATGTACCAAAGGTATAGATTTGGCAACCATTACTTGACCCACCTAACTAGGGACTCCAAACAAATAAATGATTATCCTAAATTTCTTCAAGACTTTCCTTTCATACCAACTCTTTAGATAGTCTCCAATACATGGCCCACTCCACATATTATTTAATCCCATCCAAGATTCCATATCCCTCACTATTTTCTAGGAAAAAACACACTATATAAAATGGTGTGTAATAGTTTCAACTCCTTTTTGACACAGAATACAGATGCTAAGACTTTCTTTGTTCCTTTTCTAAATCATCTCCCAAGTAAGGACCTTTTTTTTCAATGCTATCCACATGCATATTTTGGTATTTATTGATGTCATATTCTTCCAAATATTCTCCCACCACCTATTAGAATCCTATTGAGCATTGTCCTAAAGAGTCAAATATCCCAAACTAGAAGTGTATTGTCTTCAGTCTTGTTTTTTTCTCACACTAGTTCATATTAAGATTCCTCTCTTAATCTGATATGTTCTCCCTAACTTAGAAAAAAAAGTATTCCAATTCTATTCATGCACATCCAACATACCTTTCTCCTGAGTAGTAAACCACCCTTGTTGCCAAATAATGGAAGTTGTAGGATCCCATACCTAGTGAAATGTGCATTGGCCTAAGTCTTGTAGTACCTTAATCAAATTAGTGGGTTAAAAAATATTTTTATGTTAGGAATAAAAAAGAGATTAATAACATAAAATGGGAAAAATAAAAATATCAAGCACATGATGCCATGATTTATCTTAGAAAACCCTTACGGAAAAAAAAAAAAAAACCAAAGATATATTTATTCCCTTGACCAAATCCAGTAAACCAAGTGATCCTTCACTAATCACCTCTAGGCACATTACAATGGAGTATCCTAAGCCTTTTAAAGGATTCATTACATAAAATCCAAGAGCACAATACCATGGGGCAAAAACCACCACTATTTACCTAAAATGGATTTAACTCATTGACTCTTTGACCAAGTCAATTTTAACCCAACAATCCCCCTTTAAAACTTTACTTGTGGTAATTATCCAAGTCCTACCCCCCTTGATCATAACTTGGTCCCAACCATCTCACATTCTAAGATTACTTCACACATTTTAATCCATATTTATGAGTGGAACGAAATGAATAATAGATTGAATACAATAACACATATATACGAAGAACAACAACATATATACAGTGAACAATAACTTCTATTGAATAAATAAAATAGGCTAAAACTGTAAAACTGCAGAACTGAAAACAACTTGCTCAAATGGTGGTAGCTATATCTGAGAAGAGATGTGACTGCTACGTGCATCTTCCTGAGTAGAATGATTACAATGAGGCTCCAAAGGCCTTTTTAACATTACGCATGAATTCCAAAACCCTATACATCCAAAAACCTAACCCTAGGTTTTGAAACGTCAAACGTTATGTGGGCCCTGATGGGTAATTTGGTACCTCAACTTCCCGCGGTTGTAACTTTTGCATACGACCTTCGTTTTAGGTGTGTGATAGACAGTTGGAAATGTATCTTCGATAACTACACATTATGCCATAAAACTCTGACTCTGACTACAATTTGACTGTGGCAAGCCAAAAAAACACTATTTAGGGCCCCAAAACATCCCTATAAGTACAAAAAGATGTATTGACATGAAAACTTCCAAAATAATCCAGTTGGATTAGGTGGGCAAACACCAATCTCCACCTAGAAGTTATGTAGGGATTCATACAACCCCAGAGATGTAGAACCCACAATTACAAAGAATTACATAAGAACGTTGATCCGGATTTATGTAGGAACACAATGAAATATAGAAATACACATAAACGCAGAGATGCAGCGGAAATAAGACTTCATTTCATTAATAACAAATGACTGAAATATGCTTATAGACAGAATGGAAATAAACTAGCTAGGGTGCTGGTAGCTTATCTTTGAGAAGAGATGTGGTGGCTACTGGCCTCTGAACTCTGTTACAATGAGGCTCGAAGGCCTATTATTATTGAGAAACAATGGAAAACCCTAAACATCCAAATACCTAACCCTAGGAGATGAAACGCCAAGACTGTGGGCCCCGTTTGGGTAGGTTGGTACATCAACTTCCCGGGGACGTAACTTTGGCATACGATATTCGTTTGATGCGTTCCATACCTCATTAGAAATATCTATCCGAGGAATAAAACTTTTGGGTAAGAAACAATGATTTACGATCCATGTTGCTCCCAATTTTCCAAAAAAATGTCGTTTAAGGCCTCAAAACGGCTCCGGAAGTTCAGGACCCGAAAAACTGCTAAAAATAGTAAACTATGCGGAAATTGAAAAAATAAAAGAAGCAATGGTGGGTTTCCAAGTGGAATAGGTGGGTGGCCACCAATATCCACCTGGATCATTCCTCCCCGCTTAGGAAGCAATGGTCCCCATTGCGTTGAGTTCCTCCATGAGATGAGGAAACTTCTGCTGAACTTGGTCCCTGGTGAGCTACTTTCCTTGGTGAAGGAGTTGGCCTGCTTTAACAACTCGATATAGAGGTATCCTTTGTTTTCGGGTTTGCTTGATCTGTGTATCCATGATCTGATCAATTCTGTCTTGTTCCATGTAGTATGGATTTAACTATGTTGGTGTGAGTTGTTCTGCCATGTCGAATGTGTCTAGTAGAGGTGGAAAGTAGGGCCGAAGGCGGTCCACATTGAACACTGGGTGCAGACTAAAGAATGGTGGAATGCTGAKCTCAAAGGCATTTTCCCCTATAGCCTTGGTGAGGGTGTACAACCCATATCGGAGTGGACGAAGCTTGCGGTGGGGTTCAATGAGGCACTCCTTTTGCAAATGCAGCCACACTTTGTTGCCCACCTGGAAGTTGTGTGGCACCCGATGTTGATCATGTCGCTGCTTGTACTTAGCATTGGCTCTGTCCAAGATGTCATGAACCTGTTGGCAGATGTGTTGAATGTGCTCAATGAAGTTGTTTACCTTGTCAGCCTCAAACTGGACATGAGCTAAATCTTCCTGAGTAGCCACAAATGGCATGGCTATGTCAATGGGACATAGTGGCTGGAATCCCAAGCCCACTTGAAATGGGTTGTGTCTAGTTGAGCTATGGAGAGACCGGTTATAGTTTTGTTGTACATAGGGGAGGCTCTCATCCCATGTGTGTGGATGCTTTGAATTGTACATGCGCAGAATGTGTACGATCATTCGATTGACGACCTCTGTTTGGCCATCAGTTTGCGGATGGAAAGTTGTGGACTTAGTGAGCTTAGTGTCCAACATCGGCCAAAGGCTGGACCAAAATGTACTGAGGAACCTACTATCCTGATCTGAGATGATAGACTGTGGGATCACAAAGTGTACACACACTCGTTCAAAGAAGAGTTTAGCAGTGGCTTCTACTGTGATAGTCTTCGTAGAAGCCATCATAATGGACATCTTCGAGAATCCGTCGACGACCACAAAAACACAGTCATTTCCATGCTTAGTAGAAGGAAGGCCCGACATGTAATCCATAGAGATGGATTCCCAAGGTCAACTGAGGGTAGGAAGCAGAGTATAGAGGCCTTGATTCTTGATGGTCGGTTTAGCAATGGCGCAAGCAGTGCAGGACTTGATGTACTTCCTGACATCTTGTCGAAGGTTTGACCAATAGAAATACTTTTGCAGTATTGCCACAGTTTTCTAGACACCGAAATGCCCAGTAACTCGACTGTAGTGCACCTCCCAAATCATCTTGGCACGCTCGCTTGAAGGAACACAAAGGTGTCCCAAGTGACAAAGTAGGGCATCTTGGAGGTGAAAATTGGGAACTTTCTTACCCTCCAAGAGTGTATTGTATGTGTGGTCGAATTCTGGATCGCTTGTGTAAAGAAGCGGCCAATCGGAAGTCTCGTGCCCACAAGAGTTGAGCAAAGTGGTTAGCGCCACAATGGGTGGTCGACTGAGGCAGTCTGCAACATTATTGGTGTTGCCTTTTTTGTACTTAATGTTCAAATGAAACTGTTGCAGGTATGTGGACCACTTCTGATGGCGATCRTTCTGCAACTTCCCTTGTGTCTGTATGAACTGCAGGGGTCGGTGGTCTGTGTGGATGATCGTTTCCTTTCCCAAAATGTAATTCTTCCATTGCCGACAATCCTGGACAATGGAATACATTTCTTTGTCATAAGTGGGATACTTCTAGACTATGTCGGAAAGTGTCTCACTATGATATGCCACTGGATGCCCATGTTGAGTAAGGACTACCCCAATAGCATAGTTAGAGGCATTTGTCTCGATCTCAAATGGTTGTTGCAAGTCTGGTAATGTGAGCACTGGTGCAGAGCAGAGGTGATGCTTCAACTCCCCGAACGCCTTCTGTTGAGATTCAGACCAAAAGAATTTTTCTTTAGCTCCTCCCTTGATAACTTGACTCAAGGGCCAAGTGATATGAGATAATCCCAACACAAACCTGCAGTAGAAATTGACAAGACCTAAAAATATGTGTAGCTCTATTAGGGTGGTTGGGGCTGGCCAATCCCGAATGACTTGGATCTTTGTTGGGTCCACATGCACCCCCCGCTCATCAATATTGTATCCTAGATATTGAACCTGGGTCATCCCAAAAGTGCATTTATGTAAATTCTAACCTTGTACAATATCTACTACAAACTGATATTCAGAAAAGAACAGAAAAGATACAATGGCAAATACAAACATTACACAGAGATTTTTCACCTAGAAACCCAAACCGGGAAAACCAGCATATATTATATTCA
>ML792246.1:454259-474539 GCA_009831015.1 Picea engelmannii | reverse complement strand
AGCGGCATCCAAAACCCTAACCCAATGACCTGGATTAGTCCAAAACCCTAATTCCTTAACCGGAAATAGAAAACCATCGGCAAAAAACCATGTGCCGAAAAAACCACCTAAATATCATGTGGTCCCGGAAATATGTCGTCCCGATGTGAAAAAAAAAATTGGGGGTGTTGCCCCCAAACCCCTGCATGGGGGGCTCCGCCCCCCTACGCACCCGACGCAGATGCTCAAACACTACTACTCGTGCAAAGAATATAACACATACCCAACAATTTCTCCAAATTGGCACACAACTTGTGTTGCCACAGTGTTTGGAGGACCTGTCAGATGTGGTGGACATGCTCTTCCCAATTCTAGATGAAGATCAGAATGTCATCCAAGTACACCACTACAAATGAGTTGGTGAATGGTCGTAGGATGTCATCCATTAGCCTCATGAAGGTTGCAGGGGCATTCGTCAACCTGAAAGGCATGACCAACCATTTGAAAAGGCCCTCCTTGGATTTGAATGCAGTCTTCCACACATCAGAGGGTTCGATTGGTACCTGGTGATACCCAGACTTCAAGTCGATCTTGCTGAAATATTTCTCCCCCTTGAGTTGGTCCAGAAGGTCATCAATCTTTGGGATCGGGTACTTATTCCGGACAGTGATCTTGTTCAGTGCCCAATATTCAATGCAGAGTCTCCAAGTCCCATCCTTCTTCTGCACCAACACGATCGGGCTCCCACAGGGCGATGAACTCGGCCGGATGTGACCTTTCTACAACAGCTCATGAATCTGCCTCTTGATTTCGTCATTCTCCAGAACAGAGCGCCAATAGATGGGTCCATTGGGCAGTGGCGCACCTGGGGTTATATCAATGGGGTGTATGACCTGGCAGTGTAGAGGCACCCCTACGGGGGAGGTGAAGATGTCCTCGTACTCCTCCATGACCTTATCCATCTGTTGGTTTCATGCAGCGGGGCCCTGTCTGGAGGTCATGGCCACAGTCTTCCTCTTTCCATGAGGGCGGATCATCAAGAAAACAAATTTCCTGGTTTTGGAAATGAGCTTACTGCATTGTTTTGTAGTAACCAAAGAGATGGTGGTAGGAGGTGCTATCTCCGGTATCCTATACAACTTATTGCCCAAAGTGATAATAACAGCACAAGGCCTGGACTCATACACAGCATGTCACTTCCACAAGTACGGTTGGCCTAATAATACATCAGAAACATCAAGAGGATCAATGTCACATAATACCTCATCTGTGAAGGGCTTGATGTTGTAGGGAAGGCTACATTGTTGACTGACGCGGAGGTCCCATCCTTGGTGCAACCACCCGATGGTGTATGGTTGTGGGTGTGCTATGGTTGGCAAGCCCAGCCGTTTCATGACCTCTACCGATATGAGGTTCTTCTGGCTCCCGCTGTCGACAATGAACTGCAACGGGGAACCCTTTACCCACATCTTGGAATGGAAGAGATGCCCCACCTCCTCTGGATATTTTGGTTCCTCCTTCTGGATCTTCGTGGTGGCAATAGTGGCATTGGGCTCCACATCGATAATCTTCTTCCCCCTGTCATTCCCCTTGTCAGGTTCTGATTCAGAGTCGAAGCATGCATTTGATTCAGAAGCCTTCAACTCGACTACCAGTGACTGCTTGGCCCGACACTCATGTGTGTTGTGAGTGGAGCTCTTATGGAACTCACACCACTTCCCCGTGTCCTTTTTTGGCTTCATGGTGTTGTTCTTTGCTTGTGGCTTTGGCGGGTTGTCCTAGGTTGCCCCGCCTTGGCTTGGTCCTTTGTTCTATTGTTTGGGGGTACCTTTCCCTTGCTTCTGATTTGCAGACCCAAAGTCTCGCTTCTTCTGTTTGAACTTCTGCTCAATCTTGGCAGCATATCGGTATGCCACACCAAGCGAGGAGATGTCAAGGAACTCCATTTCCTCCTGAATGTATCTTTGCAGACAACTATGGTACTTTAACACCAAATGTTTCTCTGAATCTTTGATACCCAACTTTGTGCGTAGGGTATGAAACGGATTCGTCATCTTATGCACATCTTGGTCCCTTTATTTCCGCAGCGTAGTCCATTGTATGTATTTTTCCTCATTGCTCCCCATGGGATAATATTGTTCCTTGATGGCATCTCAGAAAGAATTCCAAGTGGGTGCGGCCGAAAATAGAGAGGTTTCTCCCTCACACTGTTGCTCTGAGTAGGTTTCCCACCAGTCCTTGACATGGGGGGTGGCTTTGAGGAGTGCGAAAATAATCTTTTCTCGGTCGGAAAAGTCATGAACTGAGAAATATCCTTCTAATAGATTCAACCATCTATCTACGGCATCTACATCTATTTGGCCATCAAATATGGGAATGTCAAAGTTTACTTGTACCTTAAAAGGAGTGGCGCCTCCAAAGTGGTTGTTGGATGTCGATGCACAGCCAGTGGGAATCCGTTGAAGAATCTGGGAAAAGTTGTCCATCATCGCATTCCTTTGTTTCTTGAGGGCCTCCTCGAGAAACATTTTGATAGGATCTCCTGCTCCCTCATCTTTCTTTTCTTCCCCCATGGGCGGTCGTTGGGGTTTACGAGGTTGATCTTGCAAAGGTTCAACCAGATCAAGCCCCAACTCCTTATACCCCGACCTCGTTGGGGACATGCAAAGAAGGATCGAGAATGAGCAAACCGCTCTGATACCACTGATCCGGATTTATGTAGGAACAAAATGAAATATAGAAATACACATAAACGCAGAGATGTAGCGGAAATAAGATTTCATTTCAGTAATAACAAATGACTGAAATATGCTTACAGACAGAATGGAAATAAACTAGCTAGGGCGCTGGTAGCTTATCTCTGAGAAGAGATGTGGCGGCTACTGGCCTCTGAACTCTATTACAATGAGGCTCGAAGGCCTACTATTATTGAGAAACAATGGAAAACCTTAAACGACGTAACCCTAGGAGATGAAACGCCAAGACTGTGGGCCACGTTTGGGTAAGTTGGTACATCAACTTCCCAAGGACATAACTTTGGCATACGATCTTTGTTTGATGTGTTCCATACCTCGTTAGAAATATCTATTCGAGGACTACAACTTTTGGGTGAGAAACATTGATCAATGATCCATGTTGCTCCTCGTTTTCCCAAAAAATGTCGTTTAAGGCCTCAAAACAGCTCTAGAAGTTCAGGACCTGAAAAACTGCTAAAAATAGTAAACTATGCAGAAACTGAAAAACTGAAAGAAGCAATGGTGGGGGTCCAATTGGAATAGGTGGGTGGCCACCAATATACACCTGGATCAAACGTGTTGAACTAAAAACTGTCGAGATGAGCCAGTTGGAATAAGTGGGTGGCCACCAATATCCACCTGGATCAATCCTCCCCCCTTAGGAAGAAATGGTCTCCATTGCGTTAAGTTCCCCCATCATGTAAGGAAATCTATGATGCATTTGGCCGCGGGTGAGCCACTTTCCTTGGTGCATGAGATTCCCTTCCTTGACAACCCAATAAAGTTAGATCCTCTGTCGGCGAGTTCCCTTGACCTATGTGTTCACTATCTGATCAGTGGATGCATGTTCCATGCAGTCAGGGTTGATTTATGTTCGTTTCAATTGTTCTGCGGTCTCTGAGGTGTCCAATAATGGTGGAAAATATGGTTTGAAGAGGTCCACATTGAACACTGGGTACAAGCCAAGGAAGGGGAGAGTGTTGAGCTCAAAAGCATTGTCACCCACAGCCTTGGTGATAATGTAAGGCCCATGGAAAAGTGGATGGAGCTTACGATGGGGCCCTATAAGGTGCTCTTTCTGCAAATGTAACTAGTCCTTGTCTCCCACCTGAAACTTGTGTGGTACCTATTGTTGATCATGGCGTTGATTGTACTTAGCATTGGCTTTCTGCAAAATCTCATGGAACTATTGGTGGATGTGATGAATCCGCTCAATGAATATGGTGGCTTTGTCGGCCTTAGAATGAACATGGGAAGATTTTTCCTATGTGGTTGCAATAGGCAGTGCAACATCAATGGGACCCAAGGGTTGGAATCCAAACCCTGCCTGAAATGGGCTATGGTCAGTGGAGATATGGAGAGTCATGTTGTAGTTGTGTTGAACATAGGGAAGAATCTCATCCCATGTACGTGGATTCTTAGAGTTATACATGCACAGGATGTGCACAATCATCTGATTGACGACCTATGTTTGGACATCAATTTGAGGGTGGAAGGAAGTATATTTAGTGAGCTTGGTGTCCAACGGTGACCCGAGACTTGACCAAAGTTTGTTGAGGAACCTATTGTCTCGATCTGAGATGATGGTCTGTGGTATCCCAAAATGGACTCACACTCATTCGAAGAATAGCTTGGAAGTATCTACCATTGTGATGGTCTTATTGAAGGTTGTGAGGATGGTCATCTTCGAAAACCAATCAACCACCACAAATGCACAATCATTTCCTTTCTTGGTGGACAGAAATCCAAACATGTAATCCATCGAGATGGATTCCCAATGCCTTTCGGGAGTAGGAAGAGGGGTGTATAAACCTTGCATCTTTATGTCTGGCTTGGAAATGACACAGGAAGTGCAAGATCTGATATACTTGTTGACGTCTTGTCGAAGTTTTGGCCAATAAAAATGTTTCTGTAGAACGACCACAATTTTCTCCATGCCAAAATGACTTTCCATCCGACTGTAGCGAGCCTCCCAAATCATCTTTTCACACTTTCTTGCGAGAACACAGAGGTGGCCCAAATGGCATAATGGTCCATCCTAAATGTGAAAATCGGTGACATGTGCACATGTACCCAAGAGTTGATAGGTGGTGTCGAAGTCAGGATCTCACTGATAAAGTTGGGGCCACTCAGATGCCTTATGCCCATAGGAATGGAGCACGATGGTGAGTGCAGTAACGGGAGGTGTACTGAGGTATTCGATGACACGATTTGTGATCCATGTCTTATACTTGATGTTGAGATGGAACTGTTGCAGGTATGTGGACCACTTTTGATGGCAGTCATTTTGCAACTTCCATTGTGTCTATATGAACTGCAGAGGCTTGTGATCAGTGTGGATGATTGTCTCCTTTCCCAGAATGTAATGTTTCCATTGAAGGAAGTATTGCACAATGGAATACATTTCCTTGTCATAGGTGGGGTATTTTCAGACAGTATCTAAGAGTGTCTCACTATGGTATTCTACTGGATGACCATGTTGAGTGAGAATTGTGCCTACATCATAGTCAAATGCATCAGTCTCAATCTCGAACGGTTTTTGTAGATTAGGTAAGGAGAGTACCAGAGCTGAGCACAAGCGATGCTTCAGATCATCAAATTCTTGTTGGTGTGCCTTCCCCCATGTGAAATTTTCCTTGCAACCACCCTTGGTCACTTGGCTAAGGGCCCATGCAATATGGGAGAATCCCAACACGAACTGTCGATATAAGTTGGTGAGTCCCAAGAGGCTATGAAGCTCGATTAGTGTGGTTGGGGTTGGGCAGTCACTAATGAGTTGGATCTTAGCTGGATCCACATGTACCCCATGCTCATCAACAATGTAGCCCAAGTATTGGAACCTGTTCATGTCAAAGGAGCATTTTTCCAAGTTGGAATATAGCTTGTGTTGTCGCAGAGTGCTCAAAACTTGTTGAATATGTTGCATGTGCTCCTCCCAAGTTTTGTTGAATATGAGTATGTCATCCAGATATACCACCACAAAATATTTGGTGAAGGGTCTTAGTACATCATCCATCAACCTCATGAAAGTTTTTGGTCCATTTTTTAGTCCAAAGGGCATCACCAGCCATTTGAAGAGACCTTCTTTGCATTTGAAAGTTGTCTTCCATACATCAATCGGTTCGATGAGAACTTGGTGGTAGCCAAAATTTAGGTCAATCTTGTTGAAGAACTTTTCCTCTTTGAGTTGGTCAAGAAGGTCATCAATTTGGGGAATTGGGTACCAGTTCTTAACTGTGATTTTGTTTAATGCTATGTAATCAATGTAGAGCCACCAGGTCCCGTCTTTCTTCTACACCACTACAATTGGGCTTCTGCAAGGGGAGGAGCTGGGTCTGATGTGCCCCTTTTAAAGCATCTCTTGGATCTAACACTTGATTTTGTCATTTTCCATCAACGACCGATGATATACTGATCCATTAGGAAGAGGTGCAATGGGGGTTAGATCAATTGGATGCTTGACTTGGTAGTGCGTTGATACCCCGGTGGGTGAGGAGAAGATGTATTTGTACTCTTCCACGATCTCGTCCACTTGTTTCTACTACAAAGAGAGGCTCTGTGTAGACGTCACGGATGTGGTGGAGACCTTCTTCTTACTGTGAGCATGGATCACAAAGAAGACAAACTTCTTGGTATATGAAATGACCTTACTGCATTGCTTAGAAGAGATTAAAGAAATAGGGGTAGGCAGTGCTACCTCTGGTATCATGTACAATTGTCTACCCAAAGTAATAATAACACTGTGGGGTCTAGACTTGTACACAGCATGTCACTTCCACAAATATGGATGGCCTAAAATAACATCACAAACTTCAAGGGGAGCAATATCACAAAATACCTCGTCTTTGAAGGGCTTGATGTCATAGGGAAAATGTCACTGTTGGTTGACGTGAAGATCTCTTCCTTGGCGAATCCAGCCAATGGTGTAGGGTTGTGGGTGCGGTGTCATCGGCAGTTCTAGCTACTTGACAACATTATGCTAAGATAATGTTATGTTGACTGTCGCTATCAACAATGAAATGAAGCAGAGCCCGCTTTACCCACATCTGTGAGTGAAAGAGGTGTTCCCCTTCCTCTAGTTCTTCTAGTTCTCTTGGATAGAATTTGGTGGTAGCGACAGTGGCATTGGGTTCAAAATCGATAATTCACTTCCCTCCTTTTAGATTTGATTTAGAGTCGAAATATTCCTCTGACTCGAAATCTTTCATCTCGGCCATCAGTGACTGCTTGGAGCAACATTCTTCAGTGTTGTGCCAAGGTCTTTTATGGTATTCACACCACTTGCATGTGTCCTTCGACTTCTCATTACCCTTCTTGGGTTGTGGCTTGGACTGGTTGTCCTGAGAATCACCATCTTTGCTCTGTCCCTTTTTTGTGGGTTGGGGCCTCATTTTCCTTGCATCGATTGTGAGGAGTTTGCAGATCCAAACTCTAGCCACTTCTACTTAAAAAAAAATTCGATCTTGACAACATATCTATAAGTCGCACCTAAAGATGCAATGTCCAGAAAATCCATTTATGTTTGAATGTATCTATGCAGAAAACCATGGTATTTGAGCACCAAATGTCATTCAGAGTCTTTCATACCCAATTTGGTGTGCAGGGTATGAAAAATATTGATGAAATCTGGTACTGTCTGGTCCCTTTCCTAGCGCAACGTGGTCCATATTGTGTATTGTTCCTCGTAGCTTCCAACAAGGTAGTATTGTTCTTTAATTGCATTCCTGAAGGAATCCCATGTGGGGAAGACCACAAATATTACAGATTCGTCTATGTCCCTTTTCTCAAAGTACATATCCCACCAGTCCTTAACATGGGTGATGGCCTTAAGGAGTGCAAAAGTAATCTTTTCCCTATCGAAAAAATTGTGGACCAAAAAATACCCTTCGAGAAGATTCATCTATTTATCTACAGCTACCACATCTATTGGTCCTTCAAATAATGGAGTATATAAATTTACTTGTACCTTGAAGGCATTTGTATGGCCGCTTGATGAAGATGAGTCTCCCGTGGGAAGCCATCGAAGGGTCCGTGCAAAGTTGTCCATCATTTTGTTCCTTTTTCGCGCAATGGATTCCTCGAGAAATAGTTTAAAAGGATCCCCTACTCCATCATCTTTCTTCTCATCCCCCATGAGTTTTTTTTGGGCTCAACGCGACTGATCTTGCAAAGGCTCGACTGGTTCAAGTCCCAACTTCTTGTACCCAAATCTTGTCGAGGACATGCACAAAGAAAAACAAATGAAGGGCAAACCACTCTGATACCGCTGATGTGGATTTATGATTGAAAAGAAATGAATAACAGATTGAATAAAATAACACATATATACGAAGAACAACAATAGATATCCAATGAACAATAACTTCTATTGAATAAAGAAAATAGGTTGAAACTGTAAAATTACAGAACTGAAAACAACTTGCTCGAATGGTGGTATCTATCTCTGAGAAGAGATGTGACTGATACGTGCATCTGTCTAAGAAGAATTATTACAATGAGGCTCTAGAGGCCTTTTTAACATTACTCATGAATTCCAAAACTCTAGACATCCAAAAATCTAACCCTAGGAGGTGAAACGTCAAAAGTTATGTGGGCCTCGATCGATAAGTTGGTACCTCAACTTGTCGGGGTCATAAGTTTTGCATATGACCTATGTTTTAGGCATGTGATATCCCGTTGGAAAGGTATTTTAGAGAAATACACATTATTCCATCAAACTCGGACTATGTTTATAGTTTGACTGTGGAAATCTAAAAAAAAAACCATTGTTTAGGGCCACAAAACGTCCCTGGAAGTACCGAAAGATGTACTGACATGAAAACTTCCAAAATAAGCTAGTTGGATTAGGTGGGAGGTCACCAATATCCACTTGGAAATTGTGTATGGATTCAGATATCCCTGAAGGTGTATAACCCACAATTACAAAGAATTATAGAAGAACGTGTTGAACTAAAAACTATCAAGATGAGCCAGTTGGAATAGGTGGGTGGCCACCAATATCCACCTGGATCACATTCCCTCTTAATAAAATATTTAACTTCTTTGATTCAAATATCAAGATATCATATGAGTACACCTGACACCCTCATACCTATCCAAGTGCTTCATTCCAAAAATTTATCCTACATCCTATCTATGCATGACAATGATGACTCCATGCACTATTGCACTACATGTATGCCTGAATAATAGGGATTATAACAAACTTGGGGAGTACAACCTACCTAAGACCAAGCTTTACAAACTGGACCAAAAACTTTGGGGTGTTAGGTACAACTAATCATGCACCCCTTCTTTTCAAAAAAACATGTATTTAAATTTAGGTACAACAAGCATTTGAATTCTTTACAACAACATCATTATTAGCCTCATCATCTTCCCAAAACATAAGCCAATAGAAAAAAATAGGATTATTACCAATTATTCTCACCATCTCTTTTGATTTACCTCTTCATTTAGACTCTTACTTTACTTCAGAACTATGAACTTGTAGATATTATGATCTTTCATCACACAGAGTTCTAATCAGTGAAATAACTACTTCCTTCCAATTGGCTATTGTTCTCCTCAACATTTTCTTAAACAAGCGGCTTTTTTCCTATGCATGGAAAGTCTGCAAACAACAACCACTCCTTCAGGAAAGAAGATTGATCATCCTCTCACTCCTTCTAATATCACTCTAATACCACTTGTTAGGAATAAGAGAGATATTAATAACATAAAATAGGCAAAAGAAAAATATCAAGCACATGACACCATGATTTATCTTGGAAAACACTTATAGGAAAAAGCAACCAAAGATATATTTGTCCCCTTGACCGAATCCATCCAAGTCAACCAAGTGATCCTTCACCGCTCACCTCTATGTGCATTACAATGGAGTATCCTAAGACTTTTAAAGGCTTCATTATAGGCAATCCATAGGAACAATACCACAAACTACCAAAACCATGGGCCCAAAAACCATTAATTTTTACCTAAAATCGATTTAACTCATTGACACTTTTACCGAGTCAAGTTTAACTCAAAAATTTCCACACCCCATAAAAATTTATACTCCAATCCTCACTTTTGTTCCATCACCCACTTTCCAAACTATATATGACCCTATTATTGGAAAATAAATAACCAATACCTTCCATTGATTAGAGACATTTGTGGTGATATTCCTTTCACTTCCAATCCAATTTATTATTGTACCTAGGGTTATATATATATTGGATAATTATTCACTTCCAAAGTATATCCCTTGGAATTAGGTTCAAAAGAGTGTTTGCAACAAGGGAAGTTTCGTAAACATGAAATTTCTTAAGTCACCAATCTCCCTCATCTTTTGGTTGGGAAATAGATTGTTAGTTTACCAAGTGTGCTCCAACTTTGTCAGAACTTCCTTTCCAAATAAAATTGAAGCAAGTCTTTCTAATCTTCTTCAAAATTCGTTTTGGGATATGTTCCAATGAATACTAGTAAACAAGAATTTCCTCTAGTATACATTTAACTAGTATCATCCATTTCCATCCCCTCTCCTCTAGAAATCTATCTATTGCACCAAAAATTAATTATCCTCTCAATCTTGGTCTATAACCAAATCTAGTCCCTTTTTCCATATCCATTTGGTTCAAGAATAAAAAAGGGTACTTGCTACCTTCAATAAAGTCTATCTAAGGAAAAAATCCCTTCAAATTCTAGGTTACTCTTCTTTGAGATCATTAAACACTATAGCTAACTTACGTACATTTATTTCCTTTGGATGCTATGTTGTAAATTTGTAGAATATCCTTGAATTTTCTTCCCTCCTCTATAGTGCCATAAGAAAAAATGAGAACATCATATAG
Source organism: Picea engelmannii (assembly GCA_009831015.1). NCBI lineage: Eukaryota > Viridiplantae > Streptophyta > Pinopsida > Pinales > Pinaceae > Picea > Picea engelmannii. The sequence continues at coordinate 463,990 of ML792246.1, read as the reverse complement.
AAAAAGTAAACGAGGAATGGATTTATTACCTCTAACCCTAATTCCCTAAATATATCTAATTCTTTTGGCTTCTGAGATGGACCTTCTAAGCCCCTCAACTAATAAAAATATGTTAAGGGAAAATAAGGACACTTTTATAATCACCCGAATGGTTTGAATAATGGATATGTTGAGCCATTGATAAGTACTACATAATAAATTAGTAACACACCCCATAATATAGTTTACCATTGGAAGATTGAAGCCAATTTTAATTAAAAACAATCTAAAATAGAGCCAACACATCCTATTAAAATCTTTTGATAAATACATCTTGATCACCATAGCTAACACATGCTTAGTTTTTATGGTATGTAATCCCTATTTTGTCAATCCTATAGATTCATGAATTTGGCAGCCTTCCAAGAAACTAATTTTTTCCAATGAAAATAATTGAAAGTGGTTTATTTTTCTTGACTACCAGGACCCTAGAGAAGATCTTATATATACATTTGCATAATTCCATAGGTATGAATGCATAAAAATTAACTGGACAATCAACCTTTGGGATAAGTGCAATGAATGTGGAGTTAAATGAGCCTAGTACCTTCGCATAAATAATGAATTTTTTCACTACATGAAGTAGATCCTCACCTAGAAGCTTAAAGAATCATATACAAAATTCAACAATCCATCCATCGGGACCATGTATTTTATCTTTGTGGAAGGTAGACAAAATAGACAAGAGTTCATTTTTGTTGACTTCCTCAAACATTTTCTAATTATCCCCTTAAGAGAATAAATTCAGAAAACTGAGGATACTATGATAATATCTGCAATATTCACCCATTCTGGTTCTTTATATAAATTGTCAAAGTGTTGACCCTCAACTTTTCCAATCCCTTGAAACTTCCTACTAGAACCCCATCCTCATTCAACATTTCCCAAATAGCGATAACATTTTTTATGATTTGAAAATTCATGAAAGTATTGAGTGTTTTGATCACCTAGCTCCAACAAGATAACTTGGATTTTCATTCACCAATCCATCTCTCTATCCTTAAGTAGCTTCATCTTCCTAGTTTCTAGATAATTTAACCTCTTAGCCTCTTTTTTATTAAAAACCCCATTTCCATTCCCAAATAACATTTCCATAATATCACGTTCAAATTCCTTAATTAATCTATCTCTATTCTTATTCTTTTCCCCAACCCATTGCACTACTTTCTCCTTTACAATCTTGAGAGAATCTATAAATTGTTCACAATAAGATACCCCTAAATGTGGATCATATTATTTTCACTCATTTTTAACCAAATTTTGGAATGTCTCCTCTTCAAACCACCATGGATTAAATTTTAAAGGTGCACCAATATTAGGGTTGTAGAACTTGATCTCCAAGAAGATAGGGGTTTGATTAAAGCACATGTTAGAGTTAATTCATGAATTGTATCTATACAGTCCTTAAAGCACTAAATCTAAAACTAAGAATATGCCAAACCTCTTTGTGTTGGGTTCCTTCCCTAAACCCTTAACTAGATATATAGGTTTCTATGTATGGATGACATCTATAGTAAATAAGACCCATGTAGTAGTGTGAAATCAATAATTGTAAGAAAGCTTAATATAAGGTTCCACATACTAGAAAGTTTCTTCTCTAGAATGTTCCTAGGAGGTAGATAGAACTATATAAAAAAAATAGAATCCATCTAATGAAATGGCTTGGGAAGTATATTGTAATCGAATCTCTGCTCATTTGGAGGTTAACCCGTCAAAGAGGCCAGTGAACATTGATCTCATCAACAAATTTATAACATTTTGTGGTATTATAGTTTTTTAATTGGTTATTGTGGTTGTAATCTATCATTTCTGAAATAAATCCAAGTAAAATCTATTATTTATGCTCTACATGTTCCAATTTACTAATAAATAACACCATAAGTGGTATCAGAGCACTTTCTTGAGCCAATACTTTAGAGCATTTGTTTCACACTATATACATATTATGACTATATAAATAACATAATGATCTATCATTTAGTGGGTAAATATATGGTAGGAGAAGAATACATGTAGTAAATACAAGTGATTTCACGTAGTTGGACACCCTTGTAACCCCTTGTGGTATACCCCTTCAAGTAGTACCATATGAGACAACACCTGTAAACAAAATTTCACTTCCATGTACCCTAAGGCATATTGAAATTCCCTTAGGTTACCTAAAACCAACTTTAGGTAATTGTATCGACCATATTGTACCTAATTAATCAATTAGTATGGATAAGGGTATGATCGATCCTCCTTAATCAGTGCCCAGAGAAATTGGGTCAAGTACTAATGTTGGACCCCACATGTATATCACAAATATATAACACATGTCACTCTCTTTCCCTCGAGACACTCAAAACCATACTCCTTGTTGCAAGTCCACAAAATTATTACATAAATACTTATATTCAAAATTTGTGCATTTTTTCACTGGAAACCATGCATCCTACTACCAGTCAAAACAATTCTTACATAAACTATAGTATTAAAAAATTGAGAATTATCTGGGCACAATATTATTTAGGTGGGAGTATAACTCCGCAGAAGTTTAAAACACACACACACACACACACACACACACACACACACACACACACACACACACACACACACACACAAGTCCTACTCACACCTATATTTGAGACCTATCTCATCATAAGCCTTGTGTCGATCCAATTATCATTGTATCACTCTCTATTAAGTATTTTTCATGGACCCTATCACCCCACTACCAAGAACCTATATCAACAAACCCATAACATAGAGTTGGTTACCTTAATACCACTCTCTAGTAACTTTTTTTGTGTTGACCCACATCTCTAGGGATACCTGAGGCATCAAGATATCCACTAGACTCTCCTCCTTGGAAACTCAGTGTGATGATTTGCAATATAAAATAGACCACAACCACTTCTCTACCTAGAAAAATCTTGTTAATATCAATAATAATCTCACCAAACTAGAGTCACTCCTAAACCAACTGTCGAAATTCATGGAGATGCACACTCAATGAATGAGTTATTTATTGTAGGACCAAACATCCCAAAATGAAGGATATGAATCATTCAATCCCATAGGGACTCACTCTAACCAGCTTGTTCATGACCATACGAATCAAATGTGGCATAGACTTCCTAAAGTGGATCTCAACAAAATATATGGATATGACCCCACAGGTTGGGTCAGACAGATAAAACATTATTTTTCATTTCATGACATCATGAATGAATGAATGAAACTTCATGTCGGTGTATTATATTTATATGTTGAACATTGGAAATGGTGGTAATTGCATAATATCTCCCACTAGGGTTATATTTCTTGAACACAATTTGTTGCAAACCTCTATGAACACTTTGAAACTAATACTCATTATTTGGGATGACCTATCAAGCTTAACTAATTGGGTATAATCAAAGAGTTCATATCCACTTTTGAGAAAATTTCCATCCACATTGAACTCATGTCTGATACTTTTTTGGGGGAATGCTTTATCATTGGTCTTAAAGAATAGATACATGCAGAAGTCTTAATGGTTCATCCTGCTACTTGGTTGGAAGCCTCTCAAATCTCTTTGGAATATAAAAAGGTGGTAAATGATCAAATTAAAAATAAACCCTTTAAATTTCCCTACCCATGCCCCACAGTTTCTCCTCCTATCAATCCCTCTCCATCCTCCCCACCCTTAAAAATCAACAAGTTAACTCACACTGGAATTGTGGAGTGCTAACTTAAAGTTCTATGCTACAACTATGATGAGAAATATTTTCTTGTGCATAAATGTAAGAGGAAAAAAACATTTATGGAAATTTTGGAGGATATTTCAGATGAATAAGTTGAAGCTATACCTCAATATATTCTTCCTCCAACCATTGAGGATATTCCCCCATATTCTCCATGGGATGCGGAACCATAGATCTCCTTGCATGCCTTTTTTGAAAATTTTTCTCCCCAAACCCTCAAATTGATTAGCTACATCAAACATCACAAATTAATTATCTTAATTGATAGTGATAAAACCCATTCATTCATCATTGTGTATCCCAAGAAACACACTTCTACATCCATGTTGTGAATAACTTACAAATCATGATTGCTAATGAAGGTTCCATGAAATGTGGGGGTCTTGTGAAAATGTGTGGCTTCAAATGGGTGATTATTCCTTAAATACCCACATTTTTTGTATTGAAATGGGTGATTGTGAAATTTTATTGGGTTTTGAATGGTTAAGGATATTAGGTCCCATCACCATGGATTCCCATGAGTTATACATGAATTTCCAATAGGAGGTGAATCACTACACATTCAAAGGAATCACTATTGGTTTTCTAAATATCATTAGATCCCACCATATGGAAATGCTTTGTAAGAAATGGTATTCAAGCATTGTGTCTTAATTCCATGTCATTCAATCCTTTTAGACACCTTCTCATCCCATCGATCCTAACATGCAGTTATTCTTGTCCAAACACCAATAAGTCTTTGAAACTTTCCAAGGCCTACCACCCTCCATAAGTGAGAATGATCATTCTATTAATCTCATACCAAGTAGCCTCCCACCCAATATATTCTCATATCACCATCCATTTTCCCAAAAAAAATGAAATAAAATAAATAGTGTGGGAGTTGCTAGCCATTGGTGTCATCTGCCCTAGTACTAGTGCTTATTTGTCACTAGTTGTCATGGTCCTAAAGAAAGAAGCAAATTGGCACATGTCTCCTAAATTTTTAGCTCTAAACAAAATAATATTCAAGGATAAGTTCCCCATTCCCATCGTTATCCACCTTTTGGATGATCTCAAAGGTGCCCAATTTTTCACCAACCTTGATCTCCACTTAAGCTATCACCAAATTTACACGAAGGAGGAAAATGTTCCCAAAACTTGTTTTCACACTCATGCAGGCCATTATGATTTCTTTGTAATTCCATTTGGCCTCAGTAATGCACCTTCCACCTTCCAAAGTCTCATGAGAAAATTGTTTCAACCCTTTCTACATCATGTTTTCCTTGTCAATTTTGATGACATCATTATCTATAGTAAAACTTGGCATGCCCATGTCACCCATGTGGCTTAGGTCTTACAACTATTGATTAATCATAAACTCTTTCTCAATACGTACAAATGTGCCTTTGGTGTCTATAAAGTGGAATATTTAGGCCATATTTTTAGTCATGATGGTGTGTGTGTAGATCTGAAGAAAATTGAAGTCATGAAGGATTGGCCCCATCCTAAAAATATTAGAAGTTTTAGAGGTTTTATTGGTCTCACTAGTTGATGTTGAAAGTTCATAAGGAACTATGGTAATATTGTATCTCCCCTCATAGACTTGTTTTAAAAAAATTATTTTAGTTGGAATGATACTACGTAATAGTTATTATAGAATTTAAAGCATGTTATGTGTACAACCCCAGTACTCACTTTGCTAGACTTCATTGATACATTTGTCTTGGAATGAATTCCTATAATAAATGCATCAACGTAGTACTCATTCAAGAGGGATACACATTTACCTTTAATAGCAAACAACTCTATGAGAGGCACTTGAGAAAATCAAATTATGAAATTTAAATGATGGTTATCCTACATGCTATGGATATATGGAATCCATACCTACTCGGGAAATGTTTCCAAATTAAAATAGGTCATCATAGCATGAAATAATTCTTGGAGCAAAGAATTTAATCCCCCAAGAAACAAAAATGGATCACCAAAATGGTGGGATATGACTATGAGAATATGCTCTATCTTGAAAGTATGAAGAGGATGGGTTCCCCTTTTCACTCTCCTTCATATTACTCGACTGGTTGAATGGCATCCATCAAGAATGGTTAACAAATCCCAAGACTTTTTTCCTAATACAACAAATTCAAATGGAACCCCATGCATATCAGGGCTACACTTGGCACAAGGAAGATATTTTCTATAAAGGGTGTATTTATTTGAACAAGCAAACAACATTTAAAAAAACAATGTTATCTTAACTTTGTTCCTCTCCAACAATAGGTCAATCAGGATTTCATAAAACATATGAAAGGATCAAACAATTTGTTTTTTTAGAAGGAATTAAGAATAAAATCCACACCTTTGTGGCAGAATGTAACCTTTTATAATGACACAAGGGAGAAACAATGAAACCTATAGGAGAACTACAACATTTAGCCATTCCACCAGTTGTATGGGCTAACAAATCTATGGAAGTCATTGTGTGGTTACCTAAATTTCAAAATAAATCCATCATCATGGTTGTGGTTGATCACCTTTCCAAATATGCTCATTTTTGTGATCTATAACACCACTTTATATCCTCCATGGTCAGTCAAGTCTTCATGGATAATATATTAAACTCAATGTTATGATACAATCTATTGTGATGGACCATGACCCTACTTCCACTACCAACTTCTGGCAATATTTTTTTTGGCTTCAGTCCACCCAATTGTATCTTAGCACCACTTATCACCCCCAAACTGAAGTTGTCAACAAGTTCTTGGAAGCATATTTGAGGTGCTTTAGTTCAAAACAATAATCCTAATGGGTCCAATGGTTACCTCTAGTGTAATTATGGTACAATACATCTTATCATGATGCAACTCAAATGACTCCCCTTGAGCTTGTCTATGGCCAAAATTCCCTATCGGTATTATCCTACTTAATCAGCATCTCTAAGGTGTAGGAGGTAGAAACAACCCTCACGGATCAAGATATCATTCTCCATTCTTGCAAGGATAATATGGTCATGGATCAGAACAAGATGAAGCAATAGGTTGATCACCATTTTTTTAAATGTGATTTTGAAGAAGGGGATTAATTTTTCCTTTACCTACATCCTTATAATCAGACCTTCCTCAAATACAACTGCCACCAGAAGCCTTCTCCCAAATTTTATGGAAACTATAAGGTCCCCAAATGTATTAAGCTAGTGGATTACAACTTGGAACTTCGAAGACACTCTAAAATTTATCCAATCTTTCATGTCTTTTGCTTAAAGAAAGTGATTGGATCCTATTATTGTATTCAAACAAGCATTCCATAACTACATGATGAAGATTCCATTTGGTTTCAACCAAAGCTCATCCTCAAAAAAATGTATCATCATCTATGCTATCTCACTATACAAGGGGTTATAATACAATGGAAGGATGCATCACCTAAGGATGACACATGGGATACAGTTGATATCCTTTAGTAATTCCCTCATCTCCAACCTTGAGGACAATTCTTTTTTTAAGGGGTAGGGAATGTTAGGGTCCTACCTCAACCCCCCAATTACATGAATAAGTTGATACGTATGGAGGCCATATATATTAAATGAGGCCCATGTAATAGTGTGAAAGAAATAATTGTAGGAAGGCTTACTAAAAGGCTCTTCCTACTAGAAAGTTCCTTCTCTATAATGTTCATAGGAGGTAGATAGAACTATATAAATAAGTAGAAGGAATGTAATGACATGTCTTGGGAAGAATAGTCTAATTGGATCTCTGCTCATTTGGAGGTTTCCCCCTCAAACAGGAAAGTGAACACTTCTCTCGCCAATAAAGGTGTGACATTTTGTGCAATTTTGGTTCTTTTATTGGCTATTGTGGTTGTATTCTTTCATTTCTACAATAAATCTAGGTAAAATCTATTATTTATTCTTTTCATATTCCGATTTACCAATAAAAATCACCACATTTTGAATCTCCCTCATCACATGCCCTATCATTCATCCATATGAATTTCATCTTCTGGATCATTATATTTTCGGAGATACACTCTATGTGTAGTGTACCCTTCTCACTACCCAGGTTACCAAACCTCTCAGTTACCATTCTATACATGAATGTTTACATAATTCGTACAGGAATTATAACCACATGCATTTAACACAATTAAACACACTTAATTCTCAGAGTAAAATATATAAGTTACTGTTACAATTAAACAACCATAGCATTCAACAGTAATTCATTTAAACAACGGAAAACATGATACATAAACAGCTCAGTCATGCAAAACATGATCAAAGCATAATTCAGATACTTATCTTTTAACAGCTGTAGAAATCACCAACCAAATGCAGACCTTCCATGAACCTCCCAGCCTTAGACCACACTGTTCATCAACTCAACAGTAGGTCACCCCCGAGATGGGACCGAGCTCCACCCCAAGGCAAGGAATCCTAGGCTAGGCTGAGGTTACAGGGAAGATAGCACCTACACAACCACCAGGAAGAAATCTCTCCCAGGAATCTCCCTCTCTCACTGCCCACAGACCCTCATTCCCCACATGCTTGTTCCACCCCAGGAGAGTGCACCTTCTTTGTCACCTAGACAGTCCTTCGGTTTCCAGTCTCCCTTACCTTGGGTTACAGGAACAGACCGGACTGAAAGTCTCCGGGCCCTATGGCAGCTACAGGGTTCCTTCCAAGAGTTCTCTTCTCCCTCTGTGCACTCTCTCACCTGGAGGAGTTGCTCACAGGCCAACAAGCCTCACGCAGTCCAATACTGCATGGTCACAACAACCCACGGGAAACACAGACAAATGATTCCCAAAACCGGTTCAGAAATCACTGGATGATCTCACGGACATGATTTCGGAATAGGGCTCCACGCATAGGCTAGCTCAGCTTTTCCCCAACAACCAAGGATTCTTCCACTCGAGTTCAACACAGGGTTCCGGTTCAGGAAATGCACTCCCGGGTTTGCTTAGAACAGACATAGACTCACAGCTCTAGACATGGGTGTACACAGCTCTAGATGAACCAGCATATCTGCAGAGGTCGTATTGGTTCTACGCTCAGAGGTTCGGCTCAGAATGGAGAGAAGATCCCCTCCCACGGTTCAGCTCAGCGCTTATATTTGCATGCACCAGGGTTGACACTTGTCACCCTGGGAACTGCACGCGTTCCATCTGTACGCCTTCCTCCCATAACTTGGGAAATCACAGGTCCTTCCAAAGGACTTAGGATAAAATAATATGTACATGGCTTCTTAGGAAATAATATTAAAATATTATTCCATGCCTAAGCCCCCTAGGCTTAGCCTCTAAGCTCCACACTCAGCCCCTTTCCCACCTTCCAGCCCCTAATTCCTTGGCCACTCTGTGGACGCTCAGTCCCCCATCACTCATTCATCGTGGTCGGTCTGCACTGGCGGTGTTTATATTTTATTAATTGATCTGCATACATACAAGTGCATCAGCAGGCTCCTGGCCTTCAACACTTAGGCTCCCTGGCCTAACAAACACATAAGCCTTCCAGCTTATACAAAACTTGGCTCACCAGCCTATAGAACATATTTACAATTCATTGCATATATCATGATCTGTAACGGGGCTCGGCCTTGGGGACACTACAATCCCCCTCCCCTTATTTTTGCATTGTCCTCAATGCAACTTACACTGTCTCTGCAAGTCCTTCAAAATTTTCAAAAAGACGCGGGTACTTTGCCCGCATAACTTCTTCATGCTCCCATGTCGCGTCCTCAGGACCATACCAAGTCCACTGGACCTTTACAATCCCTATAGATCGATTCCGGAGTTGCTTGTTTTTCCTGTCCAATATGTGCACAGGGTGCACTTACAGGACACCTTCTGGTTCCACCTGAATCACAGTCCAATCGATAACATGATTAGCATCAGGTACATATTTCTTAAGTAGTGAAACATGAAACACATTATGTACAGTCATAGATGTAGGTAATGCAAGCATGTATGCAACTGGCC
>ML792246.1:400246-436610 GCA_009831015.1 Picea engelmannii | reverse complement strand
CATTGAACATGGGCAAGTTTGTATTTTTCAGGGACAAGCTTGGAGTGGTGAGTAACACTTTCCTCGGTATGAGGGAGTGTTAAATTTTTAATTAAAATGAAGTACCAAGGCAAGTGTTTCTCTTCCCTAAGCGCCTAAGGGGGGAGAAATTGCCGAATATGGGTCTTAGTCAAATTAATTTGTGAGATGCAAATTAAAAGATAACTTTATGATTAAAGTGAGGGTGAGTGAAGAGACACCAAATCTCAGCCACCCATCTAATCTAATCCCAGCTGTTAGATTAGAAAACTCCTCACCTTCCCTCATGAGGTTGATTAAGGCAAATGGGCGCACCCATTCTTGGGTGTTGAAGAAATCTTGGTGAGAGGCCAAGAGGCTCTTGGTGAGATGCCAAGAGCAAGGTAAGAAGATGCAGCAACAGTCTTGTTGAGAGAGCAAGAGAATCTTGGTGAAATGCCAAGAACAGGGAAGTTGCAGCATTCTTGTTGAGAGAACAAGAGAGAGCAAGAGAGAGGTCGAGCTGAAGAAAAGAGACAGCAGCAACAATTTCTGGGAGCATTGGCATGCATTCCAAAGTTGTCGAATAGCATTGAGTGGCATAGAAATTGAATCTTAGCAGAGTTTTGGCACGAATTTCGTGACAGTCCGTACATCATTAATTGTCGTACAGTTGTACGAATTTCTGGTTCAAAAATTGAGGAGCAAAGCTACAGGAATGTCCAGATAAGTTTGTGTAAATATATGAAGATGAATATGTTGTAAAAGAATTTCTCAGAAGCTCATAAATAATACAAATCCCTCTCTCACTGGTTTTCCCCTTGTGGGTTTTTCCAAGGTCGAAGTTAGACCGAATATCTTTGTGTCTATATTTTCTGAGTTTTGCATATTGTTGATATTTTATTTCTGCGTTGAAAATGATGTTCATAATCCTCATGTTTTCAGTTCTGAAATTTATTTTCTGTTCTGAAATTTATTTTCTGTTAAGTTTTTTTAGATGCTGAAACACCAGGCTGTAGCATATGCTGAAACACCAGGCTGTAGCATATGCTGAAACACAGTGCTGACTATATGCTAAAACACCAGGCTGAGTATATGTTGAAACACCAGGCTGAGTATATGCTGAAACACCAGGCTGAGTATATGCTGAAACACCAGGTTGTAGCATATGTTGAAACATAGTGTTGAGTATATGCTGAAACACCAGGCTGAGTATATGTTGAAACACCAGGCTGAGTATATGCTGAAACACTAGGCTGAGTATATGCTGAAACACCAGGCTGTAACATATGTTGAAACAGTGCTGAAACTGAGTTTGGCATTTAAATTTGACTGAAAAATCAGCGAGACTGAAACTGGGTTGGGATTTTGAAAAATTAACAGGAAGGGCATAAATACACATTAAGAACCTCTCATTTTCATCATTCAATATTTTGATCTCTTAGCACAATATTGGAAGTGAATTTCATAGGGAAGATGAAGTGAAGGAGGGTGGAATTCCAAGGGAAGATGAAATCTTGTGATGATTTGTTGTAAGGTATGTTCTTTGAAAATCATCTTGGAATTTTCGTTATAATTTTTTTCTAAAATGATTCTGATAGAAAAACTTGGAGATATTAAGAAGACATATCAATGTACCTATGGTATGGACTTCATCTTCTGGGTCATTGTATTTTTGGAGATACACTCTGTGGAAGATGGGATTTTTTACTAGTCATGTAACTAGTCTCAAACATGAGTTCCGGGTAAAATAGTCATATCTTATTCATAGATGATCCAAGTTCCATGATACCAATTGCATTGGAAACAATATAGTCTTTAGTATTTTTTGTGTGATTTTCATAATCAGATATAAAATATTGAGTGTGTGGCATGTTGTACAAGTTAGCTCTCCAGAATAGGCCAAAATTCAGGAAGGTCTACCATATTCACTATATCTCCTTTTCAGTGAAGATTCAAGGAGAAAAACTTGGAGGAATTTTAGAGAAGATATTGAAGTGTATTGGGTACAAGTTTCATACCTTGATTCGTTACAGGAATAGAGTTATACCTGTTGGAAGTTAGGGTTTGTGACTAATCTAGAAACTAGTCCCAAACACGTGTTCGCGATAAATTTAAGAAGTTATGATGGGGTTTATATGTGCAACCATGTGGACCTAGGGTATTTATGTGGACCCAGTTTATAATTGGACCCAGTTTCTAAGTGGACCCAATTTGATGATGTTTATGTATAAGTTGTGGTGGATCTAGTTTTGATGATTTTGATGTATCAATTATGGTGTATCCAGTTTTGATGATGATGATGTATCAGTATCAATGCCAATAACAGTGACAGGTTGATGATGATGTATCAGTATCAGTGACTGTGACAGGTTGAGTCTCCATTTATTTTTCAGGATGAAGAAAGGGGAAAGGAAAGGGGGTTGGAGCCTCCTTCCATTTGGTGCTGGAGAATACAGGGAGTTGTAGCTTCCTTCAATTCGGAGCATGTAAAAAGGGGGGTTGGAGCCTCCTTCCACCCGGTGCTAATAAGTCATGGATTTGGAGCTTCATTCAAGTTGGAGCCTCCTTCTACTTGGAGTTGGAAAATCTAGGGAGTTGTAGCTTCCTTTAGGTTTGAGCCTATAAACAGGGGGTTGGTTCCTCCTTCCAATTGGTGTTGGAGAATTTTGGAATTTGGTGCTTCCTATGAATGTAATCTTATGATATATAAAAAAATCATTTTGTGGTTTTCTCCCATTTGGGTTTCCACGTAAAATTCATGTGTATTGTGTATATGTGGTTATATGTTATGCATTTTTCATGATATAGTGAATGCAATCATAAAGTGATAAATTGTTATGTTTAAAAGTGGAAAAAAGTGCTCAATATTGATTCACCCCCCCCTCGCCTCTCAATATTGGTGAATATTCCAATAACTTGAACTAGTTGAAATAGGTCATTGTATATACTCCCTTTCTAAGGAAAAAATGGTATGTGCATGTTGAAATTTAGGAAGTAGAAGCACCAATTTAGGACCATGAATTAGAAGAGGTGTGCACATAGGGTTGTACTCAAAAGGGTTGAACATTTTCAACTTCACATATGAGGTGCATCAGACGAAGGAATTCAATGAAGCCTAATATGAATCAGTATGGAAACATGTAGAAATGTGTGGTGTAGGGCATCACCCATAGGGGGAGTTAATATGATATGTCTAAAAAACTACCAAGGGAACAGAACACTATGAGTCAAACTCCAAATGGACAAAGAAAGGGATTCATTAAAGGTATGAAGACATAATATTATGATTTTGAGACAAAATACTATATGTTTCTTCAACACCATAAGCACACCATGTAGCGGAGTTGGAATAGTCTAATGCATCTCAACAATGTGGTAAACCTAGAAAACTAGCAGTGAAATTTGCTATTATATTATATTAGGTACAAGAATGGACTATAACATTGGTTTCCTTAGCTCATGAGATACTTCGTGAATGTTGGTGTCTATAAGAGGAGTTCCATATGGGATGGAAGATACTAGAGTATGTTGATGATCATGTATAGGCACAATAGGTGTGCACATTATTACAAGAGAAAAGAATAAATTTCAAATGGGTGTGAAACTAGTAATGTAGACCTATAATTATTAGATAACTCGGTGTAGAGTCTTGAACATGATCATAGTCTCCTCCATTATTTTAGTTTGAAAATTTTGTTACCATTGTGAAAATTCTTCTTGTTTTTATGTGAGGGATTCAATAAAGATTTGGTTCTTTTCTAATCAATTTAATAAATGTTAAGAAATTTTGGGAGCTCTGAAGATGGTAAAATCTCTAAAAAAAAAAAATTATATGATGTCATGATGCAACAATAAGATAGATATTATGCATATGTGGAATTAGAAATTATAAATTTGATGCCAAAAAATTATAAATCTAGTGCCAAAAAGTGCATACCTGAGGCTTGAAAGTGCAAATCTAAGGTCAAAAACTATAAGGCCAAAGGGTGCAAATTTGATGCTAGAAAGTGTATATTTGAGGACATAATGTGTATATTTAAGGTTGGAAAGTGCATATTTGAAGTCAAAAAGTGCATATATGAATTCTTAAAGTGTAGGTATGAGACCCAAAAGTACAAATCTAGGATTAAAATGTGTTGATCTACAGCTAAGAGGTATAGATCTAATGCTAAAAAGTGAAAATTTGTGTCTTTAAAGTGCATATTAGATAGACAAACATACATACATATGAGGTTATAAGGTGTAGATATAATGTTGGAAATTTACAGAAAAATCATAGAAAAATGTTGAAAAAGAGAGTAAAGTGTGAATGATAAATGTAGATTCATGTCCATAAGGTGAATATTAGAGACCCAAAAACATGTATATGAGGTTACAAGGTGTATATATATAATGTTGGAAATTTACAAAAAAATCATAAAAAAATGTTGAAATATAAAAACAAGAGAGTAAAGTGTGAGTGATAGTGTGCTAGGTACATATAAACTCCTTAAAATTAAAATATGAGGGTGTTAATATACCTATAAATCACTTGAATTTTTTGGTGTTAATATCTAAAAAAATAAAATGTAAGAAATAAATCTCGTTGAAATTGAAAAACTCTAAATAAATTATAATCTTCAGACTCTATTCTCAATTGATATGAACACTGATATGAACACAATACTAGCAATGTAAAATATAATCACACACAAAAAATCACAAAAGAAAAAGTACGTAAGTAAAAATAAAATTGTCAAAAAAATACACATATGGCACACTCTTCTTCATTATATATATATATATATATATATATATATATATATATATATATATATATATTACCAAGTTGTTAAGAGAGAGCAAAGTTGACTAAGTCTCCATAAAAAAAAATAGTAAATTGGTTGATGTTAAAGTTATACCAAATCGCCTTAAAATGGATAAGAATAAATTACAAAAGTGTATTAAAGTATAAAATACATAAAGTGCATTTATGATACATGTTCATTTCATTTTGCATTGTCTCATCATGCAAGGGGGATTTGGAGGGTTTTCTAAAGCTCATCATAGAGACTAGTGACTAGTCACATAATTGAAATTTAAAAGAAGGGACCAAAATTGAAGTAATATCATAGATGATAGAAATTTTAAGTGTGGTCATAAAAGGATGCGGTATGTATGTGCCAAGGAAAATTTCAATTTGAGAAGAATTACAAGGTGATGGATTAGATGTCTTGAAAAAAATGGATTGATCTACATGCATGTGTAATTAGACTTATTAGAGTTGAATGTGAACATTGAAAGTAAGTTGAAGAAAATAAAAGAAATGTTCATGCAACTATTGGAAGTGTTGGGAGATGATAATTGAAAGAGTTGAAGAAAATAAAATAAATGTTCATGCAACTATTGGAAGTGTTGGGAGATGATAATTGAAAGAGTATTAAGAGGGAAATAGAAATGAAGAAGATTAAATATATTTTCACCTTTATTATGATACATAGGATCAAGGGATACATACATTTATGATGGAGTTTCATTAAAAAAAAATGAGAAATTCTTTAAAAATAGGTCACACAATTATTGAAATTATTGAAATGAGGTGGATCTCTTAGGAGGGTACATATGAAGTAACTACACTATAATTCATTTTGATGTTCTCTACAAGGAGTAGAGAAAATAAATTCTATAAAAATCATATATGATGATCACTAAAGTTTATATCAAATAAATGGATAGGTGTGAGTGAGATATCACTAACATTGATAGTTGGAGTAGCCATAACTAGAACCATGTGAAAATACTACAAAGGTAGTAGATGATCCTTGTGAACTACTAGAATAGCAATAGAAATTCCTTGGGTGCACATAAATGGAGGTGATAATGGAGTCTCCAAAATGAAAGTGGTACCATCCTCTATGACATGATTATACAAATTCAAACGTATACTAGTTATTTTCCATCTACATATAACTCTTAAATCAATTATGCATCTACAATATCAAAGAAAATAGGATCCAAATCATGAGTAGAAGAGAAATTATGGAACTATTGATGTAAAGTGAGGTTAGGATCTAGATTAGAAATCAAGGCACACCTAAATCACCAACTAGCTTCATCTCAAAAGTGATGGAATTCAACCATATATTCTAGGAGCAAGGAGAAAAGTGTAGAATATTGAGAATGGAAACAGTGATCATGATTTACCATATACACTCAAAACTATAGTATGTAGAGAAATCTAGGGAAAGTAGATAGTATTATTAGTTGTTCAACGTAACTAGGTTATATTGATGGAATTAATATAACATGGTGCAAAAATCACAATTTAAGCCTAAACTGTAACCAAATCCAATCACACGCCATCACAAACATATTTACAAGCCTAAAAAATAATTAAAAATTTAACTAACTCATGAATACAAGAAATAAATATCATATACAAACACATATATATTTTTAGTTGTATTAAAAAGTTGATTTATATCTTATTAATATTTAGTATATAATACATACTATACAAGTTCTCTTACCCAATTTCCTTTTGTAATGCAATCATCATTATAAATGCATAAGAATCAAGACAAGTATCATGCCATTTGGTTCCATGGGTAAGTTCCTAAATGCACATCAATACAACATAGTATCGTACAAATTCCTTCTAGGTGCCATAAAATATATAACATAATCCATCAATGGAGGGATTCCAACTTAAATGTGTATCCTAGCAATTCAACAAAATTTCCTAGTAAAATTTATTAAGAGAATAAGGAAATCTCTTTTATAGTAAATTTTTTTTTTGTAAAACTTAGATTTCAATAAAGGTATAACATAACAGATTATAGTAGATTATGGATATTTTAAAATAAATTTAAAAATTAGATTAGGAGAATATAACTATTATGTGTAAATTATATGGGGACACATGTTATATGAAGGAAACTTTCCCAAGGCTAAGGCCATAATGGGGGAAAATGGAAAAATAACAAATCGAGTAAATGGAAGGACCATATGAAGGAAACTTTCCCAAGGCTAAGGCCATAATGGGGGGAAATGGAAAAATAACAAATCGAGTAAATGGAAGGACCATAAGGCTAAGGCCATAATGGGGGGAAATTGAAAAATAACAAATCGAGTAAATGGAAGGACCATATGGTAGAATATATATTTGGTATTAATCATTATCTCACCCTTGGAGAAGTGTGATGTTGGTATGAACACATTCATGACTAATTATTAACCTCCTCTTCTACCATTCTACTCACATGAATTCCACTCATGAAAATGAAGAGGAGCCATGCCTTGATAATTTAACTATGATCCCTTTCACTAAAATAGATGATGCAATTCAAATAATATTATTAGAGACTCCATCAACTTCAAATCAATTAACTAAATCTAAAAAAATAAAGAAGAAAAGGGTCTCTTATTAGTTTACAATATCCTTGGCTATGATATTCAAAAGTATAATGTATTTTAAGAAACTAAGAGATTCGAAAGAAATTCATATCTTAATAAATTTTGTAAAAAAATTAGTATTTGAACTCTACAATACAAAATTTGAAATTAGTTTTTTTAACTCAAATAAAAATGAAAAGTTGAATATTTAACCTCGGTTTTAAGTTTAGTGGGAATCAATATCAATATATAACCACCCATTTGTTTTATCTTCTTAAAAGTTTAATATTTTACATTTTGATATGCAACCATACAATGAACATAATTTTTTACATTTTGATATGCAACCATACAATGAACATAATTTTGAAATAAACTTATTCAAAAACATATACAAATATCTATAAATGATAGAATAATTACCATGTTTATTTGTATTTTCAACCATTTTAAAGATGATTTTCCATTTTTTCCATATATGAATTACAATGAATACCATACAATATATGAAAAGTATAAATATTTCATAAAACAAAATACATCATATAGAAACATTATCTTATAACATTCTATTTGTATTATGAAAAACAATACACCTCCATTAACATATTTTCTTACATAATAAGTAAAATTGAAGACTAAATAGTTTTTCTACAATTGAACACTAAATACATTTTTAATAAAAACCTCGACGTCAAATATAATATTATTTATCAACATTTTTAATCTTTCTTATAATTCTATAAGAATACACACATAATGTATTCTATGCTAGTGTTTTGAGGAAATTTAATATTTTACAAGTCTTCCATCACAAATAAAATGGCTTCTCATTGATATCAAATGGAAAAGAAGATGACAATTGTGGTTCCTGCAAATTTGATCATAAAAAAAAATTAGATCATATGAAAAGAAAAAATAAATAAAAAAATAAAAAAAAAAATAAAAAAAAAAATATATATATATATATATAATTTTCTAAATATATATAAATTAAATATATGTTCTAAAATTTATAATTTAAAAAAAAAAATTAAATATTAATAAAAATTATGAAAAAATTAATTATTAACAAAATCAATATAAATATGTTTTAATTACATACAATCTATAAAAATGTTTATTGAATATAGAATTTATGTTGATTTAAACGTTTCAAAACAACTTTCAGCATAATCATCATAATGTTTTCCAAAAACCTCAAACTAGCATATGATTTATAAAACGAAATATTAATTTATTTAACATACAAGTAAAATAAAGTGAGTGAAAACACTTGTAATATCGTATAATACCTGGAATTTCCCTTGTTTATAGTTGCCACCTTCAAAAAGCATATTTGTAAGATTAGGTTTTCTAGGTTGGATTTTTCCTTGTTTATAGCCGCCACCTTCGATATGCATATTTTTTTGAACACTAAAAGGTTTACGAACAGCATCACTCATAGACCTTAACAAACTCCCATACGTTTTCCCTTCTCCCTTCTCAATCGCCTTTATAAAACTGAAAGTCATGGCTCCTGTTGATGTAATCTTTGAAAGAGCCTGTTCACAACAAACATATGTAACCAACAAAGAAAATAAATCAAATATGAATTTTATTTAATAAAATAAAATGGTCAAATCAATCTAATAAACTAAGAAAATAAATAGAATATGAATTTTATTTAATAAAACAATCCGGTCAAATCAATTTTCATAGGTTGAAGGATGATATGCATCTAGGTGTTTTAACTTATTTGGACCCAAATTATTGGTATTAGAGATTAAATGCTCTATCTTGTAATGAAATTTGTTATTTTAGATGTTTGTAATAGATTCAATAGATTTACACAAGTTGAATATCAATCTAGACCAAATCTATCATTGTTCTTGAATATAAGAATAGATTGTATTAGTAAAAAATAAATAATCTTATTAACATCTACTTAACCTAATTTGTTTTTGTTTTTTGTTTTTTTAAATATGTTAAGTCATTTTGATGATAGAGAGAAACCAATTTTGGGAGTTCAAACTCCTTCCCTCACACACGCATGCACATAAGGAGCTCTACACTCATCAGGCTTTGAACCCAAGTTGTTTACATGGAGGCATCCCATCCCAACAATTAAGCCACATTGGGTCAAGCACTTATCTCTATGTAATCCCCATTATTCTCACACTCAATAAAGATAGCACTTGGCATGTCTTTTTTTGACTATCATGCCCTCAACAAGATCACACTTGAGAGGATGTAGCCAATCGATTGAACTTATCACTTTCTAGGCATGCTAAAGTGGGCCAAATTCTTCACCAAATTTGACATAAAATTTGGATGTCACCGAGTGAAGACCCTTAATATGTTTGGAGGAATTTTAAAAAGACAAACACAGGTTGTATGAGTGGTCAATGATGTCCTCCATCTTAACTAATACACCAACAACTTTTATGTGCTTTTGTGTGCCCTATTAGTGAACTTTTGTGGCCATATGTAGGTATTTTTTTAATTTTTTATATTGGAAATGCTCTAGTCTTAAACCAAACATGGGATGAACACCTCCAACAAATTCCCCAACTCTTAAGACTTTTGAAACAAGAATATTTTTTCCATCATGGAAAAATGTGTGTTTCCATAATGTGCATCAAGTACTTTGGCTCTATCGATGATGACACATGTGCACATGGATATAGTGAAGG
This sequence comes from Picea engelmannii, assembly GCA_009831015.1. Taxonomy (NCBI): domain Eukaryota; kingdom Viridiplantae; phylum Streptophyta; class Pinopsida; order Pinales; family Pinaceae; genus Picea; species Picea engelmannii. Next base: position 426,561 of record ML792246.1, on the reverse strand, counting down.
TACAAGTTGTTAGAGAATGGTTTGGCCCAACCAAAATCATCGAGATACAAAGCTTGATTGAATTGGAAATTTTCTATAGAAGAATGATCCTAGATATCTCCCATGTCACACACATTCTTCGTGCTCTCTTGTGAAGAAACAAGAAGAATATAATTTCCTAACGGAATATAATGCAACAACAAACATGAAAATACCTCAAGAAAAGATTATGCACAACATAAGTCTTGTGTATACTTGAATTACAATGGTCCGTTGAAATTCAACCCATCAAGACACATATTATGCTCTCAGTTTTTATTTTGTAGCATGAACACCCTATCAAATATTTTTTTTTAAATCTTCAATGATTTCATCAAAAAATGTTTATCTTTTGAATGAAATGTCTATGCAATCATTTAAGTCGTGAAACGATGATGACATTACATCTTAGGTAAGGATGCATTTATACATCATGATCATAAGTCTTTGTAGTTTATGCAAACATAGATTAGAAAGTATACAAGTGCTAAAGTGGATGGCTTACTTGCACCAATTCCATGTAGCGATAAAGCATAAACATGAAACATTTGTGAAAAAGATTGCTTGATCTAAAAGTTTTTTTTTTATCTCAGTGACCATCTTGGACACCTATAAATATCAAATGTGCATCAAATACAAGATTTGCAGTGCCAGTATGATAAAACCTTTGAGACACATCAAAATCTCTTCTAAAAAGAACTACACATTGAATGATATACGTGTGGGAACTTGTTATTTTTCCTTAGATATATATAAAACATGCTTTTGCAAACATTCATAAACAGTCAGAGAATCTTACCTTAGTATCTGAAGAGGTTTGATCATCATCACAGCCACTAAAAGATATGGCTTCGCCTCCCATCGTTCCTTTCCACATACCATTTTGAGGTGTATGATCTTCCCACGCACATTTTCCTTTGCTAAATTTGTAAACATAATAAAATAATAACAGTTAATTTGAAAAAAGATATGGATCTACAGCCAAAGAAATAATGAAGGATTGGATGTTACCTGGGGTTGAAGACGCAGACGTAGGGCAAATCGAGAACAGTGCCGCTATGGCAAGCATCGATTATTGCATGCAGTCGAGCTCCGGGAGGAAGGGGTTTTACCAGCGTATCGTTCATCTCATTGTCCACAATCATCCCCGCCTTCTGGAAGTCAAGAGGCAAGAGCGTTTCGTCGTACCCATCGATTTCGTGGCCAGTGTAATCTCTTTGCTGAGAGCCATGCCCAGAATAATGAAACACCAAAGAATCCCCAGGTTGGCAATCCTGCACCAGCCAACACATCCACCTCTGGATGTTTCGTTTTGTGGGGATTCTTTTCGAATCAGTTTCTTCCTCTGCACAAAATTCAAACTACACAGCTCACGTAATGAAAAACACAATAACAGTAGATGATAATCTAATATAAATTGATAGTCGGATGTATTTAGTTTATTGGCTTCGCTTCAATTTCTAAAATGTTATGCAATGAAAGATTGTGTCACTTTTGTGACATTAAGAAGGTTGAAGATGAAAAGCATTTTTTCTTAAATTGTCCAGCCTATATCCATATTAGATCTCATTTTCAAAATATTTGTCACACTACCAACCTTCCTAACCTCTTAACTCAACCTCTTAACTCAACAAAAAGTATGGTGATATTAGAAAACTTTTCTTAATGTTTTTCGAACACAGAAACAAAATTCTAAAGAATCACAAGTAATCACTTACCTTTTTAACATCCCATAAACCAATTCTATGTTAGTAAAACTTAATCATCATCATCATCATCATTATCTCATAAATTAACTGCAAAATAAATACTTAAAACCATTTAAGATAATCGAGATAGTTATTACCTGTGAGAACAATTATGGAGTCTTCCGGGAAGTTGAATCTGGTTGTGAGCAGATATTTCATACAGTTGACATCGTGGATGCAGCCTTTGAGCTCGTATGGCGTACCTTTGTAGGAAATCCCACAAAGGACGGCTCTTTTACTACGGGAGACTCGAACCAGAGGAGGATGAATAATAATGGGCTCACGTCTGGTATTCGGCCGGTACTGGGGTTGTGCTCGGCGAACCCCAACATGAACACGGCAGAATTCACAGCGAAAACCAGCAATTCCGGGAGGAAGCCATTGCTCATCTCCGCAATTCGGACAACCCACCAGCTCGGCTTGTGCCATAGCAATCTCTCTTGCGCACAACCTAATTTACTCCTCGTAGTAGGTAGTTTGTGTGTCTTTCGCATCGATCGAAGGAGGACTATATATAGAATTATGACGATGGGTAGGCAGGTAGGTAGGCGGTATGGAATCGTAAAAGATTGAAGCACACATATCTAGTTTGAACAGTGAATTGGGTTCGATCCTATCTGTCGATCGGATACTGGACAAAGGCAATCGGTACAAGTAGAATCTCTTGCTGATCGATGGGGAAAGGCAATGTTCCCTCCACCCACCTACATTTAAGCTCATACCTTGCCAATGTAAGTGAAGGAAGTTGGAACTTTATCAATGCTCTCTCGTGCTTACTCTACTACCTTGTCAATGTAAGTGAGGACTCTAGTAACTTGTCAACACTCTCCTATGCTTAAGTTGCTACCTTGTCATTTTAAGTGAGGAAGTTAGCGCCTTCCCAACTATTCCCTATACTTAAGTTGATACCATGTGAGTGTAAGTGAGGAAGTTGGTACCTTACTGGATTTCTATGCTCTTCCCTCGGTTCCTAATATGGAAGATGACATTCCCCTCAACCTCTCACTCTTAGGTTGTTACTTTTCTAGTATATGTGAAGAAGTAGATACCTTGCTAACACTCTTCCACACTTACACACGTACCTTGCCAATGCTCAATGGATTTCCCTACTCTTCCCCTAGTTCCTAGGATGGAAGGCGATACTCCCCTTACCCACCTACACTTAAGTTGGTACCTTTCCCATATATGGACGATACTAGTACGTTGTCAACACTCTCATGTGCTTACACCAATACCTTAACAAATTAAGTGAAGACATTAGTTTCCTAGTGTTGTTCCTAGTTCTCAAATGGAAATCAATGTCATTAATCATAATAGTCATTGTTAACCCATCACCATCTACATCTAAGTTAGTACCTTATTAATTTATATAAGAAAGTTAATACATTTTCTCTAATATTTCAGAGCACCCCTCCCCTAGTGGGGGTAAATATGATTAATACATTTTCTCTAATATTCCCGATGGGGGTGGGGGAAAATATTAGAGAAAATGTATTCTTGGGGGTGGGGGGAAATATTAGAGAAAATGTATTAATACATTTTCTCTAATATTTCTCCTCACCCTCAATACATTAATGCATTTTCTCTAATATTTCCCTCCACCCCACCCTCACCCTCACCCTCAATACATTTTCTCTCATATTTCCCCTGACCCCACTCTCATATCTTGCTACTAACTTACATTGTTATCTTGGGGATTCGTGTTTTCCCTAGTCCTCAAATGGAAATCAATAGTCTTAATTATAATAGTCATTGTTAATCCATCACCCTCTACACCCAAGTTAATACCTTATTAATTTATGTAAAGACATTGGTACCTTGCCACTAACTTGCATTACTATCAATTTGTGGTGGGGGTGAGGGAAAATATTAGAGAAAATCTATCAATACATTTTCTATAATATTTCCCCCTACCCTCACCCTCATATCTTGCTACTAAATACATTTTCTCTAATATTTCCCCTCACCCTCACCCTCATATCTACATTTTCTCGAATGTTTTCCCCTAACCTCACCCTCATATCTTTCTACTAAATACATTTTCTCTAATATTTCCCCTCACCCTCACCCTCATATCTACATTTTCTCGAATGTTTTCCCCTAACCTCACCCTCATATCTTTTTAGTAACTTACATTGCTATCTTAGAGATTCGTGCTTCCCTAATCTTCAAATAAAAATCAATAATATCAATTATAATAATTATTGTTAATCCATTAGCCTCTACACCTAAATTAATACCTTATTAATTTATATAAAAACACGGTTACCTTTCCACTAACTTACATTACTATTGATTTTCCATAAAACTTAAATGAAATGGATTCCACAACCTTCTTAACTATTATACTTCAAACAAAAGAATATTGCACGGACCAACCAAGTTATCCCTTACATCACATTTAAGGCTTAATTAATCATCATAATAATCATTTCATAACCTTCAACGAATAAATTTTTTTGACCAAGTAGTACGCCTACTCTGCTTTGTTCCCATGATTAAAGTAGCTTCCAATATGGATGGAGTCTGAGAATAAAATAAAAGTGAAACGTGTCTTACATACTCATAGATAGGGATAGTTTACAAATTGTGGAAAAAATTAAAGCAAATAATTCATTGTACTGGGATATAATAATAGAAAATGAAAATATAAAATAAAGTGAATAAAATGAGATTTGTTGGTCTGATCTTTAACCGTACCGCAGCTTTCCTTTCCTTGCCGAGCATAATTCACTCTTTAATTTATTTATTTTTCAGAAACATGAGTGGTTCTCCCATATCTGAAATTAAAAAAAAGGAATATATAACGTCAGGGAGGTAGACAAATTATGCGTAAGATTGCATCAAAAGGAATATATAACGTCAGGGAGGTAGACAAATTATGCGTAAGATTGCATCATCTTTTTTCTTTAAAGCAATCCATTTATCTAAATTATTCCTGCACTATGAGTTTGACACAGAATCATCGCACAGAACTTCATTTATCCACCAGCCATTGCTCTTAAAACTGATAAGATACCTTGATTGTTCATCCACTTTATAACCATGAGGGAGTCCTCAAATACCTAGAGCTGATGGATTCCTCTACTCATAGTTGTCATCAATAAGCATCTTAATACCATGAATTCGCCACCATAGTTATTAGTACCTCTTCCAATTGTATACTAAACATAATGACTATTGAAACAAATAAATGTTTTCCATGCTACATATAGAATCATGCCCTTGGTAGGCACTATCAAAATATCCCCAAGTTATGGGTTTGTCAACCATTACCTTACCTACTTGTCTAATGACTCCAACCTTTTGTGAAGGTTTACATTGATTATATATGTCACAAACTTGTGCAGTGACTTGGAAGGTGGACATATTTTTATTATCAAAAATCAAAGCATTACGAGCTATACATATGCCCCATAAAACCAAATAAATAATTGTCTTGAATTTCTTCAATACTTTCCTTTCATACCAACTTTTTAGAGAGTGTTCAATACATGGCCCACTCCACACATTGTTTAGAACACGCTCTATAAAAAGGTTTGTAATAGTGTCATCTCGTTGTTTGCACAAAATATTGATGTTAGGACCTTCTTTGTTCCTTTTCTGAATCATATTCCAAGGATGGACCTCGGTTTTCAGTGCTAGCCACATGATGTAGTTGTTCTTCATTGGCACCATATTCTTCCAAATTTTATCCCACCACCAATTAGACTCATGTTGAGCATTGGCCTAAAGAGCCCTATAGCCCAAACTAGCAGTATATTTTCATCTAGTCTTATTTTTTCCCACATTAGTTCATCATATTTCTCTCTTAATATGATATATACTCTCCTTAACTTAGACAAAAAAGTTTTCCAAGCCTTCTCAGGCTCATCTAACAAACCTATCTCATGAGCAGTTAATCACCCTTGTTGCCAAATGTTGGTTGTAGGATCCCCTACCTAGTTAAGTGTGCATCATCCTAAGTCTTATAATACCTTAATCAAAATAGCATGTACAAAAATCTTGTTTCCACACCCCATAATAGAATCCACTCCAATCCTCACTTGTGTTCCATCACACACTTTCCAGGCCATAAATGACCCTATTATTGGAAAAGGAAGAACCAATGATTTCCATCGATTAAAGACATTTTTGGTGATTTTCCTTTCACTTCTGATCCAGTATATTATTGTACTTGGGGCTATATATTTTTGGATAATTATTTGCTTCCAAGGTCTCTCCCTTTTAATTAGGTTCCAAAGAGTTTTTGCAACAAGGGAAGTGTCAAAAACACGAATGTCCTTAAATCCCCAACCTCCCTCATATTTTGTTTTGGAAATAGATTGTTATTTTACCAAGTGTGCTCCAACTTTGTCAAAACTTCCTTTCCAGAGAAACTTGAAGCAAGTATTTCTAATCTTCGTCAAAATTCCCTTAGGGATATGCTCCAATGAATTCCAGTAAACAAGAATTTCCTTTAGTACAAATTTAACTATTACCATTCTCCCTCCTTTGGAAATCCATTTATTACACTAGAAATTAATTATCCTCTCAATCTTGTCCAATAACCAAATTCGGTCCCTTTCTCCATATCCATTTGGTTTGAGAATAAAACCAAGATACTCGATACCTTCAATGAAGTTTAGATGATTGTAAAAAAAATTACCCTCAAATTCTAGGTTACTTTTTCTTCAAGATCATTAAACACTACAATTGACTTACGTACATTTATTTCCATACTAGTTACTTTGTTGTAAAGTTGTAGAATCTCCTTGAATTTTCTTCCCTCCTCTACAGTTCCATAAGAAAAAAAGGAGATCATCATATACAAAAAGTAAATGAGTGTTGAATCCGTTACCTCTAACCTTGATGCCCTAAATAGAGATGATTATTCTGGCTTCTAAGATAGACCCACTCAACCCCTCAACCACCAATAAAAATAGGTAAGGGGACAACATGCACCCTTTGTCTTAATCCCCTGGATGGTTTGAAGAATAGAGATGTTGATCCATTGGTAAGTACCACATAAGAAGTAATAGTAACACTCCACATAAGCCATTTTACCACTAGAAGATTGAAGTGATGTGAATTAACATCAATCTCAAATAGAGCCAGCACATCATATCCAAAGGTTTTGATAATTCCTTTCTCGCACATTGTTTGATTATCCTCTTCAGATAATAAATTTAGAAAAAGGAGGCTACTCTAATCATATCTACAATATTCACCCCTTCTCACTCTTTATATACATTCTCAAAGTGTTTGACCCCCAACTCTATGAATCCCTTGAAACTTCTTACTGGAACCCCATCCTCATTCAACATTTCCCAAATAGTGTTAATACTTTTTTCATGATTTGAAAATTCATGTTCAAGTATTTAGTGTTTTAATCACCAAGATCTAGCCAGATAGCCTAGATTTGCATTTGCCAATCCATCTCTCTGTCATTGAGTAGCTTCACCTTTCTAGTTTCCAAATCCTTTAACCTGTGAACCTCTTCCATATTAAAAGCCCCATTGTCATTCCCAAACAACATCACCATAATCTCCAATTCAACTTCTTTAATTATTCTATATCTAATCATATGCCTTTCCCCATGTCATTGCATTACTTTCTCCTTTACAACCCTGATAGAATTTGCTAAAATTGTTCACTAGAAGATACCCCTAAATGTGGGTTATATAATTTCCACTCATTTTTTACCAAATTTTGGAATGTCTCCTCTTCAAGCCACCCAAGATTAGATTTTAAAGGTGCACCAATATTAGGGTTGCAAAAATAGATCTCCAAGAAGATAAGGTTATGATCAGAGCACCTATTAGATTCAATCCAATACCTATATCTATCCACTCCTTGAAGCATTGAATCTAAAACCAATAATCTTCCAATCCCCTTTTTGTTAGGGTCCTATCCTAACCCCTTAAGTAGATATATAGGTTGTTATGTATGGAGGCCATCTATAGTAAATAAGTCCCATGTAGTAGTGTGAAAGCAATAATTGTAAGAAGACTTACTAGAAGGTTTTGTCTAGTGGAAAGTTCCTTCTCTAGAGTGTTCCTAGGAGGTAGATAGAACTATTTAAAGAAGTATAAGTAATTTAATGAGATGTCATGGGAATCATATTTTAATTGGAGCTCTACTCATTTGGAGGTTTCCCCCTTGAAGAGGATAGTGGCTATTTCTCTCATAAATAAAGCTATAACATTTTGCATAGTTCTCAAAGGCCCTTCTCTCCAATATGCCCCGGTCTTTGATGCCATGGCATTGCCTTTTCTCTAGAGACCATAAGGGTTTTGTCTTCTTCACCTTTGGGAAAAATATAATTGTTACACCCATTACTGATTGTGATTCCCAGTAGCTTATATAGAGTTCCATTCCAAACTCATCTCATCAACATCATTGCTCCTTGAACCATTTTACAAGTTTCCTTTTTGAACACAATATGTACTTCTGCATCACTCATCTTACTTACATATATCAATTTATCTCTAGCTATGGAATGTGCAAAACCATAGAGAGTGATCTAATCCTTCCATCCTTGAGTTGAAACTTGGCGTTTCCATGTCCTATAATTCTAGTTGTTGAGTCATCTCCTACGAAAATGTCACCTCCATTATACCTTTCATATTCACATAAACACTCCCTGTGGAGAGTCATATGAAAATAAGAACATGAATCGATTATACATACATCGTGATCAACATGTCTGCATGAAGAAGCCAAGTACACATCCCCTCCTACTTCTGAGGAGGATTTCCCTTCTATGGAAGAAACATCATCAAATCTCTTCCCTCTCTCAACACTTTTTGATCTGTAATCCTTCTTGAAATGAATGGCTTTACCACATTTCAACCATTTCTTTAAGGATTTTCCTAGAGATTTATATCTACCTCTAGATTTAGATCTCCCACTTGAGGACATATTTTTATTTCTATCCAGGGTACATCCTCTTACAAATAAGGCATATGTTCTTTGTTACCCATGTTTTTTTGAGTCCTCATTTCTTTTGATAACAAGGATGAAATCACATCAACAAACTTTAATGTGGTTACATTACTACCAATAGCTACTACCAAACTATCCCATGAATCTAGCAATGAACACAATAAACTAATGCACTTATCTTCATCTGAAATTTTAATATCCACAAATAAAAACTGACTTACCATAGTATTGAAGGTATTTAGATGCTCTGTCACTGAATCTTCTTCGTTCATCCTCAGGAGGTACAACTTCTTTTGAAGGAAATATTTATTTAATAGGGACTTATACTGATGCAAAGCTCCTAAATTATCCCATAATGTGTGTTTGTAACTTCTCCTGAGATATTCAATAGCATTAAATCTAAAAGACATAACCAAATTATGCTCTTTTCCTTCCTATCCAACTTCGTCCAATCTTCCATCGACATACCCATAGGTGAAGTATCAACATCCACAGTGGCCCATTGTTTTTTATCTACCAAAAGATCCTCCATATTCATCTTCCAAATCTCAAAGATTTTCCCATTAAATTTCTCGATCTCAATTTTAGAACTTCTCGCCATTTCTTTCACCATGGAATCACCATTGCATATCTCCCAATGAAACTAGGTTTATCACAGACCCAAGATAACCAAACCCTTAGCAATAAAGGTGTCCCCCTAAAGCCAAAAAAACTACTTTGATACCGAATTTTGGTTTTAAACTTTTACACTATAGCAATGCACATATAGATTATTTATACAACAAAAAGGAAATAATAACAATCACACATAGTACTCATAAATTTACCTTGGAAACCCTTAATCGGAAAAACACTCAAATGTTTAGAGCCACACCTCCAACTCTCATTGTATTAACTTCACCATTACAATACAATATATAGGATCCTGCGGCATCCAAAATCCCCAATCCCTTGACCTGGATTAGATTCCTTGACTGGAATTATATAACAATGGGTCGAAAAACCTTTGGCTGAAAAACACTAAAAATAGACCACCCAAAAAAATCTTGGGGGCTAAGTGTAATATATTGTATTGTATACTATGTTTAATATTTTATTTTACATTTAATATTGTTTGTATCAATTACACCTTCAATATTACGTCATGTCCATTGACTAAAGACATGACTATATTCATTCTTGTGTATTTATACATGCTATTATAAACCTATTTGGACATTGAATAATAAATAAATGAATATTGAATATATAAATTCTTATATGTATCTCGCGCTCCCTTCCAATTAGTATCAAAGTATGGTTTCATAAAATCCATGGTAATTTATTGCGGTATTGGGAAGATAATGTAAGGAAAAGAAGTAAAAAGGAAAAATAAAAAACTAATAAAGAGAAGAAGAAGGGTAAAATTTTTTACCATTGGTGGTTTACAAGACCATGGTTTTGGTAAACCATTGGTCCATGGTATTGTCTTAGCCCATGGTTTTGGTAAACCATTGGCCCGTGGTTTATATATTGGATAGAGAAAGTAGAAGGAAGAAATCAAAGTTAAGCGATATAGAAGGAGAAGTATTTCATAAGGAGTGTTTTGAAAATTGAGAAATAATATTTAATTAATTTATATTAAAGTATTAATATAAAAGTAAAATACAAGGTTAAAAGGAGGCGAGATATATATAAGAATTTATATATTCAATGTCCATTTATTTATTATTCGATGTCCAAATGGGTTTAAAATAGTGTATAAATACACAAGAATGAATATAGTGACGTCTCTAGTCAATGGAAGTGACTTAACATTGACGGTACAATTAATACAAACACCATTAAACATAAAATACAATAATAAACGTAATATATAATAAGGTATATTAAAAGTCATATTTTCCTGAAAAGCTTCGTCCTCGAAGCATGGGTAAAGACGAATACTTGGATCTAAACTCCTCGTTTTCATTATGGTGTCATGACTAATGTGCACGAGTTGCTTTGTAAAGCACAAATTCAACATTTCCAAAGCTTGCTTCATGGAATGCTAACAAAATAGATTGTGGCTCCTCATATTCTAATTGAAGGCCCTCTCGATTCCCATTTGTTGTACATGTTGTAAGGTGGAATTTATCCATTTTGTTTGTCCTAGGTCTCCCACAATTGAAAATATTATAGGAAGTTGAGTTGGTGGAGTTTTGAATGAGTACTCTGGACTATTTCCTGAAAATTAATCGTGTTTGATGTACTAGTGTATTTCTTCCCTTGTGTCTTTCTGCGAAATGATACTCTTGATGTGGAACCATTTTCTAGTGAATGGATTTCAGCTTCTTGCATCCTCGACATCACGGGGATAACATAATTCAACAAAAGAAAAGCCAAGTTTCATAACCACAATGTTGACACTACACAAACGATCCAATCCAAAGAATGAACAGACATCCACACAGCCGACATCGTTGAACAAACTATCTCATCTAAGGAAATGCCAGCTTAAACCATTAAATTCCTTATATACACTAGATTAGGATCAGCAGAATAATGTTCATTAGGTGGCGTTGACCCATCATGTTGAATACCAGTACCTGGTATTTTAATATTTTTCTCTGACAGTAGGATATTATGTAGAATTTTCTCATTGTTCATAAGGCTTTACTTTTACTTATATCAAAACATTGTGTAAAATGTTTAAAACTCTCGCCTAATATGATAATCGTGTTCAACTTTTCTAGTGTCCAATTTTCCTCCAGTAAATTGATACATTGGAACATTTGGGAGCCAGGCATGAAAAATAGCTTGGGCATGTCCACCGACCATATGTCATGTTTGCTCCCAGAGAGAAAAGAGAAGGTGAGTGCCTTCATAGATTTTCTCTCTAGTGTAGACAAAGATATATCATACAACATGATATCATTTACCAAATGAAAATTTTCTCTCAGTAAAATTGAAAAATCTATTTACGTGTGATTATTAGGTTTTGTGATTTCATTGCCATGGAAAACTACTCGTAATTTTGAATGATGTGGGCATGTGCATATCACGTTTTTTATTCTTGTGACCATTTCTGAATCCTTTATTTGTGCCATGACTTTTCCGTAAAATGAATATTTCTCTAACTTTTCCCGTGCCAGATGTATTTTCTTAATTATTTTCTCAACCATTCTATTTTTTTTATTTTCTTAATCATTTCCTCAACCATTCTATTTGTTTTTACATTATTGTATGCAAATATTTTGGGGTTTTTCATGGTGTTCTGATCGAACAGGATCCGTACAGGATCATGGTGGGATTTACATTAAACTAATCGTAAATATTGGAGAAACTCACATTGTATTGATATTTTTGTTTGTCACCTTCATCTTCACTTTCATGTTCTTCCTCAAAGTCTTCCTCCAACAATATTCCCAAAAATTTCCCCAATATTTCTTTAAAATATAAAAAAATCTTCATGTATTTATGTTAATCCTTTGTCATCATCCATGTGAATGGTGGCTATTTGTGTCTGTGTAGGATTCTTGTCACCCACTTCTTTTGTTCGGGGATTAGAATTATGCTTGTGTCTTTGAAATGATGTTAACTCCGAAATGGCAATGGCCTAAAGAGGTGAAAGTGAACGATCACATACATCATTTACCTCATCTATGTCTACAATAAAATCTAATTGTTGGATGGAGGCTTTACCTTCTGTTGGACTTGCATTGGAGTTGCATATCAATGTGAGTGGAGAAGTAAGTAATCCTTCATTCAATTTGCCAATTTTGGCATCCAGCGAAGCTTTTATTGCAGCAGTTCCTTGACTTACAAGGCCCGCACAAAATTCTTTAAGACCTTCGCTCAATTCCAGCGTGGAGGGAGCATTGACAACATTGGTAAGTATGCAAGACATGGTGTCCAGGCCCATCGTGGATTCTCTTAACCTTGTTGTTTACTTTTATATTAATTCTTTAATATAAATTAATTAAATATTATTTCCCAATTTTCAAAACACTCCTTATGAAATACTTCTCCTTCTATATTACTTGACTTTGATTTCTTCCTTTTACTTTGTCTCTCCAATATATATATATATATATATATATATATATATATATAATGGAATATGAGATATATATAATAATTGGTACCTTATTTTATATTACAATACGCCCCTCAACAGGGGGAGGTGGGTGGCCCCCCCTTGCTCCCATTCCAATGTATAGTACATTAAAATAGAAGAGGTGTGGCTCTAAACAGGTTTTTGGTTTTCTCAGTTTGGGTTTCCAGGGTAAAATATTTGTGCAATGTGTGTGTGTTCCATTGAATCTTTTCTATTTTTATGAAAAATCTATTTGCAATAATTAATTGTGCAAGGTTAAAATCGACATTTGGTATCAAAGTTGTTTTTGGCTTCAAGAGGACACCTTTGTGGCTAAGGGTTTGGCTCGGGTCTATAATAAGCTTTGTTATCTAGTGGACTATCTATGGTATTTATTCTTCGAGTAAAAATAAATGGCGAGTAGTTCGAAAATAGAGATAGAGATATTTAATGGGAAAAGTTTTGAGTTGTGGAATCTCAAGATGGAAGATATGTTTGTAGACAAAGATCAGTGGATCTTTGTGGATCCAAGTACTGCACCTACAAGAATGTCAACAGAAGACTGGAATAAGTTGGATCGGAAGGCGAAGAACACAATCTGTTTGTGTCTCTCATATTCAATATTACTAAATGTGTCAAGGGAAGCTACAACCACGACATTATGGGATAAGTTGGGGACTTTGTATAAGTCTAAGTCACTGGTAAATAAATTTTTCCTTTGGAATAGTCTATATAACCTGACGATGAAAGACGGAGACTTGGTGACAGAGCATTTAAATGCATTCAATATTGTGGTTAGTCGGTTATTATTTGTTGATATTAAGATTTTTGATGAAGACAAGTGTATTAGTTTATTGTGGTCTTTACCATACTCATGGGATAGTCTGGTTGTGGCCATAGGTAGTAATTCAACTTTTAACTTTCAATGATGTGGTCTCATCCTTGTTATTGTAGGAGATGAGGCGGAAAAATATGAAAGATAGAGCATAGATGCATTATTTGTAAGAGGATTTTCCAAAGAAAGAAATAGATCTAAGTCCTCAAGTGGGAGATCTAAATCTCGTGGAAAGTTTGTAAAAGTATTCTGGAGATGTGGAAAACAAGGGCACTTCAAGAAGCAATTTAGATCCAAAAGTGTTGAGAGGGAAGGGATTTGAAGATGATCATTCTAAAGAAACAAAAACCTCTACGAAAGAAAGAGGGGATGTGTACTTGGCTTCTTCAAGAACACTTGCAGATTATGAGGCATGTCTAGTTGACTCAAGTGCATCATTTCATATGAATCCTCACAAGGAGTGGTTTTGTGCATATGAAAGGTATGATGGAGGTGATGTTTTCATAGGTTATGACTTGACGGACAAAAATCATAGGACAAGGAAAATTCAATTTGAAGCTCATGGATGGAAGGATTAGAACTCTCTCTAGTGTTCTGCACATCCCAGGTTTGGCTAGAATTTTGATTTATGTAAGAAAAATGGACAATGTAGGGGTAAAAACAGATTTTGAGAAAGAAACATGCAAGATGGTTCGAGGATCAATGGTGTTGTTGAAGGGAAAATTATTGGGTATGTGTATTCAATAATGAAAATAATATAACACATACCCAAGAATATAATGAATGAAAAGATCCAATGGCGCACACTCACACATTACATAGATATTTAACCCTAGAATCTCAAGCCAAGAAAAATAAAAACTTGTTTAAAGACACATCTCTTATATTCATCATACACAGTTGCAATGCAATGTTCTCATACAACAAAAGACTTTACTTCTTGGGTGGAAACCCTAACATAACTTCTACCGTCAAATCTATGACCTTATAATGAACAATCCAAATTGAGTATGAAAATACAATATTTTACAAGGCAATTTTACCAAAATTCTCCTCGAGGGCTTCGCCCCAAAACCCCTAGCAGAAGGGGGGTAGGCATAGCTACATATGAATCAGGAAGATAATCAAGATCCATAACCAACACCCTTGTGACCCCACAACCAACACTTGGTCTAGTCGTGCAAATAATATAACACATACCCAACATTCTCCCACTTGTTGTTTTCTTTGCATACATGGGGTTACAAGGTTACATAGTCAACAATCCAGGGAAGCAATTCCCATATATCCTCTACAAAAGGATAACTTCTCAATGCTCACATATTTTGAAATGAATCTGTAACATTCTTCAAAGTGTCCACCTTCATCAGCGACACCTTCTTTTCTTCAACCATGTCTCTCACAAAGTGATATTGAACATCAATATGCTTTGTCTTTAAATGATAAGGTGGGTTGTTCACCAGGAAGATTGCACTATGAATATCACAATCTATCCTTACATCTTGTTGTACCAACCCAATACCTAAACACAATATTTGTAACCATATTAATTCATTGCTTGCATGGGTGGTTGTCATGTATTCAACTTATGTAGTTGAGAGTTCCACTACTTACTATATTTTTCTCATCCAACTGATTTCTCCTCCAAACAGGTTAAACACATACCCACTTGTAGATATTCTACGCTCCAGATCTCTAGCCTAGTATACATCCACAAATCCATGAATTTACAACACTTTGTCCAATACTGGTCTTCCTTGGTAGCACAATCCACAGCTAGTAGTGCCACGCAAATGCCTTAAAACCATCTTTATTGTTGTCCAATGCTCCTTCCTTGGTTTTGACATATACCAGCTCAAAACTTCCACTACGTGTGTAATGTCCATTCTAGTACAAACCATTGCATACATCAAATTGCCAACTGCACTGGCATATAGAACACGAGACATGTCTTCTTCCTCTTCATGTGTCTTTGGACACTAACCTACAGATAACTTTACACCTACAAGAATAGGAACCCTGATCGGTTTACATTCCTACATTTTAAACCTCTTTAATATTGTCTCCACATATTTCCTCTTATTTAACCAGAGTTTCATGTTTTCTCGATCACTGATATTGTTTCCCTACATCTTATACATAGTTCCAAACCGAACTCCCTTCAACAACACCATTTCTCCTCGAACCATCTTTCAGGTTTCTTTCTCAAACACTATTTTTACCCCTACATCATCCATTTTTCTTACAAAAATAAAATTTCAGGCCAAACCTAGGATGTGAAAAACACCAGGGAGTGTTATAATCCTTCCATCCATGAGCTTCAACTTTACTTTTCCTCATTCTATGATTTTGGTTGTTGATTCATCACCTAGGAAAACATCACCTCCACCATGCCTTTAATATTTGCAAATCCACTCCCTCTGAGGAGTCATATGAGAGGATGCACCTGAGTCAACCATCCATGCCTCATGATATGCATGTGTGCTTGAAGAATCCAAGTACACATCCCCTCCTTCTTCTGCAGAGGTTTTTGTTTCTTTAGAAGGAGAATCTTCAAATCCCTTCCCTCTCTCAACACTTTTGGATCTACATTGCTTCTTGAAGTGCCCTTATTTTCCACATCTCCATCATACTTTTACAAACTTTATGGGAGATTCAGATATCCCACTTGAGGACTTAGATCTATTTCTTTCCTAGGAGCATCCTCTTGCAAATAATGCATCTTTACTTTGGCTTTCCATATTTTTCTTCCTTATCTCCTCTGACAACAAGGATGAGACCACATCATGGAAAAGTTAAAGTAGTTGAATTACTACCTATGGCCATAACTAGACTATCCCACGAGTCTAGTAAAGAGCACAGTAAACTAATAAACTTTTCTTCATCGGAAATATTAGTATCAACATATAATAGCTTACTTACCACAGTATTGAAGGCATTCAGATGCTCTATCACAAAGTCTACATATTTCATCCTTAGGTTATACAGTTTCTTCCGCGGGAACAGTTTATTTACCAGGGACTTAGACTAATACAAAGTCCCCAACTCATCCTATAATGCCTTGGTTGTAGCTTCCCCTAACACATTCAGTAATATTGAATCTGAAAGACCCAATCAGATTGTGCTCTTCGCCTTTCGATCCAACTTTTTCCATTCTTATGTTGACATTCATGTAGGAGCAATACTTAGATCCACCATGATCCACTGATCTTTGTCTACCAACAAATCTCCCATCTTGAGCTTCCACAGCTCAAAACTTTTCCCATTAAATTTCTCGATCTCTATTTTTGAACTACTTGTCATTTCTTTCCACCTAAAGAATCAATATCGTAGATCTCCCACTATAACAAGGCTTATCACAGACCCAGGACAAACCCTTATCCATAGAGGCATGCCCCTAAAGCCAAAAATAGCTCTAATACCAAATGTATATTTTAATCTTGTATGATTAATTATTGCAAATGGATTCTTAATAAAAATAAAAAAATATTCAATGGCACACACAAACACATTACACAGATATTTAACCCAGGAAAACCAAACCGAGAAAACCAAAAACTTGTTTAGAGACACACTTCTTTTAATCATCATACACAGCCACAATACAATGCCCTCATACGAAAAAAGAGTTTCCTTCTTGGGTGGAAACCATAACAGGAACATTTGAGAGTTGGGCATGAAAAATAGCATGGGCGATGCTTGCCCCCAAGGTGAAAAGAGTGGTTGAGGGCCTTCATAGCTTTTCTCTCCAGTGTAGACAAAGATGGATCATACACCACGATATCATTTACCCAATGAAAAATTTCTCTCAATAAAATGGAAAAAACTATCTGCATGTGATTATTAGGCTTCGTCATTCTATTGCCATGGAAAACTACTTGTAATTATGAATGTGTTGAGGTCTCAACACATCCCTTTAATTTCTTCAAAATTATGGGGCCCTCCATATAAATTTTGCTAATGTCGGTTTACTGCTTTGATTTGTTTTATTTTCAGTGATTGTGACTTTCCTTTCACAAAGATGGAGTTATGATGATTTAGATTATAAGTGTCATTTGAGTATTTTTTTCTCTTTAGTCATTCAACATTGTTTTCATGCTCATATGAATGTATTCAAGTTGATTCTATGCCTCAATTTGCTTAAAAGTGGATTAACATAATGTTCAATAGCTTCGTTAAGATATGGTCCTCAGTGTATTAATGGGTTCATTAAGCAACAAAATATCACTTTTTACAAAGTTATTACTTTCATATCTTGATCACTTTTGCTCTTTAATGAAATACCATGATTGACTACTAGGATTGTATTTTTATTGAATTTCGTCTTATTTTGATTGAGAAATTAATGTTAAAGTTGAAATGGTATGGTTATCACCATTTTATACAAAATATTATTAATTATATTATTAATTATATGTATTAATGAAAAGTGAATCTCACTTTGTTTTCATATGGATTCCACTTCCTAGGCACTTCATATATTACTAGTCCATGTCGAAGGCAAATTAGGGACTCTAGCATTCRATAYAGTTTTGATAGTCGATTAATTTGAGTTTGACTTTTAATAAATCTATTATATCTCTAAYTTTGTATCATGGTTTYTAATTCTTCTTATTAAATATTTAAATAAAAATTATTTATCTACAATCTTATTGGCTCTAAGATTGAAAGTGTTGAAAGTCTTATTGGAGGCTTCACTCCTCCCAATGCAAAAATGCATTCCCTATCCTAACTTTTTAAGATGATTTGGATGCAATTTCTTTGTTCTAAAACCTAAGTTTTAAGTTAAATCGAATGCACCCCAATTTCAATGTCTGAAAAATATGGCCACAGACTGTTCGGGCTTCCTCCCAAATTTAAATGTATGAGGACTACAACCACTATCTCCACTGCCTGCTCTTCCTATGAGGAATACAGCCACCATATCCACTGCCTACTCTTCCTCTACATGCATGCACACACATGGCCTTAGATTCGCATTGTACAATTGTTATCCATGAAATGAGGCCTTAGATCACAGTGTCCAATTGGTATCCATGTAACGAGCCAATGCATCCTTGTAAAAACCCATACAACTCGATGACCCTTGTAAGAAAAAATACTACTACCAGAGTTATTGATGGGAACGAGAGGCTAGGAATGATAAAAGGCTTGTGCAAGTCAGCAACTGAGTATGAGGGGTCGGCGAATAGAAACCTTGCAAGCTACGGAACCTTCTGGCGTTTTTCCTCCAGCAGGTCTTCCTCTCTCTCATCCCTTTGTAGCGACCACTTCCAGTTATTGATGAGAACGAGAGGCTAGAAACAATAAAATGCATGTGCAAGTCAACAAATGAGTATGAGGGGTTGGGGAATAGAAACCTCACAAGCTATGGAACCTTCTCGCGTTTTTCCTCCAGTGGGTCTTCCTCTCTCTCGTTCAGTTGCAGTGACCACTTCTCTCTGGTCATCACCGTCAGTCGTTGCATTTACCAAAAATTTAAACCCCCATCTCTTCGAACCCCCAAGATCTATAAATCCCAAACCCTTTGGTCGCAAAGGTCGGTCGTGAGGACCCACGAGAGTCGAAAAATCTTAATGTGAGAGACTCGCAACCCTTATTACAGGCATTCCGTGACATGGGAAGCCACAACATGGGAAACCTGTGATACCAAATATGAGAAAATGGAGCCTGGAAATAGAGCCTCTAATAAAATGCCCAAATTTTGACCAGAAAGAACACCTGGATATTCAGCAGAACGAAGATTTTATGTTACTTTCTCGAAGCTTCTATGGCTTCCATGGCCGACTATATCTTCTATGGGTTGGAGCAAGCGAGAATCGGACCAGGACTAGGTATATCTAAAGCTCATGGAAGAGCAAGACATTCTTTGGTTGGATCAATTGTGTCTACATCTAGAACTGGATATACTAGTGATGGATTTCAAGCTATAAGTTTATACTCCTGGTTAGATGTTGTCGAAACTATTTTTGGTGAAACTGTTGTTATTAATTATTCAATCCATTCATCAACTTCTAAGTCAACTTAAATGGGATCATTAACATCATTAACTAGGAAGCAGGGACTCCCCTCTCATCCCTGGTCCTGCCCACAATCCCACTTGCAAACAAAAATTGTTATGCTTATTATATTGTTTGAGGTTATTGCATTAGCACAATTATCACAACTATCTAGACTCCTAATTTGTTTGTTCTTATTATATTGTTTAAGTTTATTTCCTACTTACTATTATCACAACCATCTAGATTCCTGAAAGTAATACCAACCATCCAACCATCGGATCTAGAATTATTAACAGCGCACAATGAAATGATAGAGGAGAACAGGTAATATCGGAGTGAGAAGGGAGAAAAGGAAATTACTTAGATAGAAAAAAAGCATACCCTTAAATTCAACCTGTGAGATAGACTCTTTGATCCATGTCGATTGGCCTGTGCAAATTGGCTTAGAATTTCCCTTAGCAAACAAGGGCATAGGCAGACTCTCTCTCTTTCTTTTAGAGGCAACGACCAATATGAAATCAGGTCGGGATAGGGTACGAGCGATCCATAGTGACTGAATCCATTCCAAAAGTAGGGAGCCATCCATCCCCTACAGCATGAGTTCAACCCTTCAAAAGAGATGCAGACAAGCAAAGAATAGTTTCTTAATTCAAGTCAGCAATAAGACAAGAAGCTCATTCATGCATTGTACATGAGTTGTTCAATTCCTTTATTTCAGATGGAAAGCAAGCACTGAATGTGTTTTCTTCAAAAAGAGTCATCATGTGTTGTACCAAAGCAAAGCTCTAATAATGCACGAAAGATCAAGCTCTTGAATGTGAGTTGTGACTATCTGATATGCTCCTTCTAAATAAGGGTATCCATAGCTTAGCACAACCTACCATGGACTCTAAAGAGAAGCTCAAGAATTAAGTTCTTGCTGGAAGAGATCCATATCGGAAAGACATTGACACCACAACAGTCAATTCATCAAATCTTAGGGTAATTATAGGATCCAGGGATGTCTTGAAAGAGTACTCTAGAATGCATCTTAGGGATGTCTTGAAAGAGTACTCTAGAATGCATATCATGCACTTGCACTCGAAGACCCAGTTCTTGCACCTGGCTTGGTGTTGCGGTAAGGGAATGAGGGCATCAAAGTAAGGAATAGTGATCTCTTCTCCTCTCTCAATGGACTTGGAGGCATGAATAAACATGGCACTTCCCACTTCCATCTAGCTCGAGTTTGGCAGAAAGGAATGGTTAATGAAGGACGACAACAAGAGCAAGATTGGCTTCATATAGTTTTTATTTTGAAGCAAACATTTGTACAGCTTCATTGAATGAGTTCATTTTGTTCGCGAACACAAGATCTTCTAGAGTCATGGTAGTAACATTCCACCTGTTGTCCACATGGAACACGGTGGTAAAAGAACTCTCATAAGTAACTGTGACAATGTTGCTTACCAGCAAGAGATACCAGGTCTTTATTTTTTGGGTGGAATAGAGTCCTTAGCCATGGTCATTTTCATTCATCTTGGTCTCCACATAACCCATGAAATCAGCCACTCATACTTGTCATAACCTGATAATATTCTTGTGCCTCTTCTTCCTACGCAGGCAGAGGAGTCGTGAGATGATGATTCATTCTATGAACTAAAAACTAAACAGGGAAAACGCTATACCTACCAGCATGGTTAAACCACTTCCTGGAGAGATTGAGGATATAGACATGCAACAGATGTTAAAAAGGACCAGCCACTTGGCCAAGGAAGTATTCTAGTTGTTATGCATGGCCAAAAGTGGCACCTTCCAAGAATGTTTTCACCCAACTACATGACTCTCGTGACATTAAATTTATTTTTATATTAATAAATAGTTTTATTAATTTAAAATTATGATTCTGATAAAAAATTTACTAGTTTTACCTATAGCAAATCAGCAAAAGCTAAAACAAAAATTTAATATTCATTATTTTAAACTGATGAAAATCATATTATTATATGAGAATATTTATAATAACTTTTTAGGTTGTAGGCTATTTTTAGGAGGCCGCATTTGAAAATAAAAAAGTTTAGCACTAAATATGGTATATTTATAATATTATTTTTTAAGCAGAAACCTTATGTGTTGTTGAAACTTCAACAAATTTGACACATTGTAAATATGATATCCTGTTTTATAAGAAGATATTTATGATAATATAGAATCCCTTTAGAATTTTCCTCATGTCCTCTTCACTACAACCCAATCCAACATCTCTTCATTGTTAGACCATTTACCCACAAAGATCACAGAGATCATAAACACACAGCAGAAAATCAGAGATAAAACATACACAGACAGCATAATTTACGTGGTAAAACCCTCCTTCTCCTCATGAGGGAAACATTCATGGGACGATGGCAGCATCATTCTATTAGAAGAAATAACCAGGAGATTACAACAGCCATAGGGAACCGACAGTCCAGGAGAAGGCTTGAATCCCTTTGCTAAATATCTGCCTATCAAGCTTACATATTTAAGCAATCCTCCTAAAACTAATTCATTTATTGTTGCCTCTTAATTCAACCAATTTGTTGCAACAAAATGAGCTCATCTCCAAATGTATAGGATCTGGTAGATAGCAGCAAGGAAACTGACTTATCCTCAATGATGGGATAATTGGTTGTCACTTCTAACAATATCCACCTTGACAAACAATTTACCCGATACCATGCATTGTCCATTCATCACCTTCTTGCAAGCTAAGATAGGTGATAATAGTGCTTTCAAAATTGAAGCATCCATTTCACTGCTCCACCTGGATTTATCATGTGACCACTGACAACTCCCTGCAAGTGAAATATCTGATCTTCTCATCGCAAACATATACTTACTTCTAGCATATTGTACATGAGACATACCCTCCTTCTTCCTTCTAATCAGGACATCGTCTTGAAGAAAGATTACAATGAAAGTTAAACAGACATTTACCAGTCTCACAAGGCTCATACTGAATCTCATTAGTATCATTTTACCATTTTCTTCGTCTCTATGTATCTCAATGCCCAAGATTTGTTTTGCAGCTCGCAAATCCTTCATTTCAAACGTCTTGTCTAATTGAGCCAACTCGTTGATCTTAACCACGCTTGTACTTGCTACAAGCATATCGTCAACCAATTAAACACCAAGATAGTGAATAACATACACTCAATGGTTATTCCCACTTCTTCTAAAACCTGGCTCACCATGAAGGAATCAAACATCTTGTATCAATGCCCGATGCGCATTTCAGGCCATACAATGATAGCTTGAGCTTTGCAAACAACTCTTTTGTCGTGATCATGAGCACCTCTAGTGCTCCACCTCGAATATTGTATTCGAGATCTTCGCCAAAAACCTGACGAAGCCAACCAAGTGAGATTAACACTAGCTCACCTCCAGGCACCTTGCAATGGGGTCTCTGTGCTCCACTTTAACATGAACATTTCCTTGACCAAATCCGGCCAAACCGACCAAATGAGCTTACACTGCTCACTTCTAGGCCAATGTACAATGGAGTTTTTCTACCTATGAATAGGATTCATTACATGTAATATCATGGACATCAAACCACGAGGAACTAACATGACCCGAAACCCAACCCCTATCACCTAAGTCTATGTCTAGACTTAACCAGTTGAAAAAGAGGGGTATGCATGCCTAACAAGGTCTTACAGCCATATGCCCAATTGCATGCTAATTCAATTTTTTTACAACCATTAAAAATAATAAATGTTCACATAGTAACATTACTTTTATCGTTATTTCAATTACTGCCATTTACCAGCAGCACCGCCACCATAGTTGGATCCTACCACGCCTTCCCGACTGCAGGAGGAACACAGAAAAACGCATCTACCTTTTCTTTCTCTGGCTTTGTAGAGATCCGCCACACACTGTTAGGGATTTTCCTATGGCCCAGATAGATCGCACTTGTAAGTGCCACTGGTGCTTATTGGTCGGATCTCTACACCCATCCTCAGTCCTCAAAGTATTGATCCCTTCCATCTGATGGAATCCACTGGTTGTATGCCATTTGCAGCCACTAGCGTGTCCCTTCGAGGACTCCACCGGGTCACTTTCCACCACCATGTCGCCTCCTGTGCAGCCTTTAACGCAGTCGATTGTCGCCACATCGAGAAGAGCACACACACAGCTACAAAGAATGATTCCTCAGGCTTCTATCATCGATGGCTCAAGCGAGACCACCGATGAAATAAAAGTGTTCGACCCCAGTCGAAATCCATCATCTTTCATGTCCTTGCAAATTAGGCTCCTCCTGTAAATCGTTCAGATGTGGGTCTGAAAGAACCAAGCATCCACTCACTTCACATAGAAAATATGTCTACAAATCGGGATCACGTGCAATATCTGACACTTCCTATCACCTTTGTTGGTCTCTGCAACCCACCGATCACACAGGTTTTCTGTATTAACAGAACTTAATGGTGTATGGATACAACAATGATGGTCACCACTCGTCTGAATAAATTTTCATTCTGAATCAACATCGATAATCAAACTCAAATCAATGGATCTCTAGGTGGTTGTATCTTTGCAATTCCATCAAGTTGATGACTCATAATCCTCGCCACGCTGCGATTGATTTCTACCTCATCATGTCAATCTTGTTTTCCATTCACCATGGATTCCAAAACCTATTCTCCAATATTATCATCCAGAGTTTACCTCTTCACGCAGGCTCAAAAACATGACATTGGACCGACCTAATCTTGGCAAATGAAAACTTCTTGTAAATGGTATTAAAATACACAATCATCCACAAGAATACGGTGTCCATGGGAAAACTTATAACCTGCCACCATCAAAGATGCCTTTGCAGCATGCAAGGAACTAACATCTTCTCCTCCATTAAAAAAGGCAATTACTCCTTCAAACAGCGGCGACTGCTCCACTAGAGTTACGCAACTTTCATAGCTCATGGCTCTTAGATTTCCACTTAATTTAATCAAGTCCTTGAAATCTTTGTAGTAGCCTCACCATAATATCAATGAATCCACATAAAAAATGTTGTTTTCAAACCTTTGAAGATGCTGGCAAAGCCTGTATGCAACTGAAAAACTATATATTTTCACTTCAACGACTACATAGATCTCAAGCTCAGTGTCGATTCCTCGTGCATAACCCACGAAGAAACAATGTCCATCGAGCAATTCAGTGAATCATCCACACACAACAATCTCTACCCGGATTTTGTCCAGCAAGTAGCCACCCTGGGCCTTGGCTCCTCCGGCGTTCTTCTACTGTAATCATGTCGCTCTCCACCTTTAATTAAATCGTGTCTCTACAAGAATAAATCCATCCTTTAAAAGCTCTCACCAGATCAAGCATCGTCCTTCACATCCTATCTGCGGCTTCAATACAACATGGCTCCAACTTGCAGCAACCAATAACACCAGATGTGCAGTTCCTTCAACCTAGCTCCTTATCCTCTATGGCTTCTTGTTTCCTCTGTTGCGATACTCTTTAACCCAACGCTCTAATGCCACTTGTTAGACCATTTACCCACAAGGATCACAGAGATCATAAATACACAACAGAAAATCAGAGATAAAACATACACAGACAACATGATTTACGTGGTAAAACCCTCCTTCACCTCATGAGGGAAACATCCACGGGACAATGGAATGATCTAAAAATGAAGAAGACTTGAAAAACTTGAATAATTATTGCAAGTGAAATGTTATGTGTTTAAATCAACAGGATCAATTTGCAACACATAAATTAAGGATTACTTATGCAAAATACTCATAGACAGTAGCATAAACATTGAACATCAGCACATAAACACAACAACTTGATAAAGGAGTTCACCCCTCTCCGGGCTACATCTCCTGGTCCAGCTTCCAATGGATCATTTATTATTAAATTGCTCAAAGTGCTCAAAAACATGCCTTACAATGCTCAAAATGACAAACCGACTGCTCCAATGGCTCCGTAGCGTCCCAAAACCCCTGTCTGGGCTCTTTCGGCACCTCAATCGGTCGAAAAATGAGAAAGATATGCTTCCTTGAAGTCTCCTTCTCCAACTTGTTGTCTCTGGTTCTACAAATTGTACTCTTCCTTAAGCAAACCTGGCTCACATGCTTATTTAAGCGTAAAAACTCAGTCTCGTGCATAACCGCGCACCGGTACAAACCGTAGGATGGTTAAGGGCACGCCAGCCCCTAACCGCCTAGGCACTTGGGCGCATGGCGCATGGAACCATAGGTTAGGCGCAAAAGTAGTTTAACCGTTATAACTTCCAGGTGGTTAACCCACCGGTCAAACCATACACGCGCTTACCCAAAGGTTAAAACATTCCCGCGCACATATTTTAAATACAATGGCAACATATATATATGCATTGCAATGTAATACATATAACGCGCGCGCCAACAGTTCGGGTTTTAACATATGCGGTCGTATGTACAATAATGTGTCCACGGGTCGGGGCTTAGCCTCGGCCCGCCCCCCTTTCCAAATATTACAACATACAACTTTAAATAATAGTGCTTCCACATCATATACAAGGAACATTGGCGGGAAAATTGGCTAGCGGAATGTTATGAAGTCATTGGTGTTGGGGGAGGTTCGGGGGTCGAACCCCACGGACTCCCCATATAGTTTTACATAACCAATTAAACAAAATTGAAGGGGACACGTGGCGCCTCCAGATTGGGCCACGTGTCCTCATCCCATTTGCCATCAATCTGGACACG
>ML792246.1:379163-397116 GCA_009831015.1 Picea engelmannii | reverse complement strand
AGAGGGTGGTGGAGAAGCACCATTCCCTCCATTTCCGCCTGGAGTCTTGTCACCACCGCCTCCCTTATGCATTGAAGGGTTAGAGCCTTCACCCTGCGACATCATGGTCCGTTCCATTATGACTTTCATCATATCTCTCAACTATATGATAGTCTTCCTAAAGTCTTCTTCTTCATTCGGAACACGTTCATGATCTTTTGCATGTGCCATGCTTGGTGAATGTCTCTCTGCAACTTGCGGTGAATGAAACTGCTTCCTCCTTGTCGGATAAGAACTTGGCTCCACAAATTGACCTTCTCCTCTTGTGAGTTTCAACCTTGTGAGCATCAGAAACAAAACTTGCAAACAATCAAGTCTTCAAAACCAGTGCTCTGATACCAACTTGATTTAAAAATGAAGAAGACTTGAAAAACTTGAATAATTATTGGAAGTGAAATGTTATGTGTTTAAAGCAACAGGATCAATTTGCAACACATAAATTAAGGATTACTTATGCAAAATACTCATAGACAGCAGCATAAACATTGAACATCAGCACATAAACACAGCAACTTGATAAAGGAGTTCACCCCTCTCCGGGCTACATCTCCTGGTCCAGCTTCCAATGGATCATTTATTATTAAATTGCTCAAAGTGCTCAAAAACATGCCTTACAATGCTCCAAAATGACAAACCGACTGCTCCAATGGCTCCACAGCGTCCCAAAACCCCTGTCTGGGCTCTTTCGGCACCTCAATCGGTCGAAAAATGAGAAAGATATGCTTCCTTGAAGTCTCCTTCTCCAACTTGCTGTCTCTGGTTCTACAAATTGTACTCTTCCTTGAGCAAACCTGGCTCACACTCTTATTTAAGCGTAAAAACTCAGTCCCGTGCATAACCGCGCACCGGTACAAACCGTAGGATGGTTAAGGGCGCGCCAGCCCCTAACCGCCTAGGCACTTGGGCGCATGGCGCATGGAACCATAGGTTAGGCGCAAAAGTAGTTTAACCGTTATAACTCCCGGGTGGTTAACCCACCGGTCAAACCATACACGCGCTTACCCAAAGGTTAAAACATTCTCGCGCACATATTTTAAATACAATGGCAATATATATATATATATATATATATATATATATATATATATATATATATATATATGCATTGCAATGTAATACATATAGCGCGCGCGCCAACGGTTCGGGTTTTAACATATGTGGTCGTATGTACAATAATGTGTCCACAGGTCTGGGCTTAGCCCTGGCCTGCCCCCCTTTCCAAATATTACAACATACAACTTTAAATAATAGTGCGTCCACATCATATACAAGGAACATCGGCGGGAAAATTGGCTAGCGGAATGTTATGAAGTCATTGGTGTTGGGGGAGGTCTGGGGGTCGAACCCCACGGACTCCCCATATAGTTTTACATAACCAATTAAACAAAATTGAAGGGGACACGTGGCGCCTCCAGATTGGGCCACGTGTCCTCATCCCATTTGCCATCAATCCGGACACGTGTCAACACACGACTCGTCAACATCAACCAATAAAAATGCGCCACGTCTTCCACCCGTCACGTCATCATGATGGTACGGCCCTGCCACGTGTCCATACGGACTGTACAGACAGGTACAGTCAGCATCCAAAATTTTGCCTGTTTGGCTTGGCGGACAGATCGCGATAACTCCTTCATACGGACTCCGTTTGCGAAAGTAAATATACCGTCGGAATCAGGAAGACGAGACGGACGCAATGGCACTATTTTCGTCACATTTCGAGCACTTTGAAAATTGAGCAAAATTTGATCCCCTGATCATGGAAGCATCATTCTATTAGAAGAAAGAACCAGGAGATTACAACAGCCATAGGCAACCGACATTCCGAGAGAGGGCTTGAAGCCCCTTGCTCAATATTTGCCTATCAAGCTTACATATTTAAGCAATCCTCCTAAAACTAATTCATTTATTGTTGCCTCTTAATTCAACCAATTTGTTGCAACAAATTAAGCTAATCTCCAAATTTATAGGATCTAGTAGATAGCACCAAGGAAACCGACATATACTCAATGATGAAATAATTGGTTGTCACTTCTAACATTCACTACGAAACAAAATCCCAATCCAGCATCTGCACAAAAAATGAAATGTGGACCCATATCCTAATTTCCAATACCCTAATGAAAACCAGGTTAAATAACCCAAAGCATTCAAATCAAGATAAAAGACTAACGAAGACTAGCTTAAATAACCCAAAGCATTCAAATGAGGTTAAATAACCAAAGCATTCAAATCAACATGTCGGCAAGGACATCGCCACAGTGCAATGGCACTTGTTATATTCATTGTATTCATAACTTTGATACTTGAACTCCATGTTTAAAAGGAAAAACCAAATCTATATGCTCTCACAAATGCTTGTATCTACTTTTATTTTCAAAGTTTTCTTTCGGATATATTTTTAATTGGATTAATCTCACATGTGGCATTCTTAATTCCTATACTTTGAATGACATGAATAAAAGGGAAGGAGTCGTCCATTAACAAAGGAGCAAATAACAGTGAAATATGCCACGGGGTTTCTAAAGATTTTTTGTGAACGGAATTGCTATGGATGAGCGCCAACAAAATTGCAGCACTCATAAAATCGTACAAACAAAATCGTTAAATATCAGATCATAAATATCACAAAGGTATTTTTTGCACTATTGTGGATTATGCAGGTATATTTTATATAACTAGCTATCTGTTTGTATGTAGAAGAGATTTGTGAATTATTTTGGATTGTGATTATATATTTAATTAAATTTCTGGCAACTAATTGCTCAGATATGTATTAATATTTATTGATTTAACACTCACTTAAGCATAAGGACTATTTCTATGACATAGAAACTTATTCTTAATTACTTTTGGGTCTAAAATAACTCTTCAAACAAAGCATGTACAACACTAAATAAAGTGATTACCAGAACTACTTAGGTAACTCTATATAAATCATAAATTGCATGTTAAATCCCCATTACTTTCAAAACCATTTCATTTGGTATCTGGGAACTTTTTCTTATATGTCAGGTTAGGATAAGTATTACTTTTTTTTTGCATTTTAGCTTAATTTGCATTTAGAAATAGATTCATTTATTTTAAACAAAAGTCCTCATGGGCAGGAGAAAACATCCATGTGGCCTAGTTGAGCCCATCTTTCAGTTAATCCCAATGATTGCCTCTTACAAGCAGGCTGTAAGAAGGAAATTCTTGTTTTTCTGCTTGTTGATATCATTCAACATTATCATACATTAGCGGGCAAAGAGTAGTTTCAGAGTTAGTTTAGGTTAGATTAGTTTAGATTAAGATTAAATTTTAGTTTAGGTTATTTTTAGGTAAGGGTAATTGGACCCATTTAACTAGTCGGAATCACCACACCAAACGGATAAGGGTCTAATTGGGGGCCCTGACCTGGTGATATCTTTAATGTTGAACATGGACAATTTTGGCCATGAACATTTTTGGTGCTAGAAGGAGGGCCACATATAGATTATCTGTGTAGAGTCTTATTTTAAAAGTTTTTAACTAATCATGGCCCTTGTTTACATTCCTACTTTGGGTCATGCTTTTAGTTCATGTAGGCCTACCAGAAACATACCCAAAAAGTATCTTGAATCCTTGTCTAATTTGAAATTTGATGGTGAGAGTAAAATTTCCGCTTTAGACCATCTTTATCAATTTATAGATAAATGTAAAAAATTTAAAATCACTAATGATAATGAAATTTGCAAGTTTTTTACTCTCACATTCCAAGGCCGGATTCAAAATGGCACAAAGCGCAACCAGCTAAGTATATACATTCATGGAACCATTTTATGCAGATTTTTTTGTTGGACCATCAAAACTATAATTATAAAGAATTGTGTTTAGAAATTGAAAATATTTCTATGCACGTAGATGAATCTCTTGATGAGTTTTATGCTAGATTCATGTCACTTTGTTTTAGATTCCATCTCGATGAATTACCTTCAACAGAAGATCTGGTTGAATTTTTTACTTCACTTGTTCTTCTTGTCAAAGAATGTAAGAAATCAATGAGAATGAACTGGACTCCCTCCTATACGAGGCACATGATCATATTATTGGAGGCCACAATACCAGTAAGGTTTCTGCACACAGGGCTTTGGTGGCCCTCTCTCTTCGCAAACTCTAAGGACTACTGCAAATGCTACAACGTATGTCAACGTGTGGGAAATCCTTGACGCAGAGATGATCTCACGTTGTTCCCTGTGACTACATTTGAGCCCTTCAAAAAATCGGCAATAGACTTTGGTGGGCCCATCAATCCTCCCGCACATCACACGGGGGAGCGCTACAACAATACTGCATATGAATACCTCACCATGTGGGCCAAGTCAACACCTGTCAATGATTGTACTGCAGAAATAGCAGTGTGCTTTATATTTAAGAATATCATCACTCGATTCGGATTTCCAAAGGTGTTGATAAGTGACCAAGGGTCACATTTTGTGAATGAAACCATTCAATAAATTACCCAGGAATTCATGATCCATCATCAGAAGAGCACCCCTTATCACCCTCAAGCAAACGATACAGTGGAAGCTTTCAACAAAAGTTTAGAACATGATCTAACAAAAGTTTGCAACATGCAGTGTGATGACTGGGACCATCACATCCATGAATTCTTATGGGCTTATCATACCACATGAAAACGGATGACGAAGCACACATCATTCCAACTGGTTTATGGAAAAGAAGTGGCAATGCCACTAGAATTTGTTGTTTCAAGCCTTTGAGTCGCCCTTGCCACCCAAATGACCGATGATCAGTCCCTTAAGCACTAGTTAGATGAACTAATGGCACTAGAAGAAGCTCATATGATGGTTGTTTTAAGTCAAGTTGTTGAGAAAGAATGAAAGACGACATGGCACGATCGGAATATCTGCCATAAAATTCTTCGGCCTAGTTGTTTGGTATTATTATACGACACCAAACATTTACACCATCTAGGAAAGCTCTGCATGCGATGGTTGGGTCCTTTCCAACTAGTCTACATCATTGAAGCAAACGCCACCAAAATGGAAATTCTACAAGATCAACCACTTAAGGGACTCAATAATGGAAGCAGTTTGAAGGTTTACTATGGCCCGCAGGGGCCACATCCGTCTAATTTTCCAATTTATAGTTCTAAAAAGAGGTAGAATAGATTTAGTATAGGGTGTACAGCATGTATAATCTCTCATAGTCATCATAAATTACCTTTTTTAACAACACAGTGTTCACATCATTCAAGTAGATGAACAGGGGTGAGTGACAGTTTTCACAGGTTTCCATATTTCCAAATCTAGTTGTCGCTTTGACATCTCTATAGAGTATTGGTCTAGTGTGAAAATTCATGAGGGTCTTTGAAGAGTCTCCTAGTGATTCAATGCATTGAAAGGAAAAAGTCATCCAATTTGGGTAGTTCACCCATGCCATGAGTACGCAGTTCGTTCTTCCACCCTTCTCCCCGAGAAGCATCTTCAATATAGTGGATTGGGTTTATCGATCTCCTTAGGAGTGAAATTTCGCCACCACTTTCTACTTGTTCTCCAAGATACTCCCCCCAATCAAACATTCTTCCTTTCCCTTTCCCTCTTCTCTCTATATATCTCATCCTCCAATTCTCTTTTTGGAGTAGTTTTCCACATCCCTCGCCTTAATCCAAGCTTCCCTGCTCCCCTGACATGGTGCGACCTAGAAGAAGTTCCATGCATTTTTATTTCCAGTTCACCCGATCCATTTCAATGTTGTCTCTTTTGTATTTATTCTGGATATCAGGCTATTACCAACTACTCAACCACATTCCCTCCTTTTTCTTTCCTACTGAGTATCAACTCCACCCACCAAAGTTCCTTGAACCTTGTCTAGTACTCACGTAAAAAACCACCATGCATCATCCACTTTGTTGATAAGAAGGTTCCCCCTTCAATGGCTCTCCAGTAGACCTGCTTTTAGCCATCATCATGGGCCCTCCTCTAGTAGCAGCGTGGTAGGATGAATTTCATCCATCTGACCTTGTTGCTACTACCCCGCTTCTCACATCTAGCTAGGGACCCTCAGCCCTCCAAAAGAAGAATGGTCAGAGCTCTCTGCCCAACTTGGTCCAAACATAACAAACATACAAGCAGAGAATTATGCTCTCTCTTGAGGAACCCTCATGTCTCTTCCATAGATGAGGGTGAATGGGGAACTTTAAACAGCTCCCTCATTCACATGTAGAGACAGCAACAAAGATTTCGAGCCAAGCAATTGTTAGAAATCACAACTTGCTTGAAAAGTGTTGAAATATTGTAACTTCGAAGAATATTCTACCGAAGAGCGAGTTGAATAATATTATTGTATTATATTTAATTAGGCCCTATTGTGCCTTAGTAAAAGTCGGCCCTATTGTTCCTTGATAGTTAATTGGAAATTAAGAGGGTAAATTGATAGGTCGGCCTAGACCTAATTATAGGTTGGCTAGACCACTATTTATAAGAGAGGCCAATGCCTCATTTGGATACACACACACATATCTCTTCAGTGTGCAAGTCTTGGAGGAGAAGTTGTTGCAACTGAGGGTGACGTCAAGGAGGGTTTTTGGTCTATCTCTTGGTATTTCTTGGTCAAGTGGTGCACTACTCTTCCTAATGAAGGAGTAGAGGAGGATCTTTTATTTGGTCTTTGGTCTATCTATATTGAGGAATTTTTTGTTGGGTTTTCTCCCCCATGATGGTTTCCCAGGATAATTTGTGTGTCTCTATTGTTTCTGAGATTGCCTCTCTTTCAGTGATCTTATTTATGCAGCTAATATGCTAAATGATTATAATAATAAAGAATAATTGTAACTACTAGTTGTATAAGTAAAAACTTCAACAAAAAGAAGATGAACGATTCTTACTCCAACTCTCTGCATTTAGAACTTCAGCTGTTAGCTCGAGGATGAGCCAGATAATAGTGGTGGGGGCTTGTTGGCGTCCAAATTTTTGGGCTCATTTTTGTGCGCGTGAACAAATGGAATTGTGTGCACTCATTCCATAATTTTGCACGTGCCTAAGGAAATGCATGAGGAAGGACATAAAGTGCACACCGGACCGAGTTTTATCAGTTGTGCACCAAGCTTAAAGACTACCAAGTACGTGTCAGTCCGAGTTTTTACAGTTGCACCAGAAAACGAGAAGATTCCTGCCCGAATCATAAATAAATCTCCCTGAATGATTACTACCAATAGCATACAAAGATGTGGGACAACCAGAGAATGAAATGGTTAGGCAGTTGAGATTGTCTTTGATGCAGGGATTCTACGTGGAGCATTGGCAGGCACCAATAGCATGTGAGGCATTTTTATCATACAAACGAGTGGAGCAAAATAAAAAGAGACGATGCTTCCCAGCAGAGAAAGCTATAAAAGGAATCTCTAACATCATAAATAGAGTTAGTTAGTTTTTAATAAGCTTAGCTAGATCACTGGTGAGAATAGTGAGACATTGAGAACATTGAGTCTTGACTATTGAGCTCACTCTAATCCTATTGTATTGTTGTAATGCTTTGAATATAGTTGTGTGTCTATTATGTCTGATTTTTTAGCAAGGGGGCATGGCAGGGTATGTTGTAATTTTGAGGTTTTATATAACAAAGATTTGAAGTCTTATGGTTGTCACATGTATTCATTTTGCGCAATCTATATCTATGATTTGATGGAATGCTTATAGTAATAAAGAGATGACAGCTCTAATCCATCTTGTTTCTATTATGTATGAGTTGAATATGTGTGTGTATTGTTTTAATTCTAGTCCTAATAGTTTATCAGACACATGTGATGCATGGATGCCAATCTTAGTGATTTTTCGTGTGTTTAGCTTTCATCCCTATCACAAGACCTTATGGTCTTTGTGATCCTCTTTGCATATCGGGTGAGACCTTCCTCATCCTTGGCCGAGGATTGATATGTTGGTGCTTTGGGGTTTTTGTTGGACAACTTTGGATGAGCGTTGGGTCTAAAAATCCCCAGCGTTAAGAAGGATGGGACATGCGCAATCCTGGACTGAAAGTGCCCAACAACCTTGATTGTGCTTCCACTCAATATTGTTCCTTACCATAAAAAGGTATTGCAAGTCATACTACTATAACATCAATTGGTTTTAGCCACATTAACCTCCACCTTTGATACTCCTTCACCCATTGCATTGTCACGTGTAGGAGAACTTTGTTTAAGTTCTTGTATTTGGAGTTTGGACCTCAACATTGTTCATATAAAGATAGACTTTGGCCCATGATTTTCCATACATATATTTATCATGTACCTTTTTCAAAGCCTATAATTCACTTACAAAAAAAAAAGGATTCCTTAACCCATACAAATATTTCCACATTTCACAGTGCAAAGTCAAGCATTCACTTAAACTTATAAAAAAAATGATTTCTCAACCCACACATATATATATCCACATTTCACAATACAAATTCAAGCATTCACTTAAGTATAAAAAAATGATTACTCGACCCATACATATATCTCCACATTGTACGATCCAAATTCAAGCATTCCCTTACTTATATAAAAAATGATTCTGCAAACCATACATATATCTCCACATTTAGTTTTACACATTTCACGGTCCAAAGTCAAGCCCCAATCCATTAAGCAACTCAAGTTCAACCCATTCATATATCTCCACATTTCACAATCATAATGCAAAGTCAAGCTTGAAGCCATTAAGCAAGTCAAGTCCATGTAAGTTTACCTTTCACATATATCAGTATATCAACTATATGTAAGTTTACCTTTCACATATATATTTATACTTACTCTACATTTCATAGTCTAAATTCAAGCCCCAAAGAATTAAACAACTTAAGTTCAATCCATACATATATATCCACATTTCACAGTCATAGTG
The DNA here is from genome assembly GCA_009831015.1 of Picea engelmannii. NCBI lineage: Eukaryota > Viridiplantae > Streptophyta > Pinopsida > Pinales > Pinaceae > Picea > Picea engelmannii. The sequence goes on along the minus strand of ML792246.1, from coordinate 388,210 downwards.
CAAATTCAAGCCTCGATCCATTAAGAAAGTCAAATCGAGTAAATTTACCTTTCACATATATCACTATACCAACTATAAACAAGTTTACCTTTTACATATATCACTTACCTACTCTACATTTCATAGTCCAAATTTAATCCCCAATTCACTAAGCATCTCAAGTTCAACCTATCATGTATCTCCACATTTCACAATCACGGTGCAAATTCAAGCCCCAAGCCATTAAGCAAGTCAAGTCCATGTAAGTTTACCTTTCACAGATATCACTATACAACCTCTATAAAAAATTAGGGCTCAACCCAATTCATATCTCCATTGAGCCCACCAGAGTCAAGTCCCAAGCCACCACCCAAGCCATTAAGAAACTCAAGTTCAACCCATACATTTATCTCCACATTTGACAATCACATTGCAAATTCAATCCCCAAGACATTAAGCAAGCCAAGTCCATGTAAGTTTACTTTTCACAGATATCACTATACCACCTCTACTAAAAATTAGGACTCGACCCAATTCATATATCCATTGAGCCCACCAAATTCAATCCCCAAGCCAAGCCACCACCTTTACCAAAAATTAAGTCTTATCCCAGTTCATATCTCCACGTAACCCACCAAAGGCAAGACATAAGACACCAAAGTCAAGACCAAAGCCACCACCCAAGCCATTAAGTAACTCAAGTTCAACCCATACATATATCTCCACATTTCATAGTCAAACTGCAAAGTCAAGCCCCAAACCATTAAGCAAGTCAAGTCCATGTAAGTTTACCTTTCACATATATCACTACACCAGCTCTACTGAAAATTAGGAGTCGACCCAATTCATATCTCCACCGATCCCACCAAAGTCAAACCCCAAGCCAAGCCACCACCTCTACAAAAAGTTAAGGCTCAACCCAATTCATATCTCCACCTAAAACACTAAATTCAAGTCCTAAGCCACCATTATTAACCACTAAATTCAAGTCCATGTAAGTTTACCTTTCACATATATCACTATACCAATTAAGTAAATCTATCCCACCCTACTTTAGTCAAGACCTAAGCCACCAAAAGTTAAGGCTCAACCCAATTCATATTCTCCACCTATCCCACCAAAGTCAATTTGTAAGCCACCATTATTAAGCAAGTCCATGTAATTTTACCTTACAGGTATATCATCATACCAATTGTATATCTTTCACACATATCATTATACCAATTAAGTAATTCTAACCCAAAATACTATAGTAAAGACATAAATCACCATTATTAAGCAACTCCATACCTTTCACATATATCACTACCAATTTTCACAAATTGATATCTAAGTTTATATCACTATAACAATTATATATATATATATCACATATTGATCACTATCTATACCAATTTTCACATATGGATCATTATCTATGTCAATTTTCACATATTGATCACTATCTCTACCGATTATATATCTTTCACATATATCACTATCTATACCAATTATATACCTTTCACATATTTCACATATTTATATCACTGTCTATACCAAACCATGATATCACTATCTATACCAAACCAATATGGAAATTATGTATCACGTATTATATCACTATCTATACCAAACCAATATCACATATTATTATATACCAAACCAATATGGAATTACATACCTTTCACTTTCACATATTATATCATATTCATATAAATTAGGGTTCTACCAAATCCATACCTCCACCGAGCACGACCACCATGAACCACATCACCGTTATGCCAAACTTCGAGTTAGGTCCAAACCCCACTATCAGGTGCAATGCACCACACATCAGGACTTCAGTCGTAGGAAAAAAAGAGAATATATTGGAATATCATTCCTTCCCAAAAACACACAGCCTGCGGCCTACAGACCCACGCATGAAACACTACAAGCATTGCTTACTTTTGTCAAGAGACGAGCATATGCAGCGCACTGATCGAGTGACTGAATCTAAAGGTTTGATCTCGATGGAATGCCAAGCGAGGGTGGTGAGCTCAAGTTATTGTACTGCCTTGAGTGATTTACTTTCTTGTCATTATTCTTTCATTTATGTAATGTGTGTTTCTATTTCTACAAATGTGGATTTATGTAGAACATTTTCATAGATTGAGAATTGTCTATACTCTGACCAAAAACGTAATCATTGATACTATGACTATAACACATAGAAAGAATAATTGTTCTTGCATATACAGTACACTACAGTTCGTAAGTTCCATACATCTTCGGATTGATAATTAAATGCATTGGATGTTTTAATAAGATAATTAAATACACCAACAGAGATGCGGGGCCACCCCATGAAATAACAATTTCTTATGTAATATTTCATAATGTGTCAGTAATGTGGATTGAAAGCCATATTTCATAGACGATGATCCCATGAAGAATTATCAATCTCGGTGAATAACATTATGTGCAAGAAGTAAACTTTAACCTCAAAGGATTATTTGAATGTTTTTTCTTTGTCTGAGTGAATTCAATATAAAGATGTTGGAAGAATTTATTTTTATGTTCTTGAGGTTTATGATCACAATACATTAGACAAAATTTCATTCGAAGGCATACAAGTGCAAAAATGTAGATAAAAAAATTCTCGTGAAGCGAGCCATTTGAGCTTCTTGTTTTTATGAAAGGTAGCAATACAAATGTGAAATGGGATGTTTGACCATTCATTGAAAATATTATTAATTCCTCTATGGCTTTCTTGGTTTGGAAATCTAAGGTTGAGTGAGTGAGATATATGTTTATGAAGATGAAAAACCAAGGGGAATCATCATTGCTCCTTTTAATTATTTTTTAGCTAACATCAAGCAATCTCTTGGATTATTTTTTACAATATGACTAAGATCAATTCTCACTTTGAGTTTAATACCTTGGTTGTTTATATTAATTTTCTTAACTTGGCCAAGAGGATATGAAGACAACAATGGTCTTGGTGACTCACCATGGATGCCAATGAGCCAAAGGAGCCATGTGTTATACCAAAAACTCTTTAGACTCAATGATTTTCATGAAGAAGGTTTAATATGCAATTTAAATAGTAAGTAAATGATGTTTTAATGCATGGAATAACTTTCCTTTATGTTTTAATAGCATTTAGAGAAGGAAAGATGAAATTGTTGACCTTAGGCTCTTGTTGGCTCTCCAAGCCAACAATTTTCCCAAGGAAGGATAATTTGTTGACCTTGGAGTCTTGTTGGCCCTACAACCTAGTGATTTTCTCCTTGGCATTTTAGGTGGGAAAATTTTTCTAATTCCAGTACTGGGAATGTAACGAAACATTTAGATTTTTTTACTAAAAAGGACAAATAATTAACTTGGGGGGATTACTAGATTCCTAGGCTAGCAATTTTCCTAAGGAAGAGTAAAGCATTGACCTTAAAGGAAAACAGCCTTCCCAAGCCAACAATTTGGTTGCTTGACCCCCAAGCCAGTGATTTTCACTCATTGGAAGAAATCACTAACCTCAATTTGTAATCTACCATCCAAGACCAACGATTTTCCCCTTGAGCCTCTAACTCGATGGTTTATTGTTTATAATCTTGTCATCTGTTTTTCCATTTGTAACATTCTATTATACTAAGGTAGGTTGAGCATGGGTATTTTAAAAGTAGCATGCAACTAATGCATCCATTCATTTCTCTCATTCATCCCTAGAAATCCCTCTCTTCAACTCTTGGTTGTACGTGAGAATATATTACTCATTTTCTATGGTTTCTTGTAGGTTCAAGATTGTTTAGAATCATTTTGACCAGTATGCACCACCATCTTTTGCTATGGGTTAATTTGTAATGATCCCACCTTCTAGGCACTGTGTTTCCTCATTTAATTTTGTCCTCTAGCTCTATATCATGCATTGAGCACTTAGAGGAGGCCATAGCTGCATTTTTACTACTATTAACCATTTTATTGATTTGTGGGATGAATTTGATCCCCGACAAGGCATTCTTATCACCAAAGAAAGGGTGTAATGCCTCTTCTTATGCAAGATGTTTATAGATCAATTCTCATTTATGGGAATCTCCAGCTACTTGGAAGGAGTATCAATATCAATATTGAGATTGTTTTATGTGTTACATCTTAATTGATGAATGATTTACGCTGAAAGTTTAATTGTCAAAAGTTTTTTTATGAGAAGCTATCTTCTAGACTTGATGTTGATTGTTTTACAAATTTTAAGAAAGGTTTTGATCATGGAAGAGATAGATTAAAATCAATTTTGGCACCTAAGCATTGTGTAATATCTCTTATGTTTCTTATTTAAACTTTGGTACAATTAGAAGGAGGTCTATTAAACACACTTTTCATTTCCTTGTTACTAGATAAAATGATTTATGGTAAATATATATTTCAATATTGGAAGCAATAGTTTAAAGTCTTTGATATTCAAGTTTGATTGAAGAATCTAACATTAAGGAAATCTTGAAATCCATTTTTGGTTGATTATTTGATACTTCCTCTTTTATTTGTTAAAGTCTTTGTTATGTTTCAAGTTTGATTGAAGAATCTAGCATTAAGGAAGTATCTTGAAATCCATTTTTGGTTGATTATTTGAGGCTTCCTCTTTTATTTGTAATGTTACACTAGTAGATTATTACCTTTCATTAAAAATAGGATTTGTGGATAAGAGAATTTGTAAATAAGCTTGCATGTATATGCCTTGATTTTCTAAGTTGAAATCTTCCACATGCATAAATGATGTTCAAACTTGATTCACAAAATAAAAGATAGAGGTAGATGGTGCATGTCTAGATCTTCATATTAGTTTAAATGAATAAAATATATGCAATCACAAAGTCATTAGCAATCTCATTTACCAATTCTCATCATTCCCTTTGATCTTTTACCATGTTATGATGTGAATATTTGTTGATGAGAGATGATTGAGACTTTGAATGGTTATAAATTGGTAAGATTTGATGCATATGTCTTTGTTCCAAGTTGAAATCATCCTCATGTAAATAATTTTTTTCAATGTTGGATAGAAGTGTTTTTAAGGTTTGGATTTGCCATATGATCTTTGTTTTTTGCATTTCCAAGTATAAATTTTCATTATATCTCATTAAAGGTTGAATAACAATGGAGGTGTGTGCACTTGATAAATAGAGTAGTCAAATGTATTAGTTAGACATGCATTGAAAATAGTTAAAGTCTTACACTTGCAATGAGATTAAACCCATATTTAAGCCATTTCATTGAAGCATGAATTTAGACTCCCAATGTAAAAGAGCATTGTTTTCATAAGCTTCATATGATATGCATAAGTGTACATTTCAAGAATTTAATTAAACCCTAGGAAGGAAGTTCATGTTGATTTGCCATAGTAATAATCTCTCCATCACAATTATTCCATGAGTTTATTGTTGATTTGTGAAGATTCACAAATGTCATGCCCCACATTATTATTAGTATTATTATTTAATTAATAATAATAGTAATAAGGAAGTATAATCATTATCCTAAAAAGGATCATTTCAGTATTATTATTAAATAATATAATATTATCCTAAGGGGATCATCCCCATCTTGGTATTACTAAACGAATAAATACATAAGTAAATAATAAGGATAAAGTATAAAAAATACTTAAAATAAATAATCAGGGTAATGGTAAAATAAGTAACGACAATCTATGAAAACCCCTAAAAATATAATAACTAATTCGAGTGAACCCTGGGGATTGATTTCTGAGATTCTATATAAGGAGGGAAGGAAAGAGAAAAGGGATGTCTCTCTATTTGGCACATCTCTCTTTTGGCTAAGCTATAGAGAGGGCAAGGCTAAGGATTCACTCGCATAGTAGTAGATTGAGGGCTCAAGGGTGACCAACTACTAAAGATTAAAGTAACATGATCTACAGTTGGGTGGAGAGCCATCCCCCACTTTGTGTTGTGGTTTCTAGGTCAAGTATCATGGTATGGCTATGCTTATGAAGTCACTGGGTTGCAAGTAAGTTGGGTTCTCCAACACAACTAAGTTCCTCACCTCTTATGTGAGTTGATTAAATTTCATTGGGGTTTCCTTAAGTACAAATTATTGGTTATTTAATGGGGTAATTTATGGATTTATCTTTGTTAGAATTTTGGGCCATTACATATGGTATCAGAGCTTAGGTTCTAACCTTAAAGGCCTATGGGCCTTCCAATTAGGTTTAAAAAAGAAAAAAAAAAATGCTAGCAACCTAGGGTTGAAGATCTACATTTTGGAGTTAGTTTTCTCATCATCCAAGTTATTAAGCTAACCATTGTTTATTTATTGATCCATTTACTTGGATCTATGGAAAGTTATCTTCCATTAAGAATTTTTATGCTAGTCGACCTCCTACAATAGTCGATTCTAAATCGATCTATTTTTTATTGGATGATATCTCTTCTTTGAAGGTTTTCCACTTAAAAGAGCTTATTTTAAATCAATTTGCATTCCTTTTCTTTGATCTAAGGGTTTAATGCAAATATTTCATATATTTAACCTTGTGTCTGTAGAGCTAAGGGATACGATCTAATAGATCTAAAATTCATGCATGATGGGTTCTTATTTTATCAGTTCTAGTTTGTCAATTGTGGTATTTACCTATGTAATAGATTTATCAGATTTAGGATTCTCACGTATGGTAATAGACACCTATAATTATCTTAAGTTCATATGTTTACCATCTAGTATTTGTGATTATAATTTGAAAATACGCTTCTCTTCTTTGATGTCAACTAGATATGTGGAAGAGGCTTCAATAAATGGGGAAATTTAATAATAATAAAAAAGGATATGAATAGGACATAGAAAGGATGGTTGTTGACCTTAAGTAGATTTGGTATCCTCCATTCACAAATTAGCTACTAATGTTTCAAAAGTTGTTACTCATGTGCTTCTTCGCAGCAACCAAAGAAAATTTGTGTAGGCCTTAGACAAAATTGTCTAAACTATGATATCAAATGTCAAAAATGATTGTTATTGTGTTTTTGAAATCTTTAAATTGGTACAATATTCCATATAATTAGCTATCAGAAAAGAGTCCTTGCATAAGCTCAAGTTTGAGATTTATGGGTGCACTACAAGCTTCAAAAGTTTATGTTATTGCTTTCTTTGTGTTTGGAAAATGCATGATTTCATAAATATTCAAAGCCCTCCACCTCTAGATAAAAAATATATATATATAGGCTAAAAATTACATTTTCAATGTTGTTGGGGCCTAATTAGAAAATTTACCTTGAAACAAAGTAGTGAGTACATTGGTAAAATTATTTTTAGTGTTTCAAGTATGTCTGTTGAGATGCTAAGAAATATAACAAAAAAAATTGTTCGAAAGATTTTTTTGTTGGAAGTCTAGTTCCTTTGTACTTTTTACCTAATCATGGCCCTTTACATCATCATCTTGATGGTTGGTCAACTTGAATTACAAAGGATGAAGGAATCAAGATTCTTAACTCCCTAGAATATTATAAGACTGTTTTAAATATTGGTTGGACCTAGAATGTTTTGAGTGGCTAACTCCCTTACTATTCCTGCATTTTAATTTTTGTTAATGAGCCAACTTTCCAAAGGAATCCACTTGTACACACTAAATAAGATGATCACATGAGAGGTGAAAAATCAAAAGTATAGGGTTGAAAATCAAAGGGGGTATTCAAATTCCCGTGTAGATAAAATCTTAATTCTTTTTCCTTAAAACCAAGCCTGGGAAACCTTCATATACTTCACTGTCATCAATGGGTGGTAACCAAGGTAAATCATCGATACCTAAGTTCCAAGCACCTCAACTCGAGGGGATCGAGAGAGTCGAACCTATGACCTCCCCAATTTCGTGGGATAGATCGCATGTCTAGCTCATGACCGCTTGAGCTAACCCTCAAGGCTGTGGTAAAATTTTAACTAAATACCAATAGAAGGAAATCAATGCCCATCAAACCTTTAAAGAACCATTTTTTATTTTTTATTAAGTAAAAAGGATAGAACCTATTATATTAGCATAATCAAGGTACAATGATTGTTTGTGATGCCAGATGTCCCGCCTAAACAGGAAACCGAGACAGCTGGGCATCCTGTGCCATGTGTTTCCCAGCGAACAAAATTGACATAGTTTCGTCCTGCCCGAAGGAAACCAGGACTGTCACCCATTAAGTTAAAACTGTATGCCATAAACTAGCTATAAGATAACTAAGAACTAACTGGGCCGAAGCTTAGTTCAGAATAGAAAAAGAAATTCCTAACCAAGAACATCATTGAACCTTTTAGCCTGTGTGCTCATCCTCATCCCTGTGCTGTCGCCAGCCTGTTGGAAGCATAGGCCTGCATGCACGTTGGGCATTGCTGCTTTGGAAGAGTTCTGGAGCGAGTCGTGAATAGCATGTCGATCCTGTTAGGTATGTGTTATATTCTTTGCATGAGTAGTAGTGTCTGAGCATATGCGTCAGGCGTGTAGGGGGGTGCAGGGGGGAGGATCCCCCTGCGCGGGGGTTCAGGGGCAGCGCCCCCGAAAAAAAATTTCGCACCGGGACAACATATTTCCGGGACCACATGATATTTAGGTGGTTTTTCGACACATGGTTTTTCGGCAATGGTTTTCTATTTCTAGTTAAGGAATTAGGGTTTTGGACTAATCCAGGTCATTGGGTTAGGGTTTTGAATGTCGTTGGCTCCTATATGTATATTGTATTGTAAACAATGTAACACAATGTATGAATATAATATATGCTAGTTTTCCCGGTTTGGGTTTCCAGGGGAAAAATCTCTATGTAATGTTTGCATTTGCCATTGTATCTTTTCTATTCTTTTCTGAATATCTGTTTACAGTAGACATTGTACAAGCTTAGAATTTACATTTGGTATCAGAGCTTTATTGGCTTCAGGGGGACGCCTTTGTGGTCAAGGGTTTGGCTCGGGGCTGTGATAAGCCTTGTTACAGTGGGAGATTTGCGGTATTGTTTTTCAAGTGAAAAGAAATGGCAAGCAATTCGAAGATGGAGATCGAGAAGTTTAATGGGAAAAGCTTTGAGCTGTGGAAGCTCAAGATGGAAGATCTTTTGGTGGACAGAGATCAGTGGATC
>ML792246.1:363873-373940 GCA_009831015.1 Picea engelmannii | reverse complement strand
GCCCAGCATGTCACCATTTGTTAAGGCCCTCAATTATCCCCAAGTCCTCAAACTTGGGTACCCTCTGGATATTTTTAATAAGCCTCATCATTAATCTTTGTTTCTCATGTAACTTCATATTTTAATGCATTTCATGATTTCATTGAGATAAGATTTGAGTGAATGCTTGAATATTAATGTTATAGATCACTTACCTTATGCTCTTGAATGCAGTGTACTCAATGTTTTGTGTCAAACTGTGATGAGTTGGTTTTGGCCTTAATTGGATTTCATCTCACTTGTTTCTTGCATGAAAATGGTTCATTTTTCATTTTCCTTGCTTACATTTATTGGTTATGAATTGAATCTTATTTATTAAAATTGATTGGATATGTTGCAATGTCATGCAAAGCATAGTATGCGCAAACATCAATATCATATATTGAAATAGATAAGCAAGATTATCACCTTGAAACCATGAGAAGTTAGTCACTACAATCATAAAAGGTGAGATGCAAGGACAACAATATTGAGAAGTGAGTAATTTTGTGTATTAATGCCACAAATTTGATGGTAATAATATGTCATGTGAAGGGAATATCAGTCACTACAATCATAAAAGGTGAGATGCAAGGACAAGAATATTGAGAAGTGAGTAAGTTTGTGTATTAATGCCACAAATCTGATGGTAATAATATGGCATGTGAAGGGAATATAAGTGATGCATCAAACATTTGGCATTAACACTGTGGTTCATAATAAGGTGAAGGCATAAATAGATGCTCCACAAGTTTGCATCCAAATATTGGTTGATGATTGATGTTAGTGCATGAGCTCGAATGATAAACATCACACAAACTTTAGCCTTGGAGGCTTGTTTGTGTATGTTTTCTGGTTCAACCAAATAGAATAAGAAGATATTGAAAGAGGTCAGTTTGATGATTTATGGGTATATGATCACAATGAAACAAATGGAATTCGATTTTGAGTCCCACATGTACAAAAACACATATTAAAATATTTCAAATAAAGAAGGTCATATGAGCTTCTTGTTTTATGAAAGTTATCAATACAGATGCGTAATGGGGCTTCTAACCACTCATTAGAAAGGTCATCATCTCCTCTAACCTTGTTTTTGGTAGTTTGGTGATATAATGTTGGGGAGTGAGTTATGATTTCATGAAGATAAAAAACCAAGGGGATTCATCATCACTTATATTTTAATTAATTTTGTATCCTATGTCAAGCAATATCTTGTTCTTTTTTTGACATTGTGCTTGAGCTTAATGATCCTTCATGAGTTTAATGCCTTGGTTGCTAATATTGCTTGTCTGAACTTATCCAAGAGACTATGAATACATCTTCATCTTTCATGACTCGCCATGGATGCCAATGAGCCAGAGGAGCCATCTAACATCCCAACAACTCTCCAGACTCAATTATCTACATGAAGAATGTTTGATATGCTATTATCTACTGAGTAAAGGATTTTTTAATGCATGGTAACATTTTCCTTGAGATTTCACAAGTGTTTAGTGAAGGAATATGAAATCATTAACCCTAAAGGCTTGTTGGATCTCCAGGCCAACGATTTGTCCAAGGAAAGATAAATCACTAACCTTATAGGCTCGATGGCCCTCCCAACCAATGATTTACTCCTTGGAATTTGAGGTGGGTGAAATTTTTTATTCTTGGTGCTAGGAAGGTGAGAAAGAGTTTCTATTTTTTAATGAGAAAGAGTTTCTATTTTTTAATGAGAAAGGAAAAGAAAGGACAAACCATTGACTTGGGAGGCTTGTCAAATTCCTAAGCTAGTGATTTACCTAAGGAAGAAAAAATAACTTACTTCATTGGCTAATAGCCTTCCCATGCAAGGATTTGGCCTATTTTTCTCCTAGGCCATCAATTTACCTTCCTTAGGAAAAATCGTTGACCTCAAGGTGCAATCTACCATCCAAATCTAGTGGTTTGACCCTTGAGCCTCTAACTAAATGATTTTTTAATTCTAATCTTGCCATCTAATTTTTCCATTTGTGATGTTTTCTTATACTAAGGCAAGTAAAGCATGGGTATTTTAAAATTAGTAGGCAGCAATTGCATCCATTCCTTTTCTCTCATTCATCCCTACTAAGATCTATCTTCAAGTCTTAGTTGTAGATTAGTGTATATTATTCATTTTCTATGCTTTATTGAAGGTTCATGGTTCTTTAGAGTCATTTTGACCACCAAGAACCACTATCTATTGCTTCAATCTAATGCACAGTGATCTCACCTTCCAAGTCATACATTTCCTATTAAATTTCATTATCTGCCTCTTTTTTAAGCATAGGGTGCTCAAAGTAAGCCATAGATATGTTTTCACTATTAATAATCATTGCTATTGATTGGTAAGTTGAATTTGAACCTTGGCAAGGCATTCTCATCCCTAGAGCAAGGGAATAGTGACGTTGGGTCATCTCCCATGCTTGTAGATCAAATTTCATTTGTTGGAATCTCCAACTACTTACAAAGCAGTAGCAATATTGATCTTGAGATTGTTGTCTACATGTTACATATTGAGTAATGAAAGATTTTTGTAGAAGGTTTAATTGAGGGAAATTTCTCTAAGAGAAACTATTTTATAAACCTATTGCTAATTTCTTTACAATCTTGAAGAAATCTTCCATTAATGGAAGAGATAGATTAAAATAAATCTTTGCATCTGAGTATTCCATAATACTATCTCTTGTTTTTCTTATTTTCACTCCAAAAAATTTGGAAGGAGTTTTATTAAATACCCATGTCATTATCATGTTATCGAACTAAATGATATATAATGCATATATTTGTTTATGCTTGGAAGCAATAGTTTCAAGGTTGCATTGCATTACAAGTTTGATTGAAATTGGAAGCAATAGTTTAAAGGTTGCATTGCATTACAAGTTTGGTTGAAAAATATGGCATTGAAGAATTAGCTTGAAATCCATTTTTTATTGATTATTTGATGCTTCATCTTTTCTTCATATTGTTACACTAGTGGATTACTGCTTTTCATTAAAAATAAATACGATGTGCTAATGAGAGAATGTGTATATGATCTTACATGTATATGCTTTGATTTTCCAAGTTGAAATCTTCCATCTGCATAGATGGTGTTCAAACTTTGATTAACAAAAGAAAAGAGAGAGTTAGAATGTGCATGTATAGTTTAAATGAAAAAACCAAATGAAGAAAGATCTGCATTCACAATTTCATTAACCATTCTGATTTACCAATCTCATCTTTCCATTTGTTATTTTCATTACCAAGTATAATTTTCATGCTAATTCATTAGAGGTTGAGTAAATAGGAATTTGTGTTCACTTGATAAATAGAGCAGCCGAAGGTATTAGCTAGAAATGCATTGGAAATATTTAAAGCCTTACATTTTCAATGAGATTAAACCCATATTTAAGCTAATTCTTTGTATGCAAAGAATGACAAATGAATGCTTTGCATGTTATAGACAAAATATTCAAAGTGTTGAATCTTGCATGAGACTTTTTTTTTAATCTCCTTTTCTCATACGTGAGTGTCAAAATTTTGCATGTGGAAAAAAATCAATGAGGAAAGGATATGTGGTGCTTCGCTTATAGTAAAGTAGCATATGAAAGACCATGCAATACCCATTTGAATAAGATAGTGAGAAAGAAGAGAGGATGGAAGATGACTATTTGGATAAGATAGTGAGAAAGAAGAGAGGATGGAAGTTCACTATTATTTCAGGGTAGAGTCTCAAAGTGATGAGGGAAGATGACACAAATTTGCAAACTTAAAACCTGAACATGATGATTGGAATGTACAAAGCAAGCAAGTCGTGAGACTTTTGCTCAATGTATATTCATATTCATGGAAGGATAAAAAAAAATATTAAGAGCTTCACTTTGAGTGGGAAAATTTGTAATATTGAAATATTTAATTTAATGGTATCCTCATAGTCAGCGTCAACGTCATAATAGAGACCAATTTGTGTAAGGATGGAGATGCCAAGAGTCTAGGGTAGCCAAGAGTTAGAGAATTGAAAGACCAAAGGCTTTATACAAAATTTATAAATAGACCCATTGCATTCAAACAAAAGGTTATCTTCTTGGCATTGTAAGATATCTTTGTAATTTAATCAGATGCATTGTTTGTCATTGTGTTTATACTCTTGCAAAATTGTGACTGGTTGTAAACTATTCTCTCTTGTCTTGGTTTTCTTGATTCTTGTAGGCATCGACATTGCAATCTGTAGAATATTCTCATGCTTGTGATGGTTGTTCTTAATTATATTATTATGCATTGCAAACAAATTGTTATGAAACAAGTTATCTCTTGACAACTTGTAGACTATTCTCGATTTCTCAAAGGTGCCTCAATTTTTCACAAGTTGTAGTTGGTGGACTATTCCCCTTGTTGTTTGAGTTTACTCACGGTTCCACATCAACCTGTTCTTTACAACTCCTAGATAGGATTTAGATAGTTGCATTTATGCATTTTTCTTTCTTAGTTTCATTTCATTTTAATTCATAAAAACTAGAATGCGACATCCAAGCCATAACCACATGGCTTACAATTTCAATGAGGAAAGGCCTAACTGGGCCTTTTTCCTAGGCATTCTTGAGAAGCTGACAAGGAGTATTTTCCCATGTCAATGGTGATATAAACCCAATTTTTACTAGCAATTTATGGACTTACTTTTTTTCTTGTTTGGGTATTCATCTGGCTCACATCTCCTCTTACCATCCCCAATCTAATGCACAAAATAAGATTCTAAATAAATTTCTAGAATTGTATCTTTGTTTATTTTCATCTTTTAAACAAACACAGTGGGTCAAATCGCTAGCTTTGTTAGCATGGTGGTACAACACTTCCTTACATACTTCATCCAAAATGCCCCAATTTATGGCACTCTTGGGTATCATCCACCATCCATCATATCACCCATGAGGGGGAAACCTAAGGTTCTATCATTAAAGAATCAAATCAAGCACCAACAAGAGGTTCTCCAACTATTAAAGGACAACTAAGATATATCATAAAATTGAATGAAACAATAAGCAAATTAGCATCACAATGAAAGGCACTTAAAAGTGGAGGCTTCTTATTCATTGATTCTTTCTCTTGATTTAGGTGTGGTAAAAGTGGAGGCTTCCTATTCATTGATTCTTTCTCTCAATTTAGGTGTGGTTAAAGTGGAGGCTTCCTATTCATTGATTCTTTCTCTCAATTTAGGTGTGGTTAAAGTGGAGGCTTCTTATTCATTTATTCTTTCTCTTGATTTAGGTGTGGCATTATTGAATAGAGTCTTTTTTATGCTTATTTCCTATTTGGTATATATGGAAAATTCTATCTTTTGGAAATTCATGGTATAATACTTTCCATTTGTGGGAAATTGGATAACTTGGAAGGTTGGTGGTGGGGAGAAAATTTGACATGGAATTGATCCATGGGTGGGTAGAAAAGGTATTCACCAACTATTAGAAAGACGCATGCGATCCCTAAGGCATCAAGGTATGTTTTATTTGGTAGATGTAGCCTTCCCAACAATAAATTCAATTTGACACTTAAGTTGGAAAGTTGTGATGGACTTAGGATTAGAAGGAAGGGTAGTTTTTGAATGGATAAGTTTTACACATGTTTTAACTTCAATCTCCATCAAGGTTAAGGAAGAACCTTATTTACTAATGTAGTCTTACAACCATACCAGAGGTTCTTATTGCAATATTGGGATACACGACTATTTTTTTGTAAGGATTCAACAAAGACATACATGGGTGTTGGAAGAAAACTTGGAATATACAAGCTCCATTGAGGGACCAAATTTTCCTATGCCTAGCTCTTGCCAATAGGGTACTAATATGGGATATATTATTATTAGCATGGACTAGATATTTTTATCCTATGAAAAGAACATAGATAAGTCTTAAAAAAATTGTTGGTAGATTAGCATTTTACTCTAGAGTTTCAAGATGTTTGCAAAGTTTTGAGTAGAGGGAAAGGAATGTCACAAGGTGATACTATGGAGGATTCTCTCAATAATGGCTCGAAGATAAGGATGTGGTTGTTCATGTCCCTCTTTCTGTAGTAGTTTGTTGGGCATTATGGGTATCAGAGAATTCTATTATATTTCAAGGGAATGCTACTTTTTTCTTGTAGGTTCTCTACAAGGTTAATTACATCAAATAAGGAATCAATTATCCACCTAAGTGAAATTCATAAAGATAGGTGGGTGAATTAGAGGTAAATAAATAAACCCCTAGTGTTTATTTGATGGCACATCTTGGGGAACCTTGGGTTATGTGGGGTTGGTAAGGTGCTCTATTTCTCTTACTCTCATTGGATAACCTTTTTATGTGGTCTTGAAGGAGGTTCTAAACCTAGTTTGAGTTCAAATCCATGGCTACCCTCATAGGCATTGCTTTAGACAAAGGTTCGAGGGATTTTCAAGTGTTTTAGACTCTAATATGGTAATTGAGTGAATGAAGGTTCAAAACATAGAGGTATATGACTCTGTGGAGTATATAAAGGATTTAAAATCAAGATTTGCCTATTATAATTGTAAGCATGTTTATAGAGAAACCAATGTTATTGAGGCAAACTCTCAAAAAGGGAAATTGATAATTAAATAAGAGATCTATTCATGACTGAAGATAAATAAGGTAAGATTATCTCCCTTCCATGTAGACAAATATTTGATTAATATAGACTTGGTATAGACCCTATGTACTCATGACTGAAGATAGATAATGTAAGATTATCTCCCTTCCATATAGACAAATATTTGATTAATATATGATTGGTATAGACCCTATGTACTGAGCAATATTAACTCTAGAAAACCCATCCTCCATTGTTAAACCAATTCCCCCTTCTGTCCTTTCTCTTAATTGTTTTTCTCTTTGTTTCTACTCTTCTCCCTCTTCATCATTATAAGCATTTTAGTTAATAACCAACCACCCCCACCTTTTTCTCTCATAATATCTTTATTTTATTTTATTCACCTCATTTGAAAAAAATTATTTATTTATTTTCTTAATATACTTTCTTTGTTTAATTCATGTATCGGATTTTTATAAAACCGCATCAATTACTTCCTTATGTTTTGTATTTCTTATATCATATTTGTGTTTGCAACATTAACATATTTTATTAATTTCTTCTTATTTTATCACTAATATAACTCCCCTTTATGGATGGTTTTTAAACCATTATTTACATTAATCCATTATTTTATTTAACCATATTCATTTAAGTAGGGTATATTCATTTAAGTAGGGTTTGGTTATTATTAATTTATTATTTTCATAATTTTATTTTAATTTAAATTTTTATAATCATGATCATCTATATTTTTAATTATTTACTTCAATATTTGATTATTTGATTCGATATCATTTTTGTTTATTATTTATTTAACTTAATCCTTTCCATTATCATTTTTAATTATTAATTATTTATTATATTAATTGATTATTTGATCGAACCTTATGTCTATGTTTATTATTTGACCTAATCCCCTCATTTATTATTATTATTTCTTATGGATTTTTTCATTTCAAGGTTATTTATTCACTCTGTAGACTTATTGTTTTCTATCTCTTATAAGCTTCATTCAATCCCCTAATTATGGGTGGAGTTGTCACTCGAAAGATTGGGATGTTTCTAAACTCCAACACAATTCATACCCAGACAGTCTAATACATAAACTCTTAAGGTGTTTTCAGTTTTACTCATTTTCAAAAAGGTTGATGTTTAGTTTGGACCACAATGATCCGTTTGGACAAAATCTTTGTCTTTCTACTTTCATTGAATACTTATGATATGATTTAGAAATATAGATGATGATTACCTATTGATATCAACTCTTTGTTCTATCTTGGGTTGACACTTACTAACTAACGGTACAATTTTTTCTTGAAAATATATATATAGAGAGAGAGAAAACCTTATCAGATCCCCCCTTCTCTCTAAAATATCTAAATGGAAGTGTCCCAATCACCAACCAGAATAGTATATAGTAACCCTGAGGGACTCAACCATATTTGATCATGTTATGTGCAACCTCCCTATTGGAAACATACCTTAGGAGGATGGTTGAACCAATTAAGCTAACCCTTAAGACTATATATATTGTGTCCAAGGAAAACCTTGTGAGATCTCCCCACTTCCCTAGAATATCCAGATGGATGGAAACTCAACCACTAGCCACAATATTGGTTGGTAACCCTGAGGAACTTGCCTAAATTCGAACCTATGACCTATAGCCTCCTTATTAGCAATATGTCTTATCGAGTCTATTGGATTGGCTCAATCAATTCAAATGTAATGTTTCAAGGTAGAGTTCACTATGAGGTCTTTGGCTCTAGTCTAGTCGAAATTCGAGTCCAACTGAGTCCCATAATATCATTACTAATAATTATTGTAGCTAAGAGAAACTACCTCTATCTTTTGAGGAAAAGAGGATCCAACAAGATTTTCATTGATAAAAAAAAATATATTTATTTATTTATTTTATTGTATATGCATTCTAATTATATAAAAGAAGTATAAATCTAGAATATGATTTAAAAGTGAGCAATAAATTACAATATTTTTTTTGGGATACCTGCTTCTCTCTTGTGCCTGCTTAACTTATATGGGGTTTTCCTTTACAGACTATGAAGGTAGGAATTCACTTTTAAGGTTAGTATTCATCCACATGGGGTGGGTTCCTCCCAGATAGATATCCCTTTAGATGTTAGCCATTAAAATATGAATTAAAAATAGCTAATCAATTAATAAATGAACTCAACACATTTGAAATATTCCACCTTTACTTTAAAAATTCACAAAGACAATGCAATAGAGTTAAACCATAATATTTATATTTAGTCTGCATTTAATGATATGTGTATTGTATGCTATTTCACATCTATTAAAACATATATAGAATAAATTTACAACGTGATGTAAAAATTACACTAACTTATTGTGGGGCTCTTTGTCGGTGGATAAGAGTACGTAAAAGATTGATATCAAATTAACTCTACATATTTGATGTGGTTCCTCTTACATTTCTATAAATTCACAAATCCTATAAATTCACAAAATAATTGGATAAATTCAAACTATAATACCAAATTATAAATGAATCATTAAATTGATATCAAGGTGCAAGCCTACTCTCCTTTATTTCCATCATTTTCCATGTATCTTCCCATTTTTCCATCATTTCTCACTTAGCTTCCCATTTGGATGGACTCTCGACATTGGGAGAGAATAAAATAAAAGCAAGGCATTTATTACATTACTCTTCGATAGTCTCTTTGATCTTGAAAAAAAATAAGATAAATAATCATATAATATGTATTTTGAAAATATAATATTATATACAGTTTAAGTGGGTTTAATAGTCAAGAACATGTGTTTTCTCCTAAAAAATCAGAAGTTCAAATCTAGAAAGAGTAGAGTATGTATACCTCAGAAGTAGGATATGTATATCCCACAAATTAGAGAATTTCCATGGTACTAAAGCATTGCAACCTAACCTATAGAAATAATTATGATTATTTGTTTGAACTTTGCTCTATGCTTTGAATTGAGCTTCTTGCTATGTGTTTTTTTTTTTATTGCACATCACAAGAAAAGTTAGTTTATATAAAAATATGTTTTGGTAAATTTATTAACGTGCAAATTTTAGGTGTACAATTGAATTTGGAAATTAGTCAAATGAGTGTATAATTATGATATCAAAATTTATAAATCTAAATTATATTGAGTAGTGGATGGCAAACTATTTTTAAGAAAAACTAAACTAATAATAGAAAGTTTTTAATCATATAAGGTTGAACATTGAAGTACAATTGAATTTGCAAACTAATCAAAATAATAGAAAACTCAATCGTATAAAGTTGAACATTGAAATACAATTGAATTTGCAAACGAATCAAAATAATAGAAAACAAGTTTATTAAAATAATAAAAAACTCAATCATATAAAGTTGAATATCCAAATATAATTGATTTTGCAAAATAATCAAAATAATAAAAAAATAAAATAATAGAAAGTTCAATCCCATAAAATTGAACATTAAATTACAATTAAATTT
>ML792246.1:342546-358179 GCA_009831015.1 Picea engelmannii | reverse complement strand
TTTTTTTTTTGTTCGATTGTTATCGTTTGAGTTTGGTTTGATTCAACATGATTTCTAAATGTATCGTGCCAATTTCATTTAATTTTGTCACTATAGTTATAGGAATAAGCCACTAAAGATTTAGGTTTCATTTGTTATGCACGTAAAATCACATGAATACTCATAATAGTAAAAGATTGTGATTCAAAACCCAATAGTATCTAGTAAATATTGCAATCCAATGTGAATTTATAATCTTGTGGTGCTAGTTGAATTATCAAATTGATTTCTTTCGGCTCGATTTCATTTAGGTTCAAAGTTTGGTTTTATGCTTAGACCACTACAAGACTAAAATCGTTGAAGACCCAAGATCTAATAAGCTACACTCAAGAAATCACATGAACATTGTTGGTAATGAAAGATTGTAGTTCAGAGACATATAGAATTAGGGTCCCACAGTCCAGTGACAAGTTGCATTCCTTAGTGTTAGTTCATACAGTCATTTGATTTCATTCCATCATTTCTTAGATAAGATACGATAGGCTTTAATCTTGCATATGTTTTGTTTGCATCTCACAAGTCTACAGAGTTCGGATTGATAAATTTAATGTAGCATAGTCTGATCAATCGAATTGACTAACATTTTTTGGCGTCGTTGTCGGGGAGATGCTAAAGGGATTAAAGCATTGGTAGTTTAGTTTTTTCTCATTTCTTCATATGATATTTTTTGTGCCGACATTTACGAATTGGAGGAGGAGAAACGGTAAGACGCAAACACAATCTCACCATAGAATTGTTGTAGTGTAACATCCCAACACATTAAATTTAGTGAGTTTCCCTAAGACCTCGACATGTTGGTGTAGTATGTTACCTTGATTAACCTTATGTCAATGATAAGCTTGTGGCAGTAGGTACTTAGTAGCATGAGGTATTCAATATGTGGTGTGTTTCATTATTGTAGATTTCATTCAAAAAGTAGAAAAGTTTCAATTATTTTTGGGTGTTGTAAGAACCCACGTACACTAATTCATTTATGAGTAGGAGCTCTAGACTAGCAGGAAGAACTTAAATATTCTCATGAATTAATTGAGAAAAGGAGGATGTACTACCACAATTAGTTTCTCAAATCCTTATCCAAAGCTCAGAAATGTCACAAGGAATGAATTTATTGAAGAGCAAAAGATCCATGATCCAGATCCACAAGAAGAACAGTTAGAAGTCTTGCTCAATCAGCCTTGCAAGCATATGTAAGACTCGTAGATAACATCTATTGAAGACCAAAAGATCCATGAGCTAGATCCACGTGAGGAACACCTATAAGACTTTCTCAATCATCCTTGCAAGCATATAGAAGACTCATGGATAACAACCAATGAAGGGCAGACACTAGAGCTAGAGATCAGAGAATTTCTTGCAAGCATGTCACTAGATCCTTTATGCATTCAAGAGTGCAGTAAGAAAATTTTAGAATATCTGCATGGCGTGACAAAGAAATACATGCAACCCATTGCTAGTACACTAGAAAACCATAGGAGCAATGACTTCATTGAATCTTGGTTCCAGACAATTACCATCCCACAACATTCCTCCATTATTCAACATTTCTTGGCACTATATCAATCAAAGTAGTTGGTTTCTCACATCATGGCATCTATAAAGGTACATTTTTTGAATTTTGATATGAGTTTACTTGATATCCTATTATGCAATTGGATGCGTTAGAAATATTCCTACACTTGAGAAAAGGTTTCCTTTTCAAGTAGAGTAGGATAAGGTAGAAAAATAAATCAATAAAATAGTAAAGATAAAAATAAGTCCAACTGTAAAAACTGGGACTCTGTCGCAGTTGGACACGAACCTTGCTTGAAAACTAGGTTTTTGGCTGGAAATGTTCACAATAAAGTTCTATGTATAGTTGTTGGTTCAATCTTTCATTTTTATTTCTTCAAAATATTTTTCTCGATGCTCGAGTTGGATGATGTGGGATTCATTAAGGCCCTCCTTCCAACAAACCTTGTCCCATCAACCTCAACACTTTATTTGGTATCAAGATCAAATATTTTATAAGTGCCTTGTAGCTTGCATACATCAATGGCAGATTTCCTTGTTGACAATAGTAGGGATACATTAATGTATCCTAACTGTTAGATCTTATATGTGACTCAAATTCAATGCCTCTGTTTGTACCTATCGGATTGCACTAAGGTACCTTGACACTCATTTTCATCAATGGTGAGTGATATCATGTTGGTTAATGACATACATCAATGGTCGGTAATCCAATGATTTATTCCCATCCTCGACTTCAGCACATTCATTCACTTGGAAAGAATTGTACCACAAGTTTGTGAATGCTTGAAGACTTTATGATTTCATATTATACAACAGTTGCATAATTTGTAGATTTTTGCAAATAAAGATATCATATTGGTTGTTCTAATAAGAAAGGAAATAGCTCATTAAAGTTTAGTCCTTTCTTTTCGGAAGCTTAACATTAGTAGCCTTATTTCAGCAATCCACAAAGAATTTTAGATTCAAAACCTTCAGTTTCAGCAGCAAATCTAGTTCTAGATCATGTACCAAGTACCAATAGAAAGAATCTATTAGATTAGCCTTTCCAAAGATCCAACATGTACATTTCCAGTAACTTTTGATCATCAATTCATACACAAATTGGCATAGGTAAAGTGAGGTAAATAATTTTTTCAATTTGATTTGTTTTATCAAACATGGGGGGACTTAGGAAGAACAACTTGATATTTGTTTTCCCAACCATTAATATTCCTTCATGTTTCATCATTTTAGTCCTAAGTTCATACGGTAACCCGTGTACATGCATAATATCTTCCTATTCTTATCCTCTAAATTGTCACCTTATCCTTCATTAACATTGTGATCAAGAGATATCTGGAGATATCCTTTATACTTAGATCTGAATATCATTAAACAGGAATCCAATAAATAAATTAGAAGGCTCAAATGATATGAATTGTATTGCATATTTACAACTGAAGGCATTTCCCTCGACATGTATTCATTTGCAGAACAAGACCATCAAAAGGTTAAATATTGAACTACAATAATTAAATCTATTGAATAGGTATATAAAGACCTTTTTGGGATCACAAAATTTTGCTTCAAAAATTTTGGCAGCTTAGATATGCATAACTCATACATCTAGTTGCATGAGGACAAGCAAATACTCAAGTGTGGGGGAGAAGATAGAAGATTTTGGGTCTCCATTGAAGAATTTTTACAATACTAATCATCCTACTTTGACTGTATAATCCATCCTTTCTTGCATTTTTCAGTACCTCTCTTGTTACATATTCATGGTATTAACTCCTTAGAACAATCTAAGGTGTCAAGTTGTTTTTCTTCTTAATTTCCCTATTTTCGATAACCAAATTACATTGAAAACTTGTTTAACTATCGCTTGTTATTTATGTAGTTGACGCTTCATTTTTGCAACAAACTGTATGTTCCTATAGCATATTTTATGTTCTGGTAGCAAATTTTCTAGTAGCATCCTTCTTTACATCTATGTTCCAAGATTTCAAACTTTTCTAAGGAAGGATCAACTATGAAAATTCCAGAAAAGAAGTCAAAGTTTCAAGGTTCCAACAAAACGACAGACTTTCATTTTCAATGTTCCAAAATTTGATTTTTTCCTCGGTACAATAATTTCTTCAAAATAAAGTTGCAGAACGATTTTCCACATCAACATATAGAATTTTTCTTTTTTACTCCATATTTTTCACTTAGAATATCAATTTTAAAATTGTCCAATAAATTTCCAATTTCAGCACTACTTACCCCGCTGCTTATTGATTTGTTGACTCTAGAGATAGAATCCCTAGGTCCCTTACCATATTTGGAATTTCCTTGAGAGAAGTGCATACATAGGTCACATTTTTTTGGATAGGTTAAGTGAGAAATATATCCTTTACCCATTAGTTTAAGCACTCCAATCCATTCATCTCTAATTCTACGAAGTAAAATGACTTTAAGAGTATCCAAATCTAGATTATTATGCCTTGATCTTTTAACAGTATAATGAAATATTTCTAAGTAATCCTCAAGACTTTCATCCTCTTTTTGTGTCATTTTAAACATTTCTTCTCTCATTCCTCAATTTGTACAATAATCATGATATTTTAAAAGAAATTGTTTTTGCATCTCATCCCATGTTTTGATAGTGTTAGTTCCCAAACCTATAAACCAACGTAAAGTAGCATCCTTAAGGGTGGTTGGAAACAACTTCAATTTTTTAGCATTAGAAGAATGATCATAGCTACGGCATAATACATCAAATTCGAAAATAAAAGTCTCTGGGTCCTCAATTATCATACCATGAAAGTTGGGTAACAGTAATGGTGGTATGTTCTTCATTTGGACTATTACTATTGGATCTAGAATTGGAAACCCAAATGATGTTGGTTGTGGAGCCTGATTATCTTCATGATTCAAAGGTATTTGTTTTCAGTCATGGTTTTACCCCATGAAGACTTTACACCCCGGAAGAATGTACACTCCTCCATGCGAGGGAGTGCAGAGGGGGTAAGCAGGCTCCGGGGGCAAGCGGGCCCCCAAAGGAAAAATTGTCTTGTAAATGTATATTGTAATTTCATTGTAAATCTGGACCGTTCATTATAAGGTCGCAGATCTGACAGTAGAAGTTATGTTAGGTTTTTTTTCCCTAGAAGGAAACCCTTTTTTATGAGGGAAATGTATTACGGCTATGTATCATTGTGAATATTGTATTCTAAGTGAGGAGATTGTGAGAGAAAGAAGAGGAAGTTACAACGAGTGTGTTGTAGGTTGTATCCATTCATTTGTTGGATAATAATAAAGGAAGGAATTGGCAATTTCTCTGGTGGATGTAGCCCACACTGGATGAACCAAGTATATCTGTGTCTCTATTGTATTGTGTATCTTTTGTGTTTTATTTCCGCATTTGTTTTATTTTATTGTTCTGTGATCCTATTTTTCTAACAACTGGTATCAGAGTGAAAGGTAACTCGCAAGAAAAGAGGGTTCCTGGTTCAAGTGGGAGCAATGGCGGAAGATGAAAATTTTAGGGTCGAGAAATTTAATGGCCAAAACTAACAGTTATGGAAGATACAAATGGAAGATTATTTATATCAGAAAGATCTATTCCTACCATTGGGTGGAATAGCAAAGAAGTCGACGACCATGAAGGACTAAGAATGGGAGATTCTTGACAGAAAGGCTCTAGGAACGATACAGCTGAGCCTGGAAGCGTCAGTGGCTTTCAATATTTCAAAAGAAAATACAATGAAGGAGTTGATGAATGTATTGGCTAAACTATATGAAAAACCCTCGTCGTCCAATAAGGTATTTCTAATGAAGAGATTATTTAATATGAATATGTCAGAACATGGGTATGTTGCAGATCATTTAAATGAATTTAGTATGGTTACTAATCAACTAAGTTATGTAAAAGTGGACTTTGATGATGAGGTCAGGGCTCTTCTAATATTGTGCTCATTGCCAGAAATATGGAACGGCTTGGTCATGGTTGTAAGTAACTCTATCTTTGGTTCAAACACTTTAAAATTTGATGATGTTGTTGGTGTTATCCTTAGTGAGGAAATGTGACGGAAAATCACAGGTGAGACATCAGGGAATGTGTTAAATGTGGAGAACAGGGGAAGGAAAAAGGATAGAGGAAAGGGGTCAGGGAATCGTGGGAATTCTAGGAAGGGCATATCCAAATCCAGATTTGGAAAGATGGAGTGTTGGAATTGTGGGAAGAAAGGACATCTGAAGGAATACTATAAGGCTCCAAAGAAACAAAGAGATGGACAGCAAGAGAAAAAATAGGAAGCAAATGTAACAGGTGATGTGTTACAAGATGCTTTGATTCTTTCTGTAGATAATATTTATGAGTCTTGGGTAGTAGATTCAGGGGCTTCATTTCATGCCACACCCCATAGGAAACATTGTCTACATTGTGTTCAAGGCGATTTTGGACAGGTTCATTTGGGTGATGATGCACCATGCAAAATTGTTGGAATGGAAAAGGTAAAAATAAAGCAGAGCAATGGAAACCAATGGTTGTTGAAAGGGGTAATACATGTTCCAGATCTAAGGAAAAATATAATTTCAACAGGGCAGTTGCAAGTGAAGGTTGTATATCCATATTTACAGATAAGGTGTGGAAGGTCACCAAAGGATTATTGGTGATAGCAAAAGGAGAGAAGGTAGGTACATTGTATTTATGTACTGGTAATATGACTCTTCTATCTCTTTAGCTTCTATAGGAGTGTATACAACATTGTGGCATCATAGGCTTGGACACATGAGTGAGAAGGGGATGCAGATACTTCACAAAATAAATTTGTTGCCACATATTAAACAAATTGATTTGGATTTCTGTGAGCATTGTATTTATGGAAAACATAAGAGAGTCAAATTTCTCAGAGTCGGAAAAGAAAAGAAGAGTGAAAGGTTAGATCTTGTGCATATAGATGTATGGGGACCAACTCAGGTATCATTTCTTGGTGGCTCTCGTTATTATGTTACTTTTATTGATGATGCAACTAGAAAAACTTGGGTTTATTGCATTCGACAAAAAATTGATCTTTTTTATACTTTTAAGAAATGGAAAGATTTGGTGGAGAATGAGACAGGAAAAAGGTTGAAGTGTCTCAGATCAAACAATGGAGGCGCATATTGCAGCAAGGAGTTTGATGATTATTTTTCATACCATGGGACTCATAGAGAGAAGACAGTTCTAGGAACACCACAAGAAAATGGTGTGTCAGAAAGGATGAATGGGACAATAATGGAGTGTGCAAGGAGTATGAGATTGCATGTTGGTTTTCCCTTACAGTTCTGGGCAGATGATGTAGATATTGTTGTTTACTTAATAAACAGAGGACCTTCAAGCTCTTTGGATGGTAGAATTCTAGAGGAGGCATGGATAGGTAAAAAGGTAAACTATTTTTTTTTAAGACTTTTGGTTGTGAATCATTTGTCCATATTGACAAAGAAAATAGAACAAAGCTTTAGGCAAAATCCAAGAAGTGTACCTTTATTGGATACGGTGTTAATGATTTTGGTTATCGTTTATGGGATTATGAAAATCACAAAATCATTAGGAGTAGAGATGTCATATTCAATGAGAAGGTCATGTAAAAAGATTAGTTGCGGGGAAAGAAACAGGAAAAAAAAAAACAGAATACACAGTGCTTGATGAGATCACTGAAAAAGAAATTCCAAAGGAACCAGAAAATCAAAATGTACAACAATAGGAGCAGCAGGTACCTCAAACTCATGCAAGTGTTGTTAGAAGATCTATCAGGTTAAGTAGACCCCCTGAACGATACTCTCCTTCATTATATTATTTATTGTTGACTGATTCTGGTGAACCAGAATGTTATGAAGAGGCAATCTAGGTAGACACCAAAAAGAACTGGGAGCAAGGAATGAAAGAGGAAATAGATTCCCTAGTAAATAACCAGACTTGGGATTTGGTTCAGTTGCCTGCGGGAAAAAGAGCATTACAGAATAAATGGGATTACAAGTTGAAGGAAGAAGATGGAGGGAAAAAGTGGTACAAAGATAGACTTGTTGTAAATGGGTTTGCACAAAAGAAAGGTATGGATTTTGATGAAATATTTTCTCTTGTTGTTAAAATGACTTCAATTAGGACTATTTTAAGTCTTGTGGCAGTAGAAGATTTGCATCTTGAACAGTTAGATGTAAAAACAACTTTTCTCCATGGCAATTTGGAGGAAGAGATTTATATGCAGCAACCATAGGGGTATGAGGTCAAAGGGAAGGAGAATGTGGTATGCAGGTTGAAGAAGAGCATGTATGGCCTAAAGCAAGCTCCAAGGCAACAGTATTTGAAGTTTGACAGGTTTATGACAGAACAATGTTATAGTAGATGTCATTTTGATCACTGTGTGTATTTTAAAAGGCTAGAAAATGGAAGTTATATTATCTTGCTATTGTATGTAGATGACATGCTTGTTGCAAGGTCTAATATGCAGGATATAAATGTGCTCAAGACGAAATTAGTTAATTCATTTGCAATGAAGTATTTAGGTGATGTAAAGAAAATCCTTGGTATGAGAATAACAAGAGATAGGAAAAATCGCAAATTGACATTGTCTCAGGGTGAGTACATAGAGAAGGTGTTGGAGAGGTTTAGAATGTAGAATGCAAAACCAGTTAGTACATCTTTGGCCAACCATTTCAAATTAATTACGGAAATGTGTCCCAAGATAGAGGAGGAGACAGAATACATGTCCAGGGTCCCTTATTCATCAACAATTGGAAATTTGATGTATGTGATGGTTAGCACAAGACCATATATTGCACATGCAATGGGAGTTGTGAGTAGGTATATGAACAATCTAGGCAAAGAACATTGGGACGCATTAAAGTGGATTCTCAGGTATTTGAGAGGTACTGCTACTCATGCATTATGTTTTGGAGGTTCAGACAATGTTCTACAGGTATATGTTGATTCAGATATGGTAGGTGATCAAGATAGCAGGAGGAGCACCATAGGGTATGTTTTTACTATAGTTGGAACATCAGTAAGTTGGATTTTGAAACTGCAAAAGGTTGTTACCCTTTCAACAACAGAGGCAGAGTATGTTGCCACTGCAGAGGCTAGTAAAGAAATGATTTTGTTATAGAGGTTTATGGAGAAATTGGGAAAGAAGCAGGAGAATAATAGGTTGTATTGTGATAGTGAGAGTGCCATTCATCTTGGAAATAACTCACCCTTCCATTCGAAGACTAAGAATATACAACTCAGGTACCATTTCATACGATCCATCTTGGAAGATGGACATTTGAAGTTGGAAAAGATACACACTAGCCAGAATCCTACATACATGTTAACTAACGGAGTAACCAGGGAGAAATTGAGTTCCTGCTCAGTTTTAGTTGGTCTTCAAGAATGAAGATGAAGATGAGAAATTTGCAGCACATACAACAGTGGTGGATTTGTTGAGATCAGTCTCCAAGTGGGAGATTGTTGGTTGTGGAGCCTGATTATCTTCCTAATGCAGAGGTCTTTGTTTTCAGCCGTGTTTTTACCCCATGAAGACTTTACACCCTAGAAGAACTTACACTCCTCCATGCAGGGGAGTGCAGAGGGGGGTTACCCCCTCTGCGAGGTCCAGGGGCAAGTGGGCTCCCAAAGGAAAATTTGCCTTGTAAATGTATATTGTAATTTCATTGTAAATCTGGACCATTCATTATAAGGTTGTAGATATGACAATAGAAGTTATGTTAGGGTTTTCTTCCCTAGAAGGAAACCCTCTTTATGAGGTAAATGTATTGCAGCTATGTATCATTGTGAATATTGTATTCTGAGTGAGGAGACTGTGAGAGAAAGAAGAGGAAGCTACAGCGGGTGTGTTGTAGGTTGTATCCCTTCATTTGTTGGATAATAATAAAGGAAGGACCTAGAAATTTCTCTGGTTGACGTAGCCCACACTTGGTGAACTACATATATCTGTGTCTCTATTGTATTGTGTATATTCTATGTTTTATTTCCGTATTTGTTTTATTTTATTACTCCGCAATCCTGTTTTTATAACAAATTCATATTCAACAATTGAGGTTCATGTACCCTCTATTTTTTCTTATCGTTCTTATCTCTCTTCGTCTCCACCTCCAGGTGCTCTTTCCTCTTCTCGATCGCCAAATATTCTAAACATGTTGTCTTGTCTGAAATGTAGAGATTATGAGTTTGATGAAGCAGAGAATTCTGGTTCGTCAATATGATTTTATGAAAGTGTGATTTCTAGMTGACCACTAATAAATTCTTCCTCTTGAGGATTGGATGAGATTATGATAGCTTCTTGTGATATTTCTAGAACTCTCTATGGATTGGAATTGCCTTCTCCAACCTTTTTTTTCCTTTTGTTTGTGCAGTAACAATCATGCCTAATCATCCTCCTCTTGTAATTATACCTACATAAGGGTTAGTTGATGGTGTGTCTCTTATAGTTCCACATGATGGAATGGTTGAATTGGTGGTTGGTGTAGTTTTCAAAATCAAGCTAATTAAAATTGAAGCAATGTATACCTCACCTAGGGGGGCCTCATGTTTTTGTTGATGTTGTGCCTAAAGAATGCTATAGAACTTAACCGTGTAATTAAAACTCACAACACATAAGATTGGTCGTCAACCAAAATTTGTATTAATCTCAAATCATCACAATAGAATTACAGTGGTTCTAGATCATATAATATTCATCCCTTGTAGGCTCTCATGATAGAGTATTTATACATTACAAATGATATCCTTTAGATCCAAATCCTATGAAACTCTAAAATAGATTTTCTATAAAATAGGGCACATTTATTTTACAAATCGGATATGGCATACTTGTGGCTAGATAGACTGACTTTTATGACCCACGTAGGGATAATTTCATGACTTTGATGCATGAAATTCTCCTACTCGATGTCACTCACACCTCGTGAATGATTTGGCATTGATTCATCTTGGATGCTTTGCCATTGTATTCCGCATTGACCTGAACTTTGACCTCACTCCCATGGTGGCCTGGATTACTCGAAATCTTGGTTGGTAGGTGAGTGAGCATCTGGGGATGATTTCGAACTTCCTCCAAGTCATGGGATGCGTGCAACCATACAAAACTGTAATTTTGCTACATAATAATCAATTTCTACAAAATATGTGATTTTGTAGCGACTTATTAATATAATGACTTTTATACTAATTTGCATAAGGAAAGGTGAAAACATGCAAGATAGACAATTTTACCTTGAATTTCCTTTGATATACAAATCTTGTAGCTAGAGAAATAATCATGGAAAAAGAGGTGGTAATGGAGTGTAGGAGAGTTCATAGGCATAGGTTCAGAAGGAATTTTGAGTAAGGAAGTGACAAAAAGAGTTCAATTTGAGGACCCAACAGACACTAACCAACTCGGCAATAAGACTTCAAATCTATCAACCAATGGAATGAGATATAAATTATATTTAATATTTCATGAAAATAAATCAATCATTTGACTAGTATGAAACTTTGGAGAATACTGAAAATTTATAGTCAATGTTGAACTCATTGCAATAATACCTTGCCTTCAATGGGGACTAATAACAGATGCAAGATGGTAAAATTCACTTCAAGATGCATGAAATATAAAAGAAAAAGACATTTCTCATTGGTGCATGTTAATTGTATCACTAATTTGTCGTGTAATAAAGGATTTTTTTTTGTTATTTTTAAAAAGCGAGTTAGTAAATGGATAAATTTAATTTTGAACTGTATTTATTTTACAAAGTAAATATTTTTTAAAATTTGTTTATTTTTCTAAATTTTGGTATTTTTTGCCATCTTAAAATAGGTAAAATATTTTAAAGGCAAAGTTTCATACTGAATTTTTTCATCAATCAAGTGAAATGATAACTTCCAATTAAATTTCTATAATTTTATT
The DNA here is from genome assembly GCA_009831015.1 of Picea engelmannii. NCBI lineage: Eukaryota > Viridiplantae > Streptophyta > Pinopsida > Pinales > Pinaceae > Picea > Picea engelmannii. Next base: position 346,738 of record ML792246.1, on the reverse strand, counting down.
TTTTTTAAGTGTTTAGGTGTGTCTAGAATGTCAAATATCTAATATAATTTGAAAGGTTTGTCCAAAATATATCCAATATGAATTCGTCCATATGTCAAATATCCAATATGAATTCGTCCAAATGTCAAATATCCAATATCATAAAAACGAGTTTGTCTCAAAAGTCAAATATCCAATAACATTAAAAAAATGAGTTTGTCCAAAATGTTAAATATCAAATATTATAAAAAATGAATTTATCTCAAATTTCGAATATTCAATATCATTTCCTAATAAATGGGATATTATTTACACATTTTTATATATAAATGTGAAGTATCTCCCTCCTAGGTAGAGTTAAACAACAATGAGGGGTAGTATTTGGTATCATGTATGGGACTAAGGTTAGATGCTATTAGAAATCACATGACCCCACTAGAGGTAGCCTCTTGACCACAAGAGAAAATGGATTTCTTGTAGATATTATCTAGGTTGAAATTTCCTTTTGGTCTTGGAGTAAGACCTGAAACTTCTTAAGATAGGCTAAAAGCTCGTCTTCCTCAAAGCTAAGGAAACAGGTTAATGGCCCAAGACCCATAGGCATCTGAAAAGAGTGGAAGTATAATCCCTTATGGGCCACCAACATTAATTTTAGATGGTGTGATTTTCTTTGAATAACGGTGATGGGTCAACCCACATTTTCATATAGTATCCAATGATGGTTGTCCTCGTTGTCACTTGAAAATTGGGTTATGATCAGTTTTTCCACCTTTGAAAAAAGAAATGTGAAGCATCCCACCTTTTCCAGCTGGCTCAAAACAGCTTTCTAGCTATTTTGATAATTTGCTATTTTTAGCAATTTTTCGGGTCCTGAACTTCCGGAGTCATTTTGAGGCCAAAAACGTTGTTTAGGGCCTCAAAATGGCTCCGAAAGTTCAGGACCCAAAAAACTGCTAAAAATAGTAAATTATCAAAATTGCTAGAAAGTTGTTTTGAGCCAGCTGGAAAAGGTGGGTGGCCACTGATATCCACCTGGATCATCTACCATGTAAAACATTGTGTACATATTTTTAATATGGGATCCTCCTATTGTAACTTAATTGTATTACCCTTTTCAAATATTTTTTTACAAATACACATCACTTTCACAAATCTGATCGTCCTCTCAATCACTAAAAAAACATTTTATCACATCATGAGGTGAACTCCTACTCTAGTTTTTCATAATAATGTTTAATAAGATATTTATTGTGTAAGGTATTTCCCTTATAGAAGTATATGTTTGCATTTGACTTGTCACTCATCCACAGTCATCCAAATCCATTGGATGACCAGAGATGAAACCTTGCCCATTGATTTAGTTATCAGGTAGTAGTTGTGACTCTTTCTTCAGTCACTTCGCCATAATTATATTCGTCTTCTTGGTCTGTATTTATGCCAGTTTTTATAGCAAGCAATACCTTGGAACCTCTCTTGAGACTGGATGAATCAATATCTCTCGGTAGAGGAGATTTCAATTAATGTAGAATTGATATCTTCAAGTAATAGAGAATTCTACATCATCCCAAAACTCAAATAAGGATAAACAAGATCTCAAGAGGCAAAAACCACCATGGACAAAGGGTTGTCCACAAGTGTATCCTCAATGCCAAAAATCTCCATTAATATGATCAAGAGACTTGAAAGCTTCTCAAGTGAGAAATAGTCTTGCTTGCATGGTGGATTGTAGTCTTAAAAAAATACATTTCATTCATTGATGAGAATGTTAAGAAAAGGTGGGGAGGGGAGGGTCTTACCCAGTGATACATTGAAGCTAAGGAACAATCGCAATAGTATTCACAGTGAAAATAAACCAATTCACCCTTGACCATCCACCTTATTCTCATTTTTACCTATTTAATAACTTCTTCACTCGGTTTCCCAATTCTATCACTCTGCATCGGATTCCTCATCAATTGAAACTCTCATTGGGCACATTTGTTGCAAATTTTATAGGCTACTAGAAGGTGCAATGTTCAAGGGGATGGTGTATACCTGCTCCTTATTAGGCCCTGCCAAAGGCGTAGAGGGACTATAGCGATCGATAATTCATTGACTTCGTATTAATATGTCCTTTGACTATAAATTTTTGCATCATTTGTATTGTTCGTACTATATAAGTAAGAAGATTATTTTTTATTTAAAAATAAAAATAAAAAATTATGTGTCATCGTCTCATTGGAGAATATATTTGAGGTATTATTGCCAGCTTCTCTGTTCCCAATGTTGTAAATGTGTAGATATCCAAAGTTTTGAGCTGAGGAGCTCCTTTTTAATTTTTATTACATTTTTCCTGAAATTTTAACATACTGAAAGTTTTGAGCATGGACGTTGTTTTTTTTTGTTTTTTTATTATTAGTCTCTGTCGAATGCGTAGAGGAACTATAGCGATCGCATATTAATATGTATTTTATTATTATTATTATTATTATTATTAGTCCTTTGTATTTGTATTAGAATGTTTACATATCAAAGTTTTAGTTCATTGACACTTTTTTTTAGGTGCTTGAATAGGCCTGATAGCTTAAATGTTTACATAGCGCGAGGTCCTGAAACAGGCCTGACAGCTTAAATGTTTGCATACCGCGAGGCCCTTACACAGCCTGACATCCTTAAATGTTTACCTGAATAGGCTTCTCAGAGTACATTTTTCCTCGAAATTTTCCATACAATGTTGAAGTGAATTTGGACAATATTGTTGTCCACTGCCAGTTGAATAGGCATTTTATGTTTCATACTTCTTCTATGATTGGAATGAAATTTGGTCATCATTGAAGCTACATACATTGTTTACTGATTCGGTGGGTGCTTCTTGTTCGTTGGTTCATCGGTTAATGCTTGTTGTTGTTTGGTTCAACTTTGCAAGGTTGGGGACGTGCGCTTGCGCTTGGACCTGTTCGTGCGTGTTGCTTGCTTTTGTTTACTTCAAAATTGCAGGGTTAAGGTCCTGCATTCACAGTTGGATCTATTTTTTATTTTTTACTTTGCGGGGTCCAAGTGTTGCAGCCACAATTCAACCTGTGCTTCTATCGTTCATCATTTTGTAGTAAGTTTTGAAGCCACAATTTCATTTTCTATTCATTATTTTTTGTTCACTGTTTGCAGTTTGCAAGTAAGAATGTTTTCTTATTTCTATTGGCATGCTCTTCATATGTATTTGGTTCCTTCTATGCTTTGGCTTCAATTTGGTAATCATTGGGGATACATATGTTGTTTATTGGTTCGATGTTTGTTTCTTGTTCATTGGTTCGTTGGTTCATCGATTGTTGCTTGTTGTTGTTTGGCTCAAGTTTGCGAGTTTGGGGCCCGGGGATGCAGTTGGGCATGTTCGTGCTTGCTCGTTGGTTTGTTTCTTATTGTTTTCTTTTGTTTACTTCGGCTTTGCAGGGTTGGGGTCCTACGTCGGTGGTTGGAGTTTTTTTTTTTTTTTGGCACTTTGCAGTGTTCAGGTCCTCCACCCATGAGTGGACCTGCGGTTATGTTGTTTATCGTGTCTGGCGAAGTCGAGATCTGACGCCTATTCCATGCCCACCTGTCCTGTTGTTAAATTTTGTTGGTACTTCGGTGTTGACATGATACAAAATAGTGGCATAAGAAATGATTGGACAACTACATGTGCAATTACAATATCCGTTGTCTTTTTTGTTAAGATAAAACATGTGCAAGACACACTTATTAACCATATATGGTGAAATGTGCCCATATCACAATACAACCTCTTTATCCTCTACACAAACTGGTGTGACCACGATACAAATTGTCTTATACTTGAAATATGATATATACACCAAAGATACTGCAAAATTATATTTCCATGTATGGATGCATATCTGGATACTTTTCCACAAAAAACCAAAATGATTTTGCTATGGCCATGCAATTTCTTAATATTTTGTGGCTTGTACTATATTTTGGGCAGGAAAAAAATTTATATATTTACAACCATGGATGGAGAAAAGCAAAGGTTCATGTTTCTAACTATCTTTTGTTCTATTTGTTGATTCTCATTTAGTGTATGTGCATATTACTTGTTCTCCGTTACATACTAGCTTCCATTCATGTTCATTGTATTGTGTGTGTTTCTACATTCAAACAAACAGAATAGATGGAGAAAACGAAGGAGTCTTAACTGCAGTGGTGGATGAGGAGATACAAAGGTACATGTGTGTATTGT
>ML792246.1:317969-331563 GCA_009831015.1 Picea engelmannii | reverse complement strand
TATCGTCCCTGTCATCTTCAGACTTGTTTATAGTAAAAAAATGTTTAGAAAAACACTAATATATATATATATACAGACATATAATTGGACCGTCGGACGCTTACCTCTCCTCTGTATTGCTTGCAACCCTACTTTCAAGCCTGTTCGACTGTTGTTCATACTTGTGTATATATAAAAGTCTTATTTATAATAAACAAGATTATATATATATATATATATAGAGAGAGAGAGAGAGAGAGAGAGAGAGAGAGAGAGATTGTGTGTGTGTGTGTAAGGTCTTATTTCTAAGTATGCAATTGGGAAGCGTTAATGCCTAAACCAGGATTTCTGGAGATCTTCCATTAATACGCATAAAACCAAAATTTCTGGAGGGTTATATTATCCCTTTCGAGTGTTAATTTGAAACATCATGGAATGTCATTTTCACGTCATCGGGTTGGCCCGTACACGAAATCTTCAATCCTTAATCTGAAAACGAGTCTGATCGATAGTTTCCCTATTCCATACTTAGCCACTTTCCCGAAATTCCGCAAATATACAAACCGGCTGTTGAACTGCCCCATCATGCTCTCTTCTGTTTTACACGTTTTGCAGTCAAAAATTCGGAGACATAAAATTTGACCGTCAGACACTCACCTCTCCGGACTATCCCCCGTAACCCTATTTTGAATTCCATATGACCGCTTTTCATACCTTGTCATTCCTTGCTTGCTCTTCCTTGTCTTTGTTACCTTCGCACTTCTCTATAATAAAAAACTATTTATATATGTGTATATATATATATGGCTTGTTTCTAAATATGCAATTAGTAATCTTTAATGCTAACAACTCATCGTGCAGGAACCGTATAGATTGTCATTGATGAGTGAAAGGCTCGAGGAGATCTCGCATTAATACGCATTAAACCAAGATTTGTGGAGGGTTATATTATCCCTTCCAAGTGTTGATTTCAAAATCATGGAATGTCATTCTCACGTCGTCAGGTTGGCACGTTCACGAAACCTCCAATCCTTAATTGCTCTTCGTCGTACCCTCCACCTTTGCACTTCTAAGTATGCGATAAGTAATATTTACTGCTAACAACTCATCATGCAGCACCCATAGATATCGTCATTAATGAGCAAAAGGCTCGAGGAGCTTTCCCATTCATAAGCATTGAACCAACATTTGTGGAGGGTTATATTATCACCTCTCACTGTTCATTTCAACCATCATCTTGAGAAAACGAACATTCTCATAAACTTATGGCACCAACTTGACAGCAGTTCTGTGGAGATACAGTGAACATCTTCGGGCACGAGGACCAAAACTTCCAGTGGTCTAGGGCATATTCTTATTACTCATCCCCTACCGCCCAGAACAAAATAATTTGGACCTCTGGGATTGCTCGTGCAGGCTGTGTCCCTGAAGCTTTTGACTGTAAGGATCTAGTCTCTTGGTGCGCCAATAAATATATTTCAGCCCAAAGAATTATTCCACTGCGGGACTACTCTTTTGTTTCTTTGTCACTTCAGGTCTTCCGCCAAATGTTAAGATTGCCAGAGCCAACATTGACGTTCAAAGGAGAAGATTCCAAGCAATTCCTAAGAAAGCATAATAACAGGTTGGACCTCTTGCCCGAGTTCCTGGAAAACCCTATGGAAATTCCTGAAGATATCATAAGCTTGCAAGTTAGTTCATTTAGAAATCCATTCCGGGAAGTTGCCTAGATGTTTACAAGAATAATGGGACAGGAATCCACAACAACTATTTCCTACATGTTTCTTTATATTTTGTATTTCACAGTCAAGGAACAAGCCATTTTTTAATGGGGGAAGCTAATTTCCCATGAAATCTGTTCCCAATTGTCAAGCTTCAAAAAGGAGAATAAATTTTATATGTCATCCTACTTGGTTTTTGCGATAGCGCACTGCTGCCAGTTTCCAAAACTATCTCTGTCCAAGAAGGTGAACTGGGAAATCGACCCAGTAACGTTCTAGTACCAGGCCTTGTGAAAGCATAAGGCCTCCCATTGTTTTTATGAGGTTTTTAATGACTTTGTGTCTGTTTTCAAAGTTTTGTAGTTAGGAGAAGATGCTCCCCGCATATATGACTAGGCAACCGGATTTTTGGATAGGAAGGGGGCACTTGAACATATGGACAATTACACTATGATAAGGATTTTTGGCTCCAAGGAAAAACTTGCTCTCCTTCCATATTAAATTACGGACAAAATGTTTGTTACAAAAATAGCAAGGCAATACAACTACTGGTTGCATTTATTCCATGAGAAGAGAAAAAAGCAATTCATTCCTTTTCCTTGGAAAGTCGGGGACTTCATGTTGAGGAACATCAACAAAATTGATGAATTTGTAGCCCATTTCAGCAACTTGAACCTAAGATATGTTGAAAGCCTAAGAGGGTTCGACCATAATAAAATTGTTTTAGAACATTTACTAACACTTGGCCTCGACAATTATTTTTGCAAAAAACACATGACTGAAAACAGAGACATTGGTGACAACACTCCTTCTTCTGATGCTGACAACCTAGACACACTACAAAGCACCACTGAATTGTACAAGAAACAGGGAAAAGGCCCCGGTGAGAAGAGTGTTCAATCGGCGAATAGCACTCCCAAAAGTATGACATCTCGAAGCATCGCTCCAATGGCCCACCACATCAAAAAAGCAATTCGAAATTCTTCAAACGGAGGAGGAGATAACGACCCTCCTCACCCTAAAATTGATAATTCTCACAAGCTTCTCGTACACAAGAAGAGAAAAAAAGTGCAAGACAGGCGGAAGAGCCCGAAATTGAGAGTGAGAACATGGAACTTGAGCCTAATCTGGATAGCGTATTCTGCAACCCTGATTAGCCCAGAGACACGATCCAGCATAGTCATCCAATGGACATAGATGATACCGAATTTTTTATGAAGATGAATCCTTCGTGTTCCAGAGCGTTGTTTTTTACAGCGAGTCTAAAAAAATAATTATTGAAAAGAGATATGTAAAAAATAAGAAAGGGAAATCTCGTTCAGAGCTTAACCTTGTGAACATGTGGTCATCCCAAATCTGTCAACTTCACATAGCAACTAGATATGTTATTGATGATTCCATTGGAGGCATTGAGGTCGAGAACGCCAGACTAAAGGACCGATTCAAGGAATTGGATGAATATTTGATTCCTACGCCATTGCTTGTCAGTCCTTTAGCAATAGCCATGCCTGCCACCCCTGCAGCCAAGTTAAAAGGATCATCTAGCCTCCTCACATCGTGTAGAGAATATGTGGAGAATAATATCAAGAAAATAATGGAAGTGATTGTTGAGGCATGGGAAACATCACAAACCATGGCCTCCCTTGGAACGAGGGCACATAATTTTCTCGAACATTTGCAGACGGATTTAAAAAATGAAGAATGTTTCTATTTAGACACGGTCCTTCCTTTTGGAAACATTGTCAAAAACATGACAGAGACGAGAATAAGACAACAAGATCTCCCATCCAAAAACTGGATCACTCAATTAAATGCATGTTGGAAAGAAAAAGTGAAGAACTTGCATCTCATTGTCCAGTCATGTGAACAAGCCATATCAAAGAAAGAAAAATTATTCACAAATCTGATCAAAATAGACTTAGCCGGAAGGACCAATGAATTCCAAGACCCCAACTTAATCGTCAAATCCTTTCCCTTAACCAAGCAAGCCTTTGATAAACAGGTTGATATTTTTAAGTCATTGTCTTTGGAAAAGTTTTACAACATCCTTGAATATGGTGAAGATGACGTCGATGACTCGCTAGTCGACTATTCTATACAGAATGAATAAATTGATCAGGCTCTGCGTAATCTTTCTATCGGTCTAAGGGAATTAGAAAAGGAACTTTTCAACATAAAAATCTGGAATGAGATCAACGTCTCCCCCTTGAGAAGCTACATTGAAGAATGGATCGAAAGGGAATTGAAGCAAGTCGTTGACGAAAGGCAACAGGCAGTTGTCATGATTCCAGTAGCCGTGGACGACGGTAATAAAAAGGAATCAAAAAGCCAATAGAAAAAGGGGTGATATGTACCATCACTGTAAGTCTATACTGATCACATCCTGATTTGTTTATCGATCCAGTTATTCCACTTTTTTAAATTGAAATGTCTAGCCAAATACTGATACCTTTTTAATTTATTCATTTCAGGTATTACACTCTGTCGTCGCCCACTTCTACTTTCCACAGTCCTATTTCTTGTACATATTTCTCTTATGGTCCATGGGAGCCCCAATCCCATTCTATATGACAAACACATTTAAATTTCCAGGAATATGTAACAAACAATATTATTTTTTTATATATTTCAATTAAAACTGTTTTTTATCTCCTTTTATATATATGTCCTCATAAATTTTTATCTTCCACTATGCAGAATGTCAAGAAATTGTGTTTATTTAATTTCAAAATTGTTTTTTATCTCCTTTTATATATATGTCCTCATAAATTTGTATCTTCCACTATCTTGAATGTCAAGAAATTGTGTTTACTTAATTTGAACAGAAATAGACAAAATAGACAGAAAATTTGAACATAGAAAAATAGATTATATAGTTTCAAAAAATAAATGTGACTCTAAGGGCCACGTGTCATTTACTGCATGGATACCACATGTGCTTCATGCTGCTTGCCACATCTCTGTTGCAGTTTCCATCTGCCTCCGCTACTTTTTCCCCAACCCTGTACATTTATTCCCAATTCAACCCGGCAAGGACTACGTTGCCATGCAACACTTGTTTCTATCTACATACATTCTTCATTGCTATAATATTTCTTTGATAGAGCTCGAATCATGGTGAGAATTTGTTTATATGGTACACATTAAGCTAAAAGAGCGTAGAAAGAGGAGGATCCATGGAATTTGAGATTTAAACTATTTCAAATTTTAAGCACAAAAATGGCAAGTTCGATGTATTTTTTCAAATACCCAACAATTGTTCCCATATCCAATAATCCCATTTTCTGCATTACTCTGTTTATAATTCATGACAATCATGTTTAAACTTTAAAAATCATGAAGTTATCCATATACAAGTTTCGTATTGATCTAGTTTTGTCCCATTCAAAGATTGGAAGTGTCACATCATCAATTTGCTCACACATATATATGTAATTGGCCACACTTATTTGGAAGGGAATATGGCCCATTATGGTGCATTATCATTGATGGAGGATTGGAAATTATGCATCTTTCCAAGGAAGCATACAACCACAAGATGAGCAATTTGGCACTATTTTCACTAGGTTGAGCACCCTAGGATTAATCCTCCATGATGTTTTCTCTTCTTTTTTGTCCAAATGTTTTCATATTCTATTTTTTATTTGTTTACACTAGGTTTCTTATTTTTGTATTGTGGTATTTTTGCAGGCTAATTGATTGTAGTAGAGAGGTGGTTGTAACAGTGATGTCACCAATGGAGGGTCAAGTGTATTAAATTAGCATAGATCCACATTCCTTTGTTAGTAGAGATATGTTTGTATGCTTAGTCCATAAAAATAAATTAGTTTGTACATAAGAAGAAACTTTTCAAGAGTGTATTACCATGGAGAGACATGAAAACTCTCTTATGTAGTTATATCACACGGTGAACAAGACAGATTGAATGAATCAATAAGTGAACATTCTATTCAAATTCATAATAATGACATTGTTGTCATAAAAAATTATGACGTTGTTATCATAAAATGAGATTTCTACTGCATGTAGATCATATTAAACAGGCTAGGTTGATTAGTAAGAATTTCAATCCACGATGATCTAGATTAAAGCATTTTCAGCAAAGGGAGTTTGAAGGACCAACGTATCCATGCAACATGGATTCAATCATTTTCACAGCAGGAGGGATGTGCCTAATTTCACCCATTGCCTTCTTGCATTTCCTCATCATAATGAAAAAAACGGATCTCTAATGATTAATACACTTTGTTTGATATTCATTAAACTTAGATTAATACATACAAGTTTTCTAAATAATCAATTGGTTTGTATATGGTTTCATATATATCATTACTAACAACATTGTACAATAAATTATATTTGACCAATTTAACTGCTAGGTAATGTGTGTCAAACTTCAATGCATGACATACAATAATTTTGTTAAATTTCAATGCTAGACATTTTATGTCTCACTTCACAACAATGCATGACGTATAATAATTTTAATAAATTTGCATGCCAGACAATGTAGGTTTCACTTCACTACATGAAATAAAACATAGTGTAGTATGTTCCACTTCAATGCATGATGTCCTCTAAAGGATGCATTGAATTATTGTTCTTTCAACTTTAAAAGTAAACATGGTGAAGTAAACAATCCTTGTTTATTATTTTTATTTATAGATGTGTGTGTGTGATTGATAAAAATGATAAAAAAAGATGATTACATTGAGCCTTATGACGGTTTACTTATGTGCATTGACTGGTCATGAGGTGATAGTTGTTCTTTGACCTTTCATTAATCTACTTATTATTATTTAGTATTTTTTATCATTATTATTACTTATTATTATTTATTATAATTATGTTTATCGCATTTCCACTCCCTTAAGGGATCAAAGCATAATAATTGGATTCTCTCTAGCTAAGCATTTTTACTTGGCAACAATATCTTTGTCTTTGTCTAGTTGTAAGGGTTTGACTTTGTTTCTGCTTCGAGTGTTGGCAAGGTCCCTCTGTATTGTTTGCATCATCTTCTAAAGTTTTATGACCTAGTTGTTTAACATAAAACCTTGATGCTTGTCGGTAACATATTTTTCTTATTTCTATTGTTGTATGTTCATTTGTGTCTCTTGTGTTTTTTTCATTAGTTTCAATTCATTATTCTTGAGAGTGGAACCTTAAACACCATATAAATAATGTTGACCTTGCCAATTAAACTCCATGAGTTGTTCTTCAAGGTTTGTGGTATAAGTTCCCAACTAAATCAACCATTCTGCACCTAGCATCATATCCATAACTAGATAAACTAGGTAGTCAGTAGCTAGGGAAATAATAATTGGATGGATAAATCAATTGAAAGAAAGGGATTGATTTGCTAGGTTGGCAAGAAAGTGGCATTTAGGATAAAAACAACTCGATAGGTAAGGATGAGGAAAACTAATATTTCAAAGCTCACCTCCTCAATCAGAATAGGCTTTGATCCACCCGCCTCCTCCCTCACTTTGGTCCACCTTGATCAAGATAAATAGAAAAAAATATAGAAGGTATGTCGGGAGAAGGAAAGAAGTTGCCTTCTAAGGGAATGGAAGGAATTTGGGGTGACTGAAGATAAGGATCTAGGAATTAGACTGACTTCACTTTCCCTTTGGGCCATATGAGTTTGACTCTTAATATTATATTTTCCTCGATACATCACATAGTCTCTCATCCAATGGTAGCGCATAAAATCTTGTTTGTAGTTCCAATTCTTGTATTTGAACTAAGATTGTGTGGCATTGTCCTACTCCCTTAACCTTTTTTCCATCATCTATTGTAACTATGAGGTCCTTAGTGGGATACACAAAAAAATTTAGTTGTTTTGTGACATTGAGCTCTATACATTTATGAGTATTGTTGGAATCTACCAGTATTGTTATGTTCTATTTTTTACAATTCCTTTGAGTTTTAGTGTCATGGGTTGTGTTTTATTGGGCTTGGTTGCAGGTGGAATTATAGGTTTTCCTTCCTATTTTCTTGGAAGCTAGATATTATTATCCTTTTAGAGATGAGACAAAATATATTTTTTAGTTAGTTCTCATATTTGGTCCTTTTGAGACACATCATCTTCATTCCTATTAGATAGTGTGCATGAGATTGATGTTAGTGATACTTTTGGCGGTGTTTCGTCTCAATTGGAATACGAGTTGTATGTTATAGTGATTTCATTCTCTGGGTTTGAGACTTCTACATGCTTTTTGTCCACTATTCTATGGTAGCATAATGACATGTCTTCACATCTATGCCATATAATCTATTTTTTACCAAATTTACGACAACCATTTTCATTTTGTTTCTCCCTTTCTGAGTGGTGATATTTAATAGTGTTGTAGTCACCTAATGTGCTATAATTGGTTATCTTCTTTAGGAGTCCAAAAGCTACCTCACATTAGGTATGGATATTTCTTTCAATTATCTTCTCCATGCTTCTAGCTTCAACCAAATTCTTAGGTCTTGATAGTCTTAGCTCAATGCGGATAATGGGTTTTAATCCTAAAATATACAATTTGCGTACTTGATTTTTATAAGATTTATAAATCTTGTAGCTAGGACTTCCCATTCATGGGTACATTCACTCCTTGTCCCTATTTGTTGTAAATGAATGAACCTAGCAAAGGTGTCATCTTCTTCATCATTGTGAAATCTCTTAAGAATATATTATGTGAACATTCACCAATTAACAGATAAACCATTAGTTCTCTTTGACCGCCAAGTGAACTAATCACAAGCATCACCTTCTAAGTATAAGGATGCCATCGATATTCTTTCTAGTTTGGTAGCAAGTGGGTTCATAGAGAACCCTTCAATTTTATTAACCCGCATGATAAATTTTCTCCCATCTAGTCCATCATTTTTAGGTATATCAATTTTGATTTTATTTAGAGAACCCATGTTATCTTGATATCTCTGATAACTAGTGTTTAATTAATTTAGACTTAGTGGTGGTCTTTGGTGGACTAAGGGATGTGTAGATAATGCGTCTACCCTTTCAATTAGTTGGTCAATTCTTTCACTATGATCATTAAGTATCTTAGATGTTTCATCCTAGTCATCATTTCTCATTCTTAGTAGGGTTTTCCATCGTATCTCAAAATCTTCTACTAACCTGTCAATTTTGTCCTCCTTTTCTATTAATTTAATGATTTTGTCCGTTGATTATTTTTTTCCTTCTCCTAACTCTTTATGTCCCTTCTCAAGGTTATCGAGATGGTGTGTTATGTTGTCGACTTCATCCTTATATCGGTTAACATCTACATGTAATTTGTCATTGCTAGCCTTCTTGGGGTTGGATTTTTCTTTGTTGACTCCACTTTTTCATTTTTATTTTATTTGACTTTAAATATTATATATATAAAGTTATGAAATAATTTTTTTGAAAAGTGGAAATATATATATATATATATATATATAGGTTCTTTTTTATATATCTTAAAATTCCAAGGTCAAAAATTAAAAAAGACACGACCTTTACATGTATGGATGATCATGACTTTGTGAAGAGTTGTACAGAATATGGAAAAGCACACGACCTATACAAAAATTGCAACATAATTGGTTTGTACAAAATTGGTGGTTATGTGTATAGATTAATTGCACAATTGTATGAATTTAAAGTTCATAATTGTATGGCAGACAGAAGTACAGGCTATATAGCGCTATACAGCAACAACATGAGGTTGTATTGAGGTGCTAGTTTATTATTGTGTATGAACATAAAATAGAAACAACTTGATCTGTTAGAAGCTCCATGAAGTTAATTACACATTTTTAACCCATACTAGGGGCTTTGATACCAAATGTAGTAAACAATTCCCTATTTTTTACTTTTTTGAAAGATGTATTTTTGCAAATATATATAAGAATATATTGAATAATAATTGATTGATAAAAATGATGATTACAACGAGCCTCGTAACGGTGTACTTATATGCATTGACTAGTCACAATTTAATAGGTGTGTCATTTGACCTTTCATTAATCTACCTATTATGATTATTAGTGTAAATATTTAATACTTACATTTTAAAAATAATTTAGACATGATATTCCACATTCCAAATCAAAATTATTGAGTGGATCATGGGCTCTCATACCATTGTAACAGTTTTCTATTTTATTAATTCATAGGGAGAACTTCTTCAGATGGGTGAGACATGAGTGCATGCATCGAGGGGATTGAACAATGTTAGGTACATGTACTTCTACTATCATATTGTGGTCTATTTTATGATCACCATTACTCAACATGATGATGAGCTGGGAAATTCTTGGAGAATAGTTCGATGTAGTGAGGCCGACAAAATTGAAAGAGTATTTGGAATATTTAGTGATTATCATTCTGCTCGAACGTTTATGGATAGGGAGGATTACCTCTCTCATGGCTAGTGCTCTGTCTATCTACATGGAACGTAAAAAAAACGGTGCCAATTCAAGAGGTTAAGAAGAGAGGTAAAGTATGTAAAAAGAAGACAAGGGTTGCATTAGTTATCACCTCAAATTCATCTTATCTTCCCTTTCATTCTTGTTGTAACACAGAGACCATATTTTATGTGGCAACCATGGAGATGAAATAAATTGAAATAAGTAATGAAAATGATTTCAAGTTATACACTTGGAAACTATCACAGAGAGGATGACATGACATGATTACATTGTCAGTCTTTGAAGGACAAGCATCAAATCCATCTCCTCTCATTTATTTAAACATCCATGCACTCGATGAAATGAGATTGGTGGTGCACATCTAGAAATTAGTTTAATATTTGGCATAATGTTTAAAATTATAGTTGCATTAGTTCAATATACAGATGTAGATGGATAGGATACTTTAGGAATTGAAGAGAAAATCAAATCTAGACAACTAAGGAATATCGACGTGGCTATTAGCTATAATTAAGAAACTCAAAAATTGTGTCTGGGGAATGAGCTACAACAAGGGATGCAAATGCAATGGAAATCCAAGGAGGCAAGTACTCCAACACAACAATTAATGTGACTTTAAACTCCAATGAATGACACCTAAATCATATATTTTATGGCGCACTTATCTTCCTTTATTTTTCAAGAATGCTTTGATCATAGCCTCTATGGGCATCTACTTACAGTTACCTTTAGAAATCTCAAATTTTGTTTAAATTAAATCATAATACTTTTGGATAGGCTTTTGAATAGACTAATAGGTTTGCTCCCAGACTGGGAAACAAAAAGCATTTCTATATTTTTTAAATCAAGGTGGTAGGCTCTCTTCTGGACAACCCACCGCATAGAGATTAAGTACTTTCTATGTAAATATGAATATAAAATTAGCTAACTTACCAAAAATAATAATAGAGAATGAAGCTTCAAAAGTAGATTTAAAATCAAACACTCATTATAATAATCATGACATAAATAATCAATATTATGCAATAAATAATGATTTAATTAGATCCATAGTATCCATGCTTAACAATGGAAATCAATACACATTAACAATTGAAAGAGAATCCATTTGTTTCATTAATTATAAATATTTAATCTAAGAAAAAAAATTCTTAACTTCTATGGAAAATACACTCCAAATTTGATGAGGCCAAACCATGCAAAACCAAACCATATTACTTTTGACCATGTCCCTGGTTTTTTTATGGCACCCATTGTGTCCCAACTTGTAATGCAAAGAAAGAATCTAAACAAGTTATCTCTCTACCCACACATATGGAAAACACATTAACTAAACCACCCCTGGCTAGGTAACTCAATATTAGAACAAACATGGTAGAAAACTCAGGAAAATTGAACTTGATACAAATTGCCAACAAGATTTAGAGTCCAACCCTTTGGCTTAATGTCATACCTGGGTGCTTATATAACGTCATCTTGGGGCTTTAAAATTATCCTTATACTTTATAAGTTGCATAGGGCTTTACAATGCAGCTTGAAAATCAATGGTGCTAGGCTAAGTAAATGCATTCCCTCCTACTACTCAAAGCTCCCACAAGAGGGGCTTAATCCATTGAGTACAAAAGGTGTGCTTCTTATCTTTCCAATTGATCCCTGAAAGAGCGACTTGTATCCCACTCGCTTCACCAACATGGATAATATGTGGACATTAGCTTCTTATCTCTATCTCAATCTCCTACAAAGAGCTCTATCTTATTGTCGATGTAAGGCCTGCAATATGCCAACTATGGCCCATTGTTGACTAATGTAATATACACACTACAACTAGATAGAAACACAACGACAATCAAGTCAATAAAAAACAATGATCTACAAATACCCTGAATACCAACAATGATCCGATACCAATGCAACGTGAGTTTTCTATTCTCATTGTATCCTACAAATAACATAACCAACTAACAATGGTAAATGAGATTTTGAGTGAAAACTTATCTTCTTGCTCCTCCTTTTGAGGTACAGAAGGATGGTTCTATTTGTTGGGCCTGTAATGCCAAGGCAATTGCTCCATAGGGATGTTTGTCTCTAGGATCTCTTGACTGCAAGCAAGGTAATCAAAACTTGATGTGTTATGGTTATTAACTATAATAGCCCAAATACCAACCCAGTATATACATATGTATATTCATATTATAAGTCTTCCAATAGTGCATACATAGAAAGAAAGCTCCATTCTAACATTTACATCAACCTCTCGGATTCAATGCCACCCAATGAAACAATTATATGTGAACTAGTCTATGTGGATAACTAATGATTAAATGCAAGACTTGATGAATGGTTCCAGCATATGGATGTATCTTTCACACAATAACTCAAAATTCAATGTATTATTACTCCTCGATTTCACAAGCAAGGAATGTTCTCAGTACCATCAATAAAAAGTATGTTCTATGGCTACACATGTAATCCAACAACAAAATAAAATTGAAGTAATGGCCACCCATGTTTGATGGTGCAAATAGTGAGATGAGTGAAGCATTTAAGATACAAGAGAATGGGTAATAGCTACTAGCAAGACTTGACTAACTTTTACATATCCTTTATTTGGTTTTCATTAGTATAATTGGAGCTCTACTCTCTCATGCACACACAACACACTCTTCTTTCCAACGAGCATATGTGTATAAATAACCCATCACTCATAAGTGAATAGAGAATCCACTTTTATTTCACAACAAGTATCCTTGGAGGAGACCCCACCAACCAAAGGTCAAGTTTGCCAACAAAGGCTCAAGTTGACCAATAATGAAATGAATCAACCAACAAGGGAATGAATCAACTAGGTTATGAATTAAGTGCAGTAGCAATGAAATAAATCAACCAGTAGGAGAATGAATTAGCTAAAACGACCATATGTCTATGGTTGAAGGAATTCAATTCAACAACATTCAATTCCTAGTCTAGAGAGGCCATACTATGCATAGGTAGGTGTAATTAGCCCAAATAATAGTGAAATTACAGCCCAAAGGGTATGTATAGTTTGTGGTGAAGGTAAAACACTCAACCAACAATCAAGTGGTGGCCTAGAGAGAGTTAATGGCCTATGGGGAGTGAGAAAACACTAGCCAATAATCAAAACTCAACGCATGGAGTGAAATGGCGACTTGTAGGAGAGAGAAATACTCTAACAATCATGAGAAGACCGAATTAGCAACTCCCTATTCATTGGAAACAACTCTGAGCTTAGAACCATTGATCTCCCATCTTTGAAATGGATGGAAAAAAGCAATTAAATAGTTATTGGGTTGGTTTACTGGCTTATGGGGACTATATATATGGAAAACAACCTCTTACAACAATTGGTACAAAGTTCTATGTACTAACAACACACAAGCATCCATTACATTATAGAGAAATTCCATTTCAACTCTTAGACATAGAAAACAACACAACAACCAACAAATTCACACACTCGTCCCATTAAAACT
>ML792246.1:296290-308030 GCA_009831015.1 Picea engelmannii | reverse complement strand
TCTACAGGATACCAAAGGTGGTTCTGACTATTGTCCCACCTTAATAGTGCCTCAAGGTAGTATCTCATACTACAAAATTTAGCTTCTTCACAATCTGTTCAAAAGGTGAACAGAAGGATACTGCAACCACTACAACCTTGGCCCAAGCACCTTCTATCCAATAGAAGTAGGTCGACAAGACTGTAGCAAAGTGCAAATATTTCTTCTACACAGAGATGTCTCATGTAGACAGACTGGTTAAAAAGTTCCAACCCTTCCAGCCACAGGTTCGTGACAACCTTCAAAAAGCTAAGCAACACAACTTTTCCAACAAGGCAAGCAGCTCATCAAGATGCAGATTCAGCAGATGCTTTTCCCTCTCCCCCGGGAACTCAATGCAATGGATACCATTTCTTCCTAAGGGGGGAGGAATGATCCATATGGATCTCGGTGGCCATCCACCTTTTCTAGTGAATCACCATTTTGAGCTTGTGATTTTGATAAACCATGACATTCACCCTTTTGATGGGGAATGGAATGTAATGTCATCTTCATTTGTTAATTACATACATCATGTAATGCTTTTATGGACATGCATACAACATAGCGTTAATGCATCAGATCCCATTAGAAATATGTAGTTAAGAGTGCTCGGGCTAGAGTAGTACTGGGATGGGTGACCGCCCGAGAAGTCCTAGTATTTTACAAGCCTATGGAATTTTATAAACTTAGTCCAATTTATCCCACATGCATCATGGGAATTGTTCTCCTCTCACTCTCTCATATATAATTGAGGTGAAGGAGGCAATGGAGTGTTATGTAAATCTTCTTGTGAATGAAGTGTAGCCAACATCTCTTTCTTTTCAGAGATAAGCTACCCCATTTTTCCAGTTTGTGTTCTACAGTGTTTTTCTATCTTATTCAGTAATAGAAGTTGGGTTTCACTATATTTATGTGGCCTCTTCTATATTTTTGTGTATTTCATTGTTCTATCTTGGTTATATTTATGTCTTCATGTCGTTCTCAAAATAATTCGGATCATTTGTGATATGAGCACTAGCACAAGGGGGTCACAATCTTGTCATTATTTTTGTCATTCAAGTTACCATTTTTTACCAATTCACTTCACCATTTCGTTCACTCATTACCCTTTTTCACCATGATCCATCATTAAACCCCATGATGTGCTTCTTTATGTGTAAGTGGTTAATTAACATCATTTTCCATTTGCTATTGATAAACTAAGAAGGATTATAATTTGGTTTTACTAATGATTGTTTCTCAAGAAATTATAGTAATCAAGCAAACAATTCTCGTAGTAACTTCCATGATTGGCATATTTACCCAACTCCAAAAGCGATTCCACGATATGGGTTTTGTTAACAAATGCATCAATATGGTTTCATGTTGATTGGATCACTCCTAGGTCAAAAGTATGCAATGATATCTTGTGGTCAATGTTTCCAATCAAACCCATGTCAGATTAGCAGAGGCGGTTTTGTGGTGTCATTTGCGAGCAAATAAGGGTGAATCTCTAAAATCTGGGACAATGGTTTTGTGTAGAATGAGCCCAATTAGGTGAATCATGCAAAATTCCTAGAAAATTTGTGATTTGGGAGATATGGATGTTTCTTCAACAGAGTTTACCCATATCTACTGTTGCGATCAGTTATCAAATTTTCCCAAATTGCAAAACCCAGATTGGATTAGATTTTTTAGTTCTAATATTGGGGGATTGGTTTAATCCACTCTTGTATAAATATGCAATCATTGTAAGAAAGGAGAGATGCTTGATCTTGTAATTGAGGTTTTATTCATGGAGAGACATCTGTAATTTTAATTTTGTTTTGCAATAGATGAAGTTTTACATTATTCTACATGTGGACATGAAAACTAAGTAGATCATTGCTTTATAGCAGTGATTACCATATTGGGAGGGATCGTCAACCATGTTAATACGTTGATCACTTGTATTTATTTCATTTTTTTTTTGTTCGATTGTTATCGTTTGAGTTTGGTTTGATTCAACATGATTTCTAAATGTATCGTGCCAATTTCATTTAATTTTGTCACTATAGTTATAGGAATAAGCCACTAAAGATTTAGGTTTCATTTGTTATGCACGTAAAATCACATGAATACTCATAATAGTAAAAGATTGTGATTCAAAACCCAATAGTATCTAGTAAATATTGCAATCCAATGTGAATTTATAATCTTGTGGTGCTAGTTGAATTATCAAATTGATTTCTTTCGGCTCGATTTCATTTAGGTTCAAAGTTTGGTTTTATGCTTAGACCACTACAAGACTAAAATCGTTGAAGACCCAAGATCTAATAAGCTACACTCAAGAAATCACATGAACATTGTTGGTAATGAAAGATTGTAGTTCAGAGACATATAGAATTAGGGT
The DNA here is from genome assembly GCA_009831015.1 of Picea engelmannii. Classification (NCBI taxonomy): domain Eukaryota; kingdom Viridiplantae; phylum Streptophyta; class Pinopsida; order Pinales; family Pinaceae; genus Picea; species Picea engelmannii. Next base: position 305,638 of record ML792246.1, on the reverse strand, counting down.
CCCACAGTCCAGTGACAAGTTGCATTCCTTAGTGTTAGTTCATACAGTCATTTGATTTCATTCCATCATTTCTTAGATAAGATACGATAGGCTTTAATCTTGCATATGTTTTGTTTGCATCTCACAAGTCTACAGAGTTCGGATTGATAAATTTAATGTAGCATAGTCTGATCAATCGAATTGACTAACATTTTTTGGCGTCGTTGTCGGGGAGATGCTAAAGGGATTAAAGCATTGGTAGTTTAGTTTTTTCTCATTTCTTCATATGATATTTTTTGTGCCGACATTTACGAATTGGAGGAGGAGAAACGGTAAGACGCAAACACAATCTCACCATAGAATTGTTGTAGTGTAACATCCCAACACATTAAATTTAGTGAGTTTCCCTAAGACCTCGACATGTTGGTGTAGTATGTTACCTTGATTAACCTTATGTCAATGATAAGCTTGTGGCAGTAGGTACTTAGTAGCATGAGGTATTCAATATGTGGTGTGTTTCATTATTGTAGATTTCATTCAAAAAGTAGAAAAGTTTCAATTATTTTTGGGTGTTGTAAGAACCCACGTACACTAATTCATTTATGAGTAGGAGCTCTAGACTAGCAGGAAGAACTTAAATATTCTCATGAATTAATTGAGAAAAGGAGGATGTACTACCACAATTAGTTTCTCAAATCCTTATCCAAAGCTCAGAAATGTCACAAGGAATGAATTTATTGAAGAGCAAAAGATCCATGATCCAGATCCACAAGAAGAACAGTTAGAAGTCTTGCTCAATCAGCCTTGCAAGCATATGTAAGACTCGTAGATAACATCTATTGAAGACCAAAAGATCCATGAGCTAGATCCACGTGAGGAACACCTATAAGACTTTCTCAATCATCCTTGCAAGCATATAGAAGACTCATGGATAACAACCAATGAAGGGCAGACACTAGAGCTAGAGATCAGAGAATTTCTTGCAAGCATGTCACTAGATCCTTTATGCATTCAAGAGTGCAGTAAGAAAATTTTAGAATATCTGCATGGCGTGACAAAGAAATACATGCAACCCATTGCTAGTACACTAGAAAACCATAGGAGCAATGACTTCATTGAATCTTGGTTCCAGACAATTACCATCCCACAACATTCCTCCATTATTCAACATTTCTTGGCACTATATCAATCAAAGTAGTTGGTTTCTCACATCATGGCATCTATAAAGGTACATTTTTTGAATTTTGATATGAGTTTACTTGATATCCTATTATGCAATTGGATGCGTTAGAAATATTCCTACACTTGAGAAAAGGTTTCCTTTTCAAGTAGAGTAGGATAAGGTAGAAAAATAAATCAATAAAATAGTAAAGATAAAAATAAGTCCAACTGTAAAAACTGGGACTCTGTCGCAGTTGGACACGAACCTTGCTTGAAAACTAGGTTTTTGGCTGGAAATGTTCACAATAAAGTTCTATGTATAGTTGTTGGTTCAATCTTTCATTTTTATTTCTTCAAAATATTTTTCTCGATGCTCGAGTTGGATGATGTGGGATTCATTAAGGCCCTCCTTCCAACAAACCTTGTCCCATCAACCTCAACACTTTATTTGGTATCAAGATCAAATATTTTATAAGTGCCTTGTAGCTTGCATACATCAATGGCAGATTTCCTTGTTGACAATAGTAGGGATACATTAATGTATCCTAACTGTTAGATCTTATATGTGACTCAAATTCAATGCCTCTGTTTGTACCTATCGGATTGCACTAAGGTACCTTGACACTCATTTTCATCAATGGTGAGTGATATCATGTTGGTTAATGACATACATCAATGGTCGGTAATCCAATGATTTATTCCCATCCTCGACTTCAGCACATTCATTCACTTGGAAAGAATTGTACCACAAGTTTGTRAATGCTTGAAGACTTTATGATTTCATATTATACAACAGTTGCATAATTTGTAGATTTTTGCAAATAAAGAKATCATATTGGTTGTTCTAATAAGAAAGGMAATAGCTCATTAAAGTTTAGTCCTTTCTTTTCGGAAGCTTAACATTAGTAGCCTTATTTCAGCAATCCACAAAGAATTTTAGATTCAAAACCTTCAGTTTCAGCAGCAAATCTAGTTCTAGATCATGTACCAAGTACCAATAGAAAGAATSTATTAGATTAGCCTTTCCAAAGATCCAACATGTACATTTCCAGTAACTTTTGATCATCAATTCATACACAAATTGGCATAGGTAAAGTGAGGTAAATAATTTTTTCAATTTGATTTGTTTTATCAAACATGGGGGGACTTAGGAAGAACAACTTGATATTTGTTTTCCCAACCATTAATATTCCTTCATGTTTCATCATTTTAGTCCTAAGTTCATACGGTAACCCGTGTACATGCATAATATCTTCCTATTCTTATCCTCTAAATTGTCACCTTATCCTTCATTAACATTGTGATCAAGAGATATCTGGAGATATCCTTTATACTTAGATCTGAATATCATTAAACAGGAATCCAATAAATAAATTAGAAGGCTCAAATGATATGAATTGTATTGCATATTTACAACTGAAGGCATTTCCCTCGACATGTATTCATTTGCAGAACAAGACCATCAAAAGGTTAAATATTGAACTACAATAATTAAATCTATTGAATAGGTATATAAAGACCTTTTTGGGATCACAAAATTTTGCTTCAAAAATTTTGGCAGCTTAGATATGCATAACTCATACATCTAGTTGCATGAGGACAAGCAAATACTCAAGTGTGGGGGAGAAGATAGAAGATTTTGGGTCTCCATTGAAGAATTTTTACAATACTAATCATCCTACTTTGACTGTATAATCCATCCTTTCTTGCATTTTTCAGTACCTCTCTTGTTACATATTCATGGTATTAACTCCTTAGAACAATCTAAGGTGTCAAGTTGTTTTTCTTCTTAATTTCCCTATTTTCGATAACCAAATTACATTGAAAACTTGTTTAACTATCGCTTGTTATTTATGTAGTTGACGCTTCATTTTTGCAACAAACTGTATGTTCCTATAGCATATTTTATGTTCTGGTAGCAAATTTTCTAGTAGCATCCTTCTTTACATCTATGTTCCAAGATTTCAAACTTTTCTAAGGAAGGATCAACTATGAAAATTCCAGAAAAGAAGTCAAAGTTTCAAGGTTCCAACAAAACGACAGACTTTCATTTTCAATGTTCCAAAATTTGATTTTTTCCTCGGTACAATAATTTCTTCAAAATAAAGTTGCAGAACGATTTTCCACATCAACATATAGAATTTTTCTTTTTTACTCCATATTTTTCACTTAGAATATCAATTTTAAAATTGTCCAATAAATTTCCAATTTCAGCACTACTTACCCCGCTGCTTATTGATTTGTTGACTCTAGAGATAGAATCCCTAGGTCCCTTACCATATTTGGAATTTCCTTGAGAGAAGTGCATACATAGGTCACATTTTTTTGGATAGGTTAAGTGAGAAATATATCCTTTACCCATTAGTTTAAGCACTCCAATCCATTCATCTCTAATTCTACGAAGTAAAATGACTTTAAGAGTATCCAAATCTAGATTATTATGCCTTGATCTTTTAACAGTATAATGAAATATTTCTAAGTAATCCTCAAGACTTTCATCCTCTTTTTGTGTCATTTTAAACATTTCTTCTCTCATTCCTCAATTTGTACAATAATCATGATATTTTAAAAGAAATTGTTTTTGCATCTCATCCCATGTTTTGATAGTGTTAGTTCCCAAACCTATAAACCAACGTAAAGTAGCATCCTTAAGGGTGGTTGGAAACAACTTCAATTTTTTAGCATTAGAAGAATGATCATAGCTACGGCATAATACATCAAATTCGAAAATAAAAGTCTCTGGGTCCTCAATTATCATACCATGAAAGTTGGGTAACAGTAATGGTGGTATGTTCTTCATTTGGACTATTACTATTGGATCTAGAATTGGAAACCCAAATGATGTTGGTTGTGGAGCCTGATTATCTTCATGATTCAAAGGTATTTGTTTTCAGTCATGGTTTTACCCCATGAAGACTTTACACCCCGGAAGAATGTACACTCCTCCATGCGAGGGAGTGCAGAGGGGGTAAGCAGGCTCCGGGGGCAAGCGGGCCCCCAAAGGAAAAATTGTCTTGTAAATGTATATTGTAATTTCATTGTAAATCTGGACCGTTCATTATAAGGTCGCAGATCTGACAGTAGAAGTTATGTTAGGTTTTTTTTCCCTAGAAGGAAACCCTTTTTTATGAGGGAAATGTATTACGGCTATGTATCATTGTGAATATTGTATTCTAAGTGAGGAGATTGTGAGAGAAAGAAGAGGAAGTTACAACGAGTGTGTTGTAGGTTGTATCCATTCATTTGTTGGATAATAATAAAGGAAGGAATTGGCAATTTCTCTGGTGGATGTAGCCCACACTGGATGAACCAAGTATATCTGTGTCTCTATTGTATTGTGTATCTTTTGTGTTTTATTTCCGCATTTGTTTTATTTTATTGTTCTGTGATCCTATTTTTCTAACAACTGGTATCAGAGTGAAAGGTAACTCGCAAGAAAAGAGGGTTCCTGGTTCAAGTGGGAGCAATGGCGGAAGATGAAAATTTTAGGGTCGAGAAATTTAATGGCCAAAACTAACAGTTATGGAAGATACAAATGGAAGATTATTTATATCAGAAAGATCTATTCCTACCATTGGGTGGAATAGCAAAGAAGTCGACGACCATGAAGGACTAAGAATGGGAGATTCTTGACAGAAAGGCTCTAGGAACGATACAGCTGAGCCTGGAAGCGTCAGTGGCTTTCAATATTTCAAAAGAAAATACAATGAAGGAGTTGATGAATGTATTGGCTAAACTATATGAAAAACCCTCGTCGTCCAATAAGGTATTTCTAATGAAGAGATTATTTAATATGAATATGTCAGAACATGGGTATGTTGCAGATCATTTAAATGAATTTAGTATGGTTACTAATCAACTAAGTTATGTAAAAGTGGACTTTGATGATGAGGTCAGGGCTCTTCTAATATTGTGCTCATTGCCAGAAATATGGAACGGCTTGGTCATGGTTGTAAGTAACTCTATCTTTGGTTCAAACACTTTAAAATTTGATGATGTTGTTGGTGTTATCCTTAGTGAGGAAATGTGACGGAAAATCACAGGTGAGACATCAGGGAATGTGTTAAATGTGGAGAACAGGGGAAGGAAAAAGGATAGAGGAAAGGGGTCAGGGAATCGTGGGAATTCTAGGAAGGGCATATCCAAATCCAGATTTGGAAAGATGGAGTGTTGGAATTGTGGGAAGAAAGGACATCTGAAGGAATACTATAAGGCTCCAAAGAAACAAAGAGATGGACAGCAAGAGAAAAAATAGGAAGCAAATGTAACAGGTGATGTGTTACAAGATGCTTTGATTCTTTCTGTAGATAATATTTATGAGTCTTGGGTAGTAGATTCAGGGGCTTCATTTCATGCCACACCCCATAGGAAACATTGTCTACATTGTGTTCAAGGCGATTTTGGACAGGTTCATTTGGGTGATGATGCACCATGCAAAATTGTTGGAATGGAAAAGGTAAAAATAAAGCAGAGCAATGGAAACCAATGGTTGTTGAAAGGGGTAATACATGTTCCAGATCTAAGGAAAAATATAATTTCAACAGGGCAGTTGCAAGTGAAGGTTGTATATCCATATTTACAGATAAGGTGTGGAAGGTCACCAAAGGATTATTGGTGATAGCAAAAGGAGAGAAGGTAGGTACATTGTATTTATGTACTGGTAATATGACTCTTCTATCTCTTTAGCTTCTATAGGAGTGTATACAACATTGTGGCATCATAGGCTTGGACACATGAGTGAGAAGGGGATGCAGATACTTCACAAAATAAATTTGTTGCCACATATTAAACAAATTGATTTGGATTTCTGTGAGCATTGTATTTATGGAAAACATAAGAGAGTCAAATTTCTCAGAGTCGGAAAAGAAAAGAAGAGTGAAAGGTTAGATCTTGTGCATATAGATGTATGGGGACCAACTCAGGTATCATTTCTTGGTGGCTCTCGTTATTATGTTACTTTTATTGATGATGCAACTAGAAAAACTTGGGTTTATTGCATTCGACAAAAAATTGATCTTTTTTATACTTTTAAGAAATGGAAAGATTTGGTGGAGAATGAGACAGGAAAAAGGTTGAAGTGTCTCAGATCAAACAATGGAGGCGCATATTGCAGCAAGGAGTTTGATGATTATTTTTCATACCATGGGACTCATAGAGAGAAGACAGTTCTAGGAACACCACAAGAAAATGGTGTGTCAGAAAGGATGAATGGGACAATAATGGAGTGTGCAAGGAGTATGAGATTGCATGTTGGTTTTCCCTTACAGTTCTGGGCAGATGATGTAGATATTGTTGTTTACTTAATAAACAGAGGACCTTCAAGCTCTTTGGATGGTAGAATTCTAGAGGAGGCATGGATAGGTAAAAAGGTAAACTATTTTTTTTTAAGACTTTTGGTTGTGAATCATTTGTCCATATTGACAAAGAAAATAGAACAAAGCTTTAGGCAAAATCCAAGAAGTGTACCTTTATTGGATACGGTGTTAATGATTTTGGTTATCGTTTATGGGATTATGAAAATCACAAAATCATTAGGAGTAGAGATGTCATATTCAATGAGAAGGTCATGTAAAAAGATTAGTTGCGGGGAAAGAAACAGGAAAAAAAAAAACAGAATACACAGTGCTTGATGAGATCACTGAAAAAGAAATTCCAAAGGAACCAGAAAATCAAAATGTACAACAATAGGAGCAGCAGGTACCTCAAACTCATGCAAGTGTTGTTAGAAGATCTATCAGGTTAAGTAGACCCCCTGAACGATACTCTCCTTCATTATATTATTTATTGTTGACTGATTCTGGTGAACCAGAATGTTATGAAGAGGCAATCTAGGTAGACACCAAAAAGAACTGGGAGCAAGGAATGAAAGAGGAAATAGATTCCCTAGTAAATAACCAGACTTGGGATTTGGTTCAGTTGCCTGCGGGAAAAAGAGCATTACAGAATAAATGGGATTACAAGTTGAAGGAAGAAGATGGAGGGAAAAAGTGGTACAAAGATAGACTTGTTGTAAATGGGTTTGCACAAAAGAAAGGTATGGATTTTGATGAAATATTTTCTCTTGTTGTTAAAATGACTTCAATTAGGACTATTTTAAGTCTTGTGGCAGTAGAAGATTTGCATCTTGAACAGTTAGATGTAAAAACAACTTTTCTCCATGGCAATTTGGAGGAAGAGATTTATATGCAGCAACCATAGGGGTATGAGGTCAAAGGGAAGGAGAATGTGGTATGCAGGTTGAAGAAGAGCATGTATGGCCTAAAGCAAGCTCCAAGGCAACAGTATTTGAAGTTTGACAGGTTTATGACAGAACAATGTTATAGTAGATGTCATTTTGATCACTGTGTGTATTTTAAAAGGCTAGAAAATGGAAGTTATATTATCTTGCTATTGTATGTAGATGACATGCTTGTTGCAAGGTCTAATATGCAGGATATAAATGTGCTCAAGACGAAATTAGTTAATTCATTTGCAATGAAGTATTTAGGTGATGTAAAGAAAATCCTTGGTATGAGAATAACAAGAGATAGGAAAAATCGCAAATTGACATTGTCTCAGGGTGAGTACATAGAGAAGGTGTTGGAGAGGTTTAGAATGTAGAATGCAAAACCAGTTAGTACATCTTTGGCCAACCATTTCAAATTAATTACGGAAATGTGTCCCAAGATAGAGGAGGAGACAGAATACATGTCCAGGGTCCCTTATTCATCAACAATTGGAAATTTGATGTATGTGATGGTTAGCACAAGACCATATATTGCACATGCAATGGGAGTTGTGAGTAGGTATATGAACAATCTAGGCAAAGAACATTGGGACGCATTAAAGTGGATTCTCAGGTATTTGAGAGGTACTGCTACTCATGCATTATGTTTTGGAGGTTCAGACAATGTTCTACAGGTATATGTTGATTCAGATATGGTAGGTGATCAAGATAGCAGGAGGAGCACCATAGGGTATGTTTTTACTATAGTTGGAACATCAGTAAGTTGGATTTTGAAACTGCAAAAGGTTGTTACCCTTTCAACAACAGAGGCAGAGTATGTTGCCACTGCAGAGGCTAGTAAAGAAATGATTTTGTTATAGAGGTTTATGGAGAAATTGGGAAAGAAGCAGGAGAATAATAGGTTGTATTGTGATAGTGAGAGTGCCATTCATCTTGGAAATAACTCACCCTTCCATTCGAAGACTAAGAATATACAACTCAGGTACCATTTCATACGATCCATCTTGGAAGATGGACATTTGAAGTTGGAAAAGATACACACTAGCCAGAATCCTACATACATGTTAACTAACGGAGTAACCAGGGAGAAATTGAGTTCCTGCTCAGTTTTAGTTGGTCTTCAAGAATGAAGATGAAGATGAGAAATTTGCAGCACATACAACAGTGGTGGATTTGTTGAGATCAGTCTCCAAGTGGGAGATTGTTGGTTGTGGAGCCTGATTATCTTCCTAATGCAGAGGTCTTTGTTTTCAGCCGTGTTTTTACCCCATGAAGACTTTACACCCTAGAAGAACTTACACTCCTCCATGCAGGGGAGTGCAGAGGGGGGTTACCCCCTCTGCGAGGTCCAGGGGCAAGTGGGCTCCCAAAGGAAAATTTGCCTTGTAAATGTATATTGTAATTTCATTGTAAATCTGGACCATTCATTATAAGGTTGTAGATATGACAATAGAAGTTATGTTAGGGTTTTCTTCCCTAGAAGGAAACCCTCTTTATGAGGTAAATGTATTGCAGCTATGTATCATTGTGAATATTGTATTCTGAGTGAGGAGACTGTGAGAGAAAGAAGAGGAAGCTACAGCGGGTGTGTTGTAGGTTGTATCCCTTCATTTGTTGGATAATAATAAAGGAAGGACCTAGAAATTTCTCTGGTTGACGTAGCCCACACTTGGTGAACTACATATATCTGTGTCTCTATTGTATTGTGTATATTCTATGTTTTATTTCCGTATTTGTTTTATTTTATTACTCCGCAATCCTGTTTTTATAACAAATTCATATTCAACAATTGAGGTTCATGTACCCTCTATTTTTTCTTATCGTTCTTATCTCTCTTCGTCTCCACCTCCAGGTGCTCTTTCCTCTTCTCGATCGCCAAATATTCTAAACATGTTGTCTTGTCTGAAATGTAGAGATTATGAGTTTGATGAAGCAGAGAATTCTGGTTCGTCAATATGATTTTATGAAAGTGTGATTTCTAG
>ML792246.1:263684-277924 GCA_009831015.1 Picea engelmannii | reverse complement strand
GGCATTGAGGTCGAGAACGCCAGACTAAAGGACCGATTCAAGGAATTGGATGAATATTTGATTCCTACGCCATTGCTTGTCAGTCCTTTAGCAATAGCCATGCCTGCCACCCCTGCAGCCAAGTTAAAAGGATCATCTAGCCTCCTCACATCGTGTAGAGAATATGTGGAGAATAATATCAAGAAAATAATGGAAGTGATTGTTGAGGCATGGGAAACATCACAAACCATGGCCTCCCTTGGAACGAGGGCACATAATTTTCTCGAACATTTGCAGACGGATTTAAAAAATGAAGAATGTTTCTATTTAGACACGGTCCTTCCTTTTGGAAACATTGTCAAAAACATGACAGAGACGAGAATAAGACAACAAGATCTCCCATCCAAAAACTGGATCACTCAATTAAATGCATGTTGGAAAGAAAAAGTGAAGAACTTGCATCTCATTGTCCAGTCATGTGAACAAGCCATATCAAAGAAAGAAAAATTATTCACAAATCTGATCAAAATAGACTTAGCCGGAAGGACCAATGAATTCCAAGACCCCAACTTAATCGTCAAATCCTTTCCCTTAACCAAGCAAGCCTTTGATAAACAGGTTGATATTTTTAAGTCATTGTCTTTGGAAAAGTTTTACAACATCCTTGAATATGGTGAAGATGACGTCGATGACTCGCTAGTCGACTATTCTATACAGAATGAATAAATTGATCAGGCTCTGCGTAATCTTTCTATCGGTCTAAGGGAATTAGAAAAGGAACTTTTCAACATAAAAATCTGGAATGAGATCAACGTCTCCCCCTTGAGAAGCTACATTGAAGAATGGATCGAAAGGGAATTGAAGCAAGTCGTTGACGAAAGGCAACAGGCAGTTGTCATGATTCCAGTAGCCGTGGACGACGGTAATAAAAAGGAATCAAAAAGCCAATAGAAAAAGGGGTGATATGTACCATCACTGTAAGTCTATACTGATCACATCCTGATTTGTTTATCGATCCAGTTATTCCACTTTTTTAAATTGAAATGTCTAGCCAAATACTGATACCTTTTTAATTTATTCATTTCAGGTATTACACTCTGTCGTCGCCCACTTCTACTTTCCACAGTCCTATTTCTTGTACATATTTCTCTTATGGTCCATGGGAGCCCCAATCCCATTCTATATGACAAACACATTTAAATTTCCAGGAATATGTAACAAACAATATTATTTTTTTATATATTTCAATTAAAACTGTTTTTTATCTCCTTTTATATATATGTCCTCATAAATTTTTATCTTCCACTATGCAGAATGTCAAGAAATTGTGTTTATTTAATTTCAAAATTGTTTTTTATCTCCTTTTATATATATGTCCTCATAAATTTGTATCTTCCACTATCTTGAATGTCAAGAAATTGTGTTTACTTAATTTGAACAGAAATAGACAAAATAGACAGAAAATTTGAACATAGAAAAATAGATTATATAGTTTCAAAAAATAAATGTGACTCTAAGGGCCACGTGTCATTTACTGCATGGATACCACATGTGCTTCATGCTGCTTGCCACATCTCTGTTGCAGTTTCCATCTGCCTCCGCTACTTTTTCCCCAACCCTGTACATTTATTCCCAATTCAACCCGGCAAGGACTACGTTGCCATGCAACACTTGTTTCTATCTACATACATTCTTCATTGCTATAATATTTCTTTGATAGAGCTCGAATCATGGTGAGAATTTGTTTATATGGTACACATTAAGCTAAAAGAGCGTAGAAAGAGGAGGATCCATGGAATTTGAGATTTAAACTATTTCAAATTTTAAGCACAAAAATGGCAAGTTCGATGTATTTTTTCAAATACCCAACAATTGTTCCCATATCCAATAATCCCATTTTCTGCATTACTCTGTTTATAATTCATGACAATCATGTTTAAACTTTAAAAATCATGAAGTTATCCATATACAAGTTTCGTATTGATCTAGTTTTGTCCCATTCAAAGATTGGAAGTGTCACATCATCAATTTGCTCACACATATATATGTAATTGGCCACACTTATTTGGAAGGGAATATGGCCCATTATGGTGCATTATCATTGATGGAGGATTGGAAATTATGCATCTTTCCAAGGAAGCATACAACCACAAGATGAGCAATTTGGCACTATTTTCACTAGGTTGAGCACCCTAGGATTAATCCTCCATGATGTTTTCTCTTCTTTTTTGTCCAAATGTTTTCATATTCTATTTTTTATTTGTTTACACTAGGTTTCTTATTTTTGTATTGTGGTATTTTTGCAGGCTAATTGATTGTAGTAGAGAGGTGGTTGTAACAGTGATGTCACCAATGGAGGGTCAAGTGTATTAAATTAGCATAGATCCACATTCCTTTGTTAGTAGAGATATGTTTGTATGCTTAGTCCATAAAAATAAATTAGTTTGTACATAAGAAGAAACTTTTCAAGAGTGTATTACCATGGAGAGACATGAAAACTCTCTTATGTAGTTATATCACACGGTGAACAAGACAGATTGAATGAATCAATAAGTGAACATTCTATTCAAATTCATAATAATGACATTGTTGTCATAAAAAATTATGACGTTGTTATCATAAAATGAGATTTCTACTGCATGTAGATCATATTAAACAGGCTAGGTTGATTAGTAAGAATTTCAATCCACGATGATCTAGATTAAAGCATTTTCAGCAAAGGGAGTTTGAAGGACCAACGTATCCATGCAACATGGATTCAATCATTTTCACAGCAGGAGGGATGTGCCTAATTTCACCCATTGCCTTCTTGCATTTCCTCATCATAATGAAAAAAACGGATCTCTAATGATTAATACACTTTGTTTGATATTCATTAAACTTAGATTAATACATACAAGTTTTCTAAATAATCAATTGGTTTGTATATGGTTTCATATATATCATTACTAACAACATTGTACAATAGATTATATTTGACCAATTTAACTGCTAGGTAATGTGTGTCAAACTTCAATGCATGACATACAATAATTTTGTTAAATTTCAATGCTAGACATTTTATGTCTCACTTCACAACAATGCATGACGTATAATAATTTTAATAAATTTGCATGCCAGACAATGTAGGTTTCACTTCACTACATGAAATAAAACATAGTGTAGTATGTTCCACTTCAATGCATGATGTCCTCTAAAGGATGCATTGAATTATTGTTCTTTCAACTTTAAAAGTAAACATGGTGAAGTAAACAATCCTTGTTTATTATTTTTATTTATAGATGTGTGTGTGTGATTGATAAAAATGATAAAAAAAGATGATTACATTGAGCCTTATGACGGTTTACTTATGTGCATTGACTGGTCATGAGGTGATAGTTGTTCTTTGACCTTTCATTAATCTACTTATTATTATTTAGTATTTTTTATCATTATTATTACTTATTATTATTTATTATAATTATGTTTATCGCATTTCCACTCCCTTAAGGGATCAAAGCATAATAATTGGATTCTCTCTAGCTAAGCATTTTTACTTGGCAACAATATCTTTGTCTTTGTCTAGTTGTAAGGGTTTGACTTTGTTTCTGCTTCGAGTGTTGGCAAGGTCCCTCTGTATTGTTTGCATCATCTTCTAAAGTTTTATGACCTAGTTGTTTAACATAAAACCTTGATGCTTGTCGGTAACATATTTTTCTTATTTCTATTGTTGTATGTTCATTTGTGTCTCTTGTGTTTTTTTCATTAGTTTCAATTCATTATTCTTGAGAGTGGAACCTTAAACACCATATAAATAATGTTGACCTTGCCAATTAAACTCCATGAGTTGTTCTTCAAGGTTTGTGGTATAAGTTCCCAACTAAATCAACCATTCTGCACCTAGCATCATATCCATAACTAGATAAACTAGGTAGTCAGTAGCTAGGGAAATAATAATTGGATGGATAAATCAATTGAAAGAAAGGGATTGATTTGCTAGGTTGGCAAGAAAGTGGCATTTAGGATAAAAACAACTCGATAGGTAAGGATGAGGAAAACTAATATTTCAAAGCTCACCTCCTCAATCAGAATAGGCTTTGATCCACCCGCCTCCTCCCTCACTTTGGTCCACCTTGATCAAGATAAATAGAAAAAAATATAGAAGGTATGTCGGGAGAAGGAAAGAAGTTGCCTTCTAAGGGAATGGAAGGAATTTGGGGTGACTGAAGATAAGGATCTAGGAATTAGACTGACTTCACTTTCCCTTTGGGCCATATGAGTTTGACTCTTAATATTATATTTTCCTCGATACATCACATAGTCTCTCATCCAATGGTAGCGCATAAAATCTTGTTTGTAGTTCCAATTCTTGTATTTGAACTAAGATTGTGTGGCATTGTCCTACTCCCTTAACCTTTTTTCCATCATCTATTGTAACTATGAGGTCCTTAGTGGGATACACAAAAAAATTTAGTTGTTTCGTGACATTGAGCTCTATACATTTATGAGTATTGTTGGAATCTACCAGTATTGTTATGTTCTATTTTTTACAATTCCTTTGAGTTTTAGTGTCATGGGTTGTGTTTTATTGGGCTTGGTTGCAGGTGGAATTATAGGTTTTCCTTCCTATTTTCTTGGAAGCTAGATATTATTATCCTTTTAGAGATGAGACAAAATATATTTTTTAGTTAGTTCTCATATTTGGTCCTTTTGAGACACATCATCTTCATTCCTATTAGATAGTGTGCATGAGATTGATGTTAGTGATACTTTTGGCGGTGTTTCGTCTCAATTGGAATACGAGTTGTATGTTATAGTGATTTCATTCTCTGGGTTTGAGACTTCTACATGCTTTTTGTCCACTATTCTATGGTAGCATAATGACATGTCTTCACATCTATGCCATATAATCTATTTTTTACCAAATTTACGACAACCATTTTCATTTTGTTTCTCCCTTTCTGAGTGGTGATATTTAATAGTGTTGTAGTCACCTAATGTGCTATAATTGGTTATCTTCTTTAGGAGTCCAAAAGCTACCTCACATTAGGTATGGATATTTCTTTCAATTATCTTCTCCATGCTTCTAGCTTCAACCAAATTCTTAGGTCTTGATAGTCTTAGCTCAATGCGGATAATGGGTTTTAATCCTAAAATATACAATTTGCGTACTTGATTTTTATAAGATTTATAAATCTTGTAGCTAGGACTTCCCATTCATGGGTACATTCACTCCTTGTCCCTATTTGTTGTAAATGAATGAACCTAGCAAAGGTGTCATCTTCTTCATCATTGTGAAATCTCTTAAGAATATATTATGTGAACATTCACCAATTAACAGATAAACCATTAGTTCTCTTTGACCGCCAAGTGAACTAATCACAAGCATCACCTTCTAAGTATAAGGATGCCATCGATATTCTTTCTAGTTTGGTAGCAAGTGGGTTCATAGAGAACCCTTCAATTTTATTAACCCGCATGATAAATTTTCTCCCATCTAGTCCATCATTTTTAGGTATATCAATTTTGATTTTATTTAGAGAACCCATGTTATCTTGATATCTCTGATAACTAGTGTTTAATTAATTTAGACTTAGTGGTGGTCTTTGGTGGACTAAGGGATGTGTAGATAATGCGTCTACCCTTTCAATTAGTTGGTCAATTCTTTCACTATGATCATTAAGTATCTTAGATGTTTCATCCTAGTCATCATTTCTCATTCTTAGTAGGGTTTTCCATCGTATCTCAAAATCTTCTACTAACCTGTCAATTTTGTCCTCCTTTTCTATTAATTTAATGATTTTGTCCGTTGATTATTTTTTTCCTTCTCCTAACTCTTTATGTCCCTTCTCAAGGTTATCGAGATGGTGTGTTATGTTGTCGACTTCATCCTTATATCGGTTAACATCTACATGTAATTTGTCATTGCTAGCCTTCTTGGGGTTGGATTTTTCTTTGTTGACTCCACTTTTTCATTTTTATTTTATTTGACTTTAAATATTATATATATAAAGTTATGAAATAATTTTTTTGAAAAGTGGAAATATATATATATATATATATATATAGGTTCTTTTTTATATATCTTAAAATTCCAAGGTCAAAAATTAAAAAAGACACGACCTTTACATGTATGGATGATCATGACTTTGTGAAGAGTTGTACAGAATATGGAAAAGCACACGACCTATACAAAAATTGCAACATAATTGGTTTGTACAAAATTGGTGGTTATGTGTATAGATTAATTGCACAATTGTATGAATTTAAAGTTCATAATTGTATGGCAGACAGAAGTACAGGCTATATAGCGCTATACAGCAACAACATGAGGTTGTATTGAGGTGCTAGTTTATTATTGTGTATGAACATAAAATAGAAACAACTTGATCTGTTAGAAGCTCCATGAAGTTAATTACACATTTTTAACCCATACTAGGGGCTTTGATACCAAATGTAGTAAACAATTCCCTATTTTTTACTTTTTTGAAAGATGTATTTTTGCAAATATATATAAGAATATATTGAATAATAATTGATTGATAAAAATGATGATTACAACGAGCCTCGTAACGGTGTACTTATATGCATTGACTAGTCACAATTTAATAGGTGTGTCATTTGACCTTTCATTAATCTACCTATTATGATTATTAGTGTAAATATTTAATACTTACATTTTAAAAATAATTTAGACATGATATTCCACATTCCAAATCAAAATTATTGAGTGGATCATGGGCTCTCATACCATTGTAACAGTTTTCTATTTTATTAATTCATAGGGAGAACTTCTTCAGATGGGTGAGACATGAGTGCATGCATCGAGGGGATTGAACAATGTTAGGTACATGTACTTCTACTATCATATTGTGGTCTATTTTATGATCACCATTACTCAACATGATGATGAGCTGGGAAATTCTTGGAGAATAGTTCGATGTAGTGAGGCCGACAAAATTGAAAGAGTATTTGGAATATTTAGTGATTATCATTCTGCTCGAACGTTTATGGATAGGGAGGATTACCTCTCTCATGGCTAGTGCTCTGTCTATCTACATGGAACGTAAAAAAAACGGTGCCAATTCAAGAGGTTAAGAAGAGAGGTAAAGTATGTAAAAAGAAGACAAGGGTTGCATTAGTTATCACCTCAAATTCATCTTATCTTCCCTTTCATTCTTGTTGTAACACAGAGACCATATTTTATGTGGCAACCATGGAGATGAAATAAATTGAAATAAGTAATGAAAATGATTTCAAGTTATACACTTGGAAACTATCACAGAGAGGATGACATGACATGATTACATTGTCAGTCTTTGAAGGACAAGCATCAAATCCATCTCCTCTCATTTATTTAAACATCCATGCACTCGATGAAATGAGATTGGTGGTGCACATCTAGAAATTAGTTTAATATTTGGCATAATGTTTAAAATTATAGTTGCATTAGTTCAATATACAGATGTAGATGGATAGGATACTTTAGGAATTGAAGAGAAAATCAAATCTAGACAACTAAGGAATATCGACGTGGCTATTAGCTATAATTAAGAAACTCAAAAATTGTGTCTGGGGAATGAGCTACAACAAGGGATGCAAATGCAATGGAAATCCAAGGAGGCAAGTACTCCAACACAACAATTAATGTGACTTTAAACTCCAATGAATGACACCTAAATCATATATTTTATGGCGCACTTATCTTCCTTTATTTTTCAAGAATGCTTTGATCATAGCCTCTATGGGCATCTACTTACAGTTACCTTTAGAAATCTCAAATTTTGTTTAAATTAAATCATAATACTTTTGGATAGGCTTTTGAATAGACTAATAGGTTTGCTCCCAGACTGGGAAACAAAAAGCATTTCTATATTTTTTAAATCAAGGTGGTAGGCTCTCTTCTGGACAACCCACCGCATAGAGATTAAGTACTTTCTATGTAAATATGAATATAAAATTAGCTAACTTACCAAAAATAATAATAGAGAATGAAGCTTCAAAAGTAGATTTAAAATCAAACACTCATTATAATAATCATGACATAAATAATCAATATTATGCAATAAATAATGATTTAATTAGATCCATAGTATCCATGCTTAACAATGGAAATCAATACACATTAACAATTGAAAGAGAATCCATTTGTTTCATTAATTATAAATATTTAATCTAAGAAAAAAAATTCTTAACTTCTATGGAAAATACACTCCAAATTTGATGAGGCCAAACCATGCAAAACCAAACCATATTACTTTTGACCATGTCCCTGGTTTTTTTATGGCACCCATTGTGTCCCAACTTGTAATGCAAAGAAAGAATCTAAACAAGTTATCTCTCTACCCACACATATGGAAAACACATTAACTAAACCACCCCTGGCTAGGTAACTCAATATTAGAACAAACATGGTAGAAAACTCAGGAAAATTGAACTTGATACAAATTGCCAACAAGATTTAGAGTCCAACCCTTTGGCTTAATGTCATACCTGGGTGCTTATATAACGTCATCTTGGGGCTTTAAAATTATCCTTATACTTTATAAGTTGCATAGGGCTTTACAATGCAGCTTGAAAATCAATGGTGCTAGGCTAAGTAAATGCATTCCCTCCTACTACTCAAAGCTCCCACAAGAGGGGCTTAATCCATTGAGTACAAAAGGTGTGCTTCTTATCTTTCCAATTGATCCCTGAAAGAGCGACTTGTATCCCACTCGCTTCACCAACATGGATAATATGTGGACATTAGCTTCTTATCTCTATCTCAATCTCCTACAAAGAGCTCTATCTTATTGTCGATGTAAGGCCTGCAATATGCCAACTATGGCCCATTGTTGACTAATGTAATATACACACTACAACTAGATAGAAACACAACGACAATCAAGTCAATAAAAAACAATGATCTACAAATACCCTGAATACCAACAATGATCCGATACCAATGCAACGTGAGTTTTCTATTCTCATTGTATCCTACAAATAACATAACCAACTAACAATGGTAAATGAGATTTTGAGTGAAAACTTATCTTCTTGCTCCTCCTTTTGAGGTACAGAAGGATGGTTCTATTTGTTGGGCCTGTAATGCCAAGGCAATTGCTCCATAGGGATGTTTGTCTCTAGGATCTCTTGACTGCAAGCAAGGTAATCAAAACTTGATGTGTTATGGTTATTAACTATAATAGCCCAAATACCAACCCAGTATATACATATGTATATTCATATTATAAGTCTTCCAATAGTGCATACATAGAAAGAAAGCTCCATTCTAACATTTACATCAACCTCTCGGATTCAATGCCACCCAATGAAACAATTATATGTGAACTAGTCTATGTGGATAACTAATGATTAAATGCAAGACTTGATGAATGGTTCCAGCATATGGATGTATCTTTCACACAATAACTCAAAATTCAATGTATTATTACTCCTCGATTTCACAAGCAAGGAATGTTCTCAGTACCATCAATAAAAAGTATGTTCTATGGCTACACATGTAATCCAACAACAAAATAAAATTGAAGTAATGGCCACCCATGTTTGATGGTGCAAATAGTGAGATGAGTGAAGCATTTAAGATACAAGAGAATGGGTAATAGCTACTAGCAAGACTTGACTAACTTTTACATATCCTTTATTTGGTTTTCATTAGTATAATTGGAGCTCTACTCTCTCATGCACACACAACACACTCTTCTTTCCAACGAGCATATGTGTATAAATAACCCATCACTCATAAGTGAATAGAGAATCCACTTTTATTTCACAACAAGTATCCTTGGAGGAGACCCCACCAACCAAAGGTCAAGTTTGCCAACAAAGGCTCAAGTTGACCAATAATGAAATGAATCAACCAACAAGGGAATGAATCAACTAGGTTATGAATTAAGTGCAGTAGCAATGAAATAAATCAACCAGTAGGAGAATGAATTAGCTAAAACGACCATATGTCTATGGTTGAAGGAATTCAATTCAACAACATTCAATTCCTAGTCTAGAGAGGCCATACTATGCATAGGTAGGTGTAATTAGCCCAAATAATAGTGAAATTACAGCCCAAAGGGTATGTATAGTTTGTGGTGAAGGTAAAACACTCAACCAACAATCAAGTGGTGGCCTAGAGAGAGTTAATGGCCTATGGGGAGTGAGAAAACACTAGCCAATAATCAAAACTCAACGCATGGAGTGAAATGGCGACTTGTAGGAGAGAGAAATACTCTAACAATCATGAGAAGACCGAATTAGAAACTCCCTATTCATTGGAAACAACTCTGAGCTTAGAACCATTGATCTCCCATCTTTGAAATGGATGGAAAAAAGCAATTAAATAGTTATTGGGTTGGTTTATTGGCTTATGGGGACTATATATATGGAAAACAACCTCTTACAACAATTGGTACAAAGTTCTATGTACTAACAACACACAAGCATCCATTACATTATAGAGAAATTCCATTTCAACTCTTAGACATAGAAAACAACACAACAACCAACAAATTCACACACTCGTCCCATTAAAACTCATAAATGACACATGGATCTTCCCCTAAAAAACCAACTTCTAATGGGGACTCAATTTTTCATTTTGGCAATCTCTGGTACAATGAATCACTTGGCTCTTTATCCTCCTCTTCTCTTAGCTAGCAAAAATATCTTTAAGAGTGAAAACAATGGAATAAATAGGGAGAGTTGGGGGGGAAGGGGAAGGCCAATAGGAATGCCCCTCTATTTTCCTTAGCCTTCTCTCCTTTTTTTTAATCTTTTAATTAATCCATTTTACATTGTTTTCCATAGTTTGTCTAACCTTCATAAATTTTCAACTTGTATTGCAAGTGTTGAGTCTTACAGCCATTCAATGGTTCGAATACATTTCATATCACACCTCCACATTAAGAGGATTTTGGGTCTCCAAAAGGTTAAAGGAAACCAATATGGATCGATGTCCCTTCTATTTGCTTCTCTGGAACATGGCTCCGATTATGGATGTTGGTTATAGCTCTGACTTTGGCTCTACCTCTACCTTGTGGCTCTAGTCTTGCGGAAATAATAAGACTCGAAAAATTGTAGTGACCACAGCTTGCATAGCATAATTCCAACTACGACCTAACAAGAGATTGTAGTCGAGGGGGGCATCGACTACCTTTACTTCGACGCACATGGTCTTCCCTCCTAACTACACAGGGAAAGAAGGAATGATGCCATGTGGTCGGAAAGAACGAACGTCGAACACAGTGAGGAGAGTAGGTGATGGAGACAACTCGGGCTGACCAATGGCTTTCCAGCATGCTAACGACATAACGCAAGTCGAAGCACCCTCGTTGACCACCATGCAGAAGATATTACGTGTAAAAGTTTTCGTGGGATGAGCCACTACTATCTGAACTACAACGTGGTAAGGCATACGAGGTTTCAAGTCAGTCGTATCTAACATGATGGTACCCGGGTTACAAATCTCAGTAGAGCCTAAAGCAGTCAACAAGGCTTTCCTCTGAGCAGGGCAACTTTGGAGGACCTCCAAAGTGGACATAGCACAAGGGGTTTGGGATAAATCTTCCACCACAGAGTAATTCTGGGCAGCCCTTGCGTTTGGATTGTGGGAAGCTTTCTTAAATGCACCCTTTGGAATGTGTGTCATCGTTTCTCCCAACGTCTTCTCAATCTGTAGAGGAAGAGATGGGATCTCGGCTTCTTTACCCTTTTCAGAGGCGCTTGCTTTACTATAGTCGTGTGCTCTAGTCGTTATTAAAGCATCACCCCTAACCATATATACATTCGCGGATGAGGAGTTGTTTGGAGGAGGGAAGGTTTCCTGGCTTCCCCCTTCGGCCCTTGTAGAGGCTTGAGTTAAATTTTACCCATGCTGAAATGGATTAGTCAACACGGCTTGTTATTGCTACGTGACAAACTTTTGGGCCTCTGCAAGTCAAGGACACATA
Organism: Picea engelmannii; assembly: GCA_009831015.1. Taxonomy (NCBI): domain Eukaryota; kingdom Viridiplantae; phylum Streptophyta; class Pinopsida; order Pinales; family Pinaceae; genus Picea; species Picea engelmannii. Next base: position 266,021 of record ML792246.1, on the reverse strand, counting down.
TGGGTTGGGTGGTCTTCTGCACACAAGTTGCACGGATACCTCGCCTTCCGCTTTTTTGTGGTGCCCTCGCCAGCATTATCAGTGGGTTTTTTCTCCCCCTTACCCTTATTTCATTGTTTTTTCTTCCCTTAAGGCTGTTGGTTGGCCTTTGGGTTACTCGTCTGCACAGAGTGTACTTCCGACGTTTGGGTAGGAGGAGCAACCAAAGCAGTAGTCTGGTTGGACGCTGAGTGTTGTATAGATAACTGTTGCAATTGTTTTGTCAATTGCTCAGCGGGCTTGGTTTGGGCTGAACCAACAATACCATCGGCATGTGGTCCAGCTCTCTGTCTAGTTTTATCCAGTATTGATCGTGGTGCATCCAGCAGGATGTTGTATAATAAACCAGACTGAGAATAGATAAGCTCAAACTGTTGAGCCCTCATGATGCCATCTTCTTTGGAGAAAACCCCAGAAGTTGCGATGTCTTTGGATAATTGTGGGACTAAAGACTTAAGGAAACACTCTAGCAGGAATGCTGGTGGGACTGGTACTTTGATTAGACTTTTTCGGCTTCTCCACTCCTGGATATGATCAGAGATGTGGTCTGTTGTCGTCTGTTCAAAATTGGCAAGCAGCTCTGTGCCCGTGTCATATCTCACAGGTAACTGGAAATGGTTAAGGAAGGCCATAGCTAGTTCGCCAAAAGAAGAATATCGTGAGAGATCAAGCTCGATGTACCATTTCGCGAAACTCCTAATAAGAGTGCGTTGAAACAATCACAATTGGACAGAGTCATCTTTCAGGGAGTTAGATGAACACCAAAGGTTGAAAGTAGTCACATGATCACCTGGATCTTCATTAGTCTTGGCCTCAAACTTTGGAATGTCCGAAGGCAACTTCGTTGGCATAGGAGGCCAACGTGGATCATGACAAATAGGATCATTTAACAACCGTGTCCAATCTGGCAAGTGTAACGTCGCCAGGAATAGTAGTTTGGGTTGCCGCTGATAGCCTGGAAAAAAGGGTCCTGGAGTTTGACTGGCACCAGGTTGCCAGGAAAAGTTTGGCTGCTGGCCCGGATTCTGGTAGAAACCATGGCCCTAACCAGCATAAGGATTTTTCATCTGTGGAGACATCATTGGTTGATTCCCCATGAAGGACATAGGATGTTGCGAATTCATCATGTTTAACGGACTTTGGCAAGGATTACTCCATGCCGGTCCTGCTGGGATAGGCATAGAAGTCTGTCTGGGGTTCCATTGATTGTGGAAAGAATTACCCTAGAACGGCATTCCAGATGAGGGAACGGATCCTTGTCCTGAGTTCCAAGGTCCTGGTATATGTGCCCCCGACGCAAGAATAGTACCCTACGCCGGAGTAGACTGTCCAAATATGGGAGTGCCCCCAGATGGGAAAGCAGTGGATGTGAAAGTATTGTTACCAAACATCCTGTTCCAAACAAACGGTGACGAACCTACCGGCAGTGTTTGCGTAGGTGTTCCTTGACTCCCGGCACCAAAGAAACTTGTGTGTGCAGGCTGCCCGGCGGACTGTTGATGCAGACCACCGAGCGAAGGGGACGAAGGAGAGATATGGCCTCCAGCGTAAAGAAAAGCATTAAAAGGGACAAGAATGCCCCCAAGTTGAACTTGCAGAGGAGCGTTAGAGCTCCCTGCCCCCAGACCCAAAGTCTGTAAAGTGGAGTGAGTGAGTGCAGGACTTGTACCTGAACTAGGCATATCGTATGAAAACGGAGAGCCTGTTGCACTAGGTGCAAAGGGATTTGTGGTTGTCGCGATAGATGGGGTCGGTCCACTGTGTGACGTAGTTTCGGCTGAGACCGTAGTGGCTCGGGCCAACGACGGCAAGTTAGGAGATGCTTCTCCTATGGTAGCAACGGTGGTGGGAATGGAAGAAATCCCAGAAGAAGTAACAGAATTTGGTTCCATAACTGTGTGAGGCACTGACAGGCGTTCGTAAAATTGAATTGGCACAATAACTTGCAGCCAAGTATCAGTGGTTCGGGTTTCAACCGAACCAAGATTGGTGGTTGATTCCTCTGGGAGTTGTTCGGGCTCAATGGTTTGTAACCCGGTTGCTTCGAAAGACCCTTGTTGGTCTAGCTTCCGCCTCAATGGTGGCGGGGGTGGCTCCAGTATAACCGACGGCAGGCCCATAAGCCTTCATGACCGGCGAAGATATGAATCCTCCACTGTGTGAGAAGATCCATGACACACTAAGGTATTCTACATGTTCAAACAGTAACACACACTAAAAAGAAGCCCCTAAGAGATAAATCACGCAAACACTAAACTAGTTGGAAGAACAGTTACAACAACCAACACTAGAGCAACT
>ML792246.1:242487-260055 GCA_009831015.1 Picea engelmannii | reverse complement strand
TCAATAGAATATTCCTTTGTTCGTACAGTTGGTCGTCTGGACCGAAAAAGGGGTAAACTACCGCCAGACAGACGTGACTTCAAATTTCAGTTTAACGAGCGTGAAAGGCCACAAGATCGCTCGGCAACCTTTTCATGTTTAAAGGGTCTGAAAAGGGATTAAAAGGAGACCCGTTTAAGGAACGTTCTTCTGGACCAATTTAACGAGTGTGAAGAAACAAGGTCACTCGACAATCTTTTCATCTTTAAGGAGTCTGAAAAAGGCTTAAAGAAGACTCCATAATGGTTACTTTTCTCAGTTAATCTGGATGAGATCGAAAAGCATAAATGCAGTCTCGCCAGATGTTGTTTTCGGATATCAAAGCGAGCTTGAAAAACAACAAAGTTAGCTCATGATAGACTCTTTGTGGGTCAATCCATGGCATCTCCTCGGGGGAGCTGTATGCTCCGATGAAAACATTGTCTATGACGCCAAGGGTTCTGGAGATATTGATAGGTATAGTTTCAGCGATGGTTGCCATATTGCCCTTAGCATAAATCTCCTGCGTAGCTAAGAGGTTAATAGGACACGGTTGATCTCTCGTCATGGTGATAGTGAATTCTCCTACCTCGATTCGGTGTAACTCTGGGAGGAAATAAGATCTGTGATGAAGATCTTCCCAAGGTTTGTCCGGACTAGTCATTGCTTCAATTACTGCTTCGTCCGAAGGCAAGACTAAATCTAACAAATCGGTGTTGGCAAGAGAACCTTGAACCCAGATAGGGTCTAGAGGTGGATCCAACTCTTGTGCGGGAGTCGGATCAGGAGTGGCTGAAGCTTGCTGGACTAAAGAGTACGCTACTTCAGCGGCCGACAAGGGCATGGATATGCAGGAGTGTCCTGTCTCATCCATCGTAGCTGATGGGGAAGGAAGAATCCATGGATCCTGAAAGTAAGTCGTGCGGAACGACGAAACATGAAAAATCTCATCCTTGTGGTGATTTGATATAAACTTGACATTGTGATGAGGAGGTGGGTAATCGAAAGTACCCATCAAAGATGGGCACAAACCAACTCCTACGTTAACAACACCAGCTTTAGGATTATCAATCATGGGAACCGTGGATGCCCCCAAAGCTGGGTCAGGTCTAGAGAAGGACAATTGATCGATGGTCACTATTCGGCCTTCGTGCGGAAATAATAAGACTCGAAAAACTGTAGTGACCACAGCTTGCATAGCATAAGTCCAACTACGACCTAACAAGAGATCGTAGTCGAGGGGGGCATCAACTACCTCTACTTCAACGCACACGGTCTTCCCTCCTAACTGCACAAGGAAAGAAGGAATGATGCCATGTGGTTGGAAAGAACGACCGTCGAACGCAGTGAGGAGAGTAGGTGATGGAGACAACTCGGGCTGACCAATGGCTTTCCAGCATGCTAATGACATAACGCAAGTCGAAGCGCCCTCGTCGACCACCGTGCAGAAGATATTTCGTGTAAAAAATTTTGTGGGATGAGCCACTACTATCTGAAATGCAACGTGGTAAGGCAGACGAGGTTTCAAGTCAGTCGTATCTAACATGATGGTACCCGGGTTACAAATCTCAGTAGAGCCTAAAGCAATCAACAAGGCTTTCCTCTGAGCAGGGCAACTTTGGAGGACCTCCAAAGTGGACATAGCATAAGGGGTTTGGGATAAATCTTCCACCACAGAGTAATTTTGGGCGGCCCTTGCATTTGGATTGTGGGAAGCTTTCTTAAATTCACCCTTTGGAATGTCTGTCATCGTTTCTCCCAATGTCTTCTCAATCTGTAGAGGAAGAGATGGGATCTCGACTTCTTTACCCTTTTCAGAGGCACTTGGTTTACTATAGTCATGTGCTCTAGTCATATTAAAGCATCACCCTTAACCATATATACATTCGCGGATGAGGAGTTGTTTGGAGGGCGGGTTTCCTGGCTGCCCCCTTCAGCACTTTTAGAGGCTTGAGTTAAATTTTGCCCATGCTGAAATGGATTAGTCAACACGGCTTGTTGTTGCTGCGTGACAAACTTTTGGGCCTCTGCAAGTCGAGGACACATATGGGTTGGGTGGTCTTTTGCACACAAGTTGCACGGATACCTCGCCTTCCGCTTTTCCGTGGTGCCCTCGCCAGCATTATCAGTGGGTTTTTTCTCCCCCTTACCCTTCTTTCATTGTTTTTTCTTCCCTTCAGGCTGTTGGTTGGCCTTTGGGTTACTCGTCTGCACAGAGTGTACTTCCGACGTTTGGGTAGGAGGAGTAGCCAAAGCAGTAGTCTGGCTGGCCGCTGAGTGTTGTATAGATAATTGTTGCAATTGTTTTGTCAATTGCTCAGCGGGCTTGGTTTGGGTTGAACCAACAATACCATCGGCATGTGGTCCGGCTCTCTGTCTAGTGTTATCTAGTATTGATAGTGGTGCATCCGGCAGGATGTTGTATAATAAACCAGACTGAGAATAGATAAGCTCAAACTGTTGAGCCCTCATGATGGCATCTTCTTCGGAGAAAACCCCAGAAGTTGCAACATATTTGGATAATTGTGGGACTAAAGAGTTAAGGAACCACTCTAGCAGGAATGATGGTGGGATTGGTACTTTGATTAGACTTTTTCGGCGTCTCCACTCCCGGATATGATCAGAGATGTGGTCTGTTGTCGTCTGTTCGAAATTGGCAAGCAGCGCTATGCCCGCGTCGTATCTCACAGGTCACTGGAAATGGTTAAGGAAGGCCACAGCCAGTTCGCAAAAAGAAGAATATCATGAGCGATCAAGCTCGATGTACCATTTCGCGGCACTCCCAATAAGAGTGCGTTGAAACAATCGCAACTGGATGGAGTCATCTTTCAGGGAGTTAGATGAACACCAAAGGTGGAAAGTAGTCACATGATCACCTGGATCTTCGTTAGGCTTGGCCTCGAACTTTGGAATGTCCGAAGGCAACTTCGTTGGCATAGGAGGCCAACGTGGATCGTCACAAATAGGATCATTTAACAACCGTGTCAAATCTGGCAAGTGTAACGTCTCCAGGAATGGTAGTTTGGGTTGCTGTTGATAGCCTGGAAAAAAGGGTCCTGGAGTTTGACTAGCACCAGGTTGCTAGGAAAAGTTTGGTTGCTGGCCCGGATTCTGGTAGAAACCATGGCCCTAGCCAGCGTAAGGATTTTGCATCTGTGGAGACATCATTGGCTGATTCCCCATGAAGGACATAGGATGTTGGGCATTCATCATGTTTAATGGACTTTGGGAAGGATTACTCCATGACGGTCCTGCTGGGATAGGCATAGAATTCTGTCTGGGGTTCCATTGATTGTGGAAAGAATTACCCCAGAACGACATTCCAGATGAGGGAACGGATCCTTGTCCTGAGTTCCAAGGTCCTGGTATATGTGCCCCCAGTGCAGGAATAGTACCCTGCGCCGTAGTAGGCTGTCCAAATATGGGAGTGCCCCCAGATGGGAGAGCAGTGGATGCGAAAGTATTGTTACCAAACATCCTATTCCAAACAAACGGTGACGAACCTACCGACAGTGTTTGCGCAGGTGTTCCTTGACTCCCAGCTCCAAAAAAACTTGTGTGTGCAGGCTGCCCGGTGGACTGCTGATGCAGACCACCGAAAAGGGGACGAAGGAGAGATATGGCCTCCAGCGTAAGGAAAAGCATTAAAAGGGACAGGAATTCCCCCAAGTTGACCTTGCAGAGGAGCGTTAGAGCTCCCTGCCCCCAGACCCAAAGTCTGTAAAGTGGAGTGAGTGAGTGCAGGACTTGTACCTAAACTAGGCATGTCGTATGAAAACGAAGAGCCTGTCGCACTAGGTGTGAAGGGATTTGTGGTCGCCGCGATAGATGGGGTTAGTCCACTGTGCGACGTAGTTTCGAGCGAGACCGTAGTGGCTCGGGCCGACGATGGCAAGTTAGGATATGCTTCTCATGTGGTAGCAACGGTGGTGGGAATGGAAGAAATCCCAGAAGAAGTAACAGAATTTGGTTCCATAACTATGTGAGGCACTGACAGGCGTTCGTAAAATTGAATTGGCACAATAACTTGCGGCCAAGTATCAGTGGTTGGGGTTTCAACCGAACCAATATTGGCGGTTGATTCCTCCGGGATTTGTTCGGGCTTAATGGTTTGTAACCCGGTTGCTTCGAAAGACCCTTGTTGGTCTAGCTTCCGCCTCAATGGTGGCGGGGGTGGCTCCAGTATAATCGGCGGCAGGCCCAAAAGCCTTCGTGATCGGCGGAGCTCTGAATCCTCCACTGTGTGAGAAGATCCACAACACTCTAAGGTACTCTACACGTTCAAACAGTAACACACACTAAAAAGAAGCCCCTAAGAGATAAATCACGCAAACACTAAACTAGTTGGAAGAACAGTTACAACAACCAACACTAGAGAAACTTACTGGTGCAAGTGCAACTTGAAAACGGAAGCACTCTCCAGGTATACTCTGCAAAGCGTGGCTCGATGTCTGTCCTAGGTACCGCGGTATACCCCCACAGTCACCTGTGTATGTCTCTAGAAAAGATTGGCAACTAGTTTTCCAGCACGCAAACAACCACCAGGCGGGTACAGTCGATAGTCGGGTAGACCACAATGAGCAGGGTATCAAGCCCGAAACCTATCAAGGGTATCGAGAGCAAATGGTCTGGAAGACAACTGAGGACCTTGAATGGATTCGAGACTCACGAAGCCCCGTGGCAAATGCAAACGACGGAATCCCTCCACAAATCCTCGATATGTGTTCTCCACTACGCTTGGTCCGGCTTTGGAGGGGTTATCTCAGCTACCTTTCCTTATGCGACCTCGTGTTTATCCCCTGTGTTAGAGGGGGGTCCCGAATAACTTCCATGTAACTCGACTTCTACACTCCCTATCACAGACTCCAATGTTTGTTTCTGGGTGGCCTTGGAGAATTTACTCTCCAACCTGTTCCAAGGCCCTAGTCCTGAGATAGTGTATGAACCTTACAAACAAAAAGTCTAGTAGATTTTAATTAGCGTTGCTTTTATGGGCTTTTTTTACGTCACAAGGTATGAAGGTGAAACTGATGGTGTGTAAAGACTCAAAGCAAAATGAATAAGAAATGCTTGGAAACAAAAACTTTTACAAAAAATGCAAAAATCAACAACTTTTCCCAAAGAAAGACTTCTTTTATTTTCAATTTTTCTAAGATTTCATGTAGCAAACATAAAGGAATTTCACTCGACTACGAGCTACTTATGCTCTAAATGCACCACAAAAACTTATGAACAAAAAGACTTCTTCCTAGCTATTGATGCAGCAACACAATCTTCAAACAAAGAAGCAAATGAAACAGAGATATTTTTTTTTATTTAAGTGCTAAATGAAGCAACAAAGGGAAAATGTCGACAAGCACAAAACCAAGAAAACAAAATAAAATTCTGGCTTAAAGCGCAGATCGCAAAGAACCAGAACAAAGACGCACAATGGAGATCAAGAAAGCATTGACTCTTACACTTGTCTAAAAACCATAAAACAAAATCTTTCTTTTTTATCTTTCCTATCAACAATCAACTAAGAAAAAACAGGCTAAGGGTAAGAGGCCCTAACCTACTGACTGTGCAACCCTAGACTCACACCCCTGAGAGGAACACTTCTCACCATAGGAGGGGATGACTGCCCCACCCTGGATGAAAAGCAACCAGTCAAGCCCGCTACTGTAACTGAAATAGCACACGTGCAAACGCGTGCTAAGCTATAACAGCGCGCGGGTACCCACGGGCTGCACTTGCACAGGCCGTGTGTATGTATGAACTCCAAGACAAAGCTAAACACAGGCAGCCCAGACCTGGAAAAGGCCTCTGATATAGACAACCAGGGTCTCTTGAAGGCTTGGATGTTTCTTTTTAACAGAAAAGAAAAATAATTGCAGAAAATAACAAACGCAATAAAGCAAACTGAGACAAGACAGTGAACCAGCAAGACCCAGACAGGATCTAGAAAGCCCCCTGAGAATGTAAAATTCTGACAGGGAAGAGGGGACTGCCTCTTAAGCTCTCTGAATTCTACACACTATTGAAACCTCTACAGCTAGCGTTCAAATGTGGTTTGTAGAAGGTTAGGGCATGGGTTACACACGTGCAGGCCTTCTGCAGGCCACGTGTACCTCTGTGTGTCCCGATAATTATCGTCAAGCAACAGTCAAGGAAAAACTGGTATAAAGAACCAGCTTCCCTGCTAGCTCTGACCTAACAGAAAATAGACAAACAAAGAAACAGGAAATCCAATCCTTTAAACTACCCAAAAACCTCAACTAAATCCGGAACACCCTAAAGAGTAAATCCCCAGTGGAGTCGCCAATTCTGTTGTTGGGAAATAATACCCTACAGACTAGCAAGTTAGGGTTAGACTTGCATGCAGATCATGACCTTAAAGAAATCACTTTTAACCTATCACCCCAAAACTCAAACCCCTTTTTCACACACAAGCATGGGAAAGACCTACTAACCTTTTTACTGATGTTTGGTGTAGATCCCCCGTTGCGCTTTGTCCACTTGCTTGAGTTTCTACTTCCAAAGACAATCCTGCAATCAAGGCAAAACACTACGCATGCATGCTATTTTTCTACTAGAGGGTTAGAGATTAAGCATAAATCGAATAAAACATATAAAACTCATGCATTGGGACGGGAAAAGTATTCTTTATTATTTTCAAGATGAATCAACTTACAATCTGTGTTGATACCGTTTACCGTTCCTTGATCCTGATCCTGGGCTCCTCCTCTTCTTTGTCCTCCAACTGCTTTGCTTGAATTCTCCTTAAGCTTGAGGAAAGGCTAAAGGGTTGGGACAAATGGATTCAGCAATTGGGCAGAGTTTCTTTGCTATGGTTTTCCTCCTCCAAATGGTACCCCTACCCCTTCTTTTATAGGCTAGAAGGAGCTAGGGTTTTGGATGAACTCTCGGCCATGCATGGCCGGGAGTTTTAGTTAACTGACCCATAGCTTTTTGTCTCATTGGCAACTTTCTGTTTTTTGTGATTCTGAAGGCAAACGCGAGTTGTAGTGGGCCTGCTAGCGTTTACACGCGGTCTGTAGTGGGCCTGCTAGAGTTTTCTTTTGGATAAAACGCGGGCTGTAGTGGGCTTGCTAGCGTTTACTTTTTAAAAATGGAGTTTTTAGAAGAGTTGTTCAGTAGTTTTTTGGCAAAGAAGGGATATGAGTTGGCCTGATGCCAGGCAAGCATGTGTGGTGCAATTTAGGGTTATAACACCTTTGAATACCAACAGTCAATAGTGTTGTGGTCTTTCCTATTGAAGTGGTGACAAATAAGGATGTATTATTTGAGGCAATCCTCTTAGTATTACTCTCCTTCTTTCCCCAATTGATTGGCTTATTTCTTCTTCAGAGTGATGGTATGGATTGAACCTTCAAGCTCTTCTCATAACTTCCTTTTCAATCCACCATAAGAAGGCTAAGGTGGAAGTGGGTTTACACCTTCATGTACTGCTACTCTTCCTTTTGATGAGCAGGGCAACTCTGGAATGTCTTCCACCTTCACAAAAGTGGTCTTCGTGGTAATAGAACTTATTTCCCCTCTTCCATCCAAACCTAGGTCTTCATGATTGACCCACAGTGTAGCTAAAACGGGGCTTAAGATGCCTTGTCTTCTCTTTCCTAGCCCTTGTCCATTGTATCCATCTACCTAAAGAGTTTGGAACTAATGCCTCTAGTATGGTTTTCAAATTCACCAAGTTATTCTTAAGAAATGTCTATGGAAGGTGAACTTACCATATTGGTCTCGATCACGGTGCTAGCCTTGGTAGTGGCAATGGAAAGTGGCCTTTATTCTTGATTCTTTTGGACAAATGCTTAGAGATTTACCAAGGCCTCCTCCTTCTATGCCAACTCTTGTTGTAGTTGATTCATCATTTGAGTGAGCCTATCTTCTTTCCAGCTATCCAACTAAATTGCCTTCCCTCCCAAGTGTATAAGCTGAACTATGTGCTTGTCCCAATTCGCCATGACCGGAGTGAGGGAGTCTTGGCATTCATCAAACCACCTCTTTAGTAATGGCAATAGTTTGGTAGAGATATGGAGGTTATTCTCCATTGTTTAAATCTTCTAGCTGAACATTTGGACTTGCTCCTTCAAGTGTTGGTTCTCTTCTTTAAGTTGAGCATTGGTGACCCTCAAGTCTTCCAACCTCTCTATGTTTCTTTACCCATACTAAGGTTTGTAATGTCCTAACAATTGTGTCATGGTTAAGGATTCAACTAATATGATACCATATGATCTATAAATGAGGGACTTATAACCTACTCACTTAACCAACACAAATATTGTGTGGAGATTAGCTTCTCATCTCTATCTCTATCTCGTACAAAGAGTTATATATTCTAATGGTTGTAAGGCCTACAATATGCAAACCAATGACCCATTGTTGACTAATGTAACCTACACATGGCAACTAACTAGAAACATAAGGAAATAAGGTCAATAACAAATAATGCTTTGCAAATACTTTGAATACCAACAGTGACCAAATACCAATTTTATGTGAGTTATTTGTTCTCAGTGTAGCCTATGCACGACTCCACTAACTAACAATGGTAAATGAGATGTTGAGTGCAAACTTCTCTTCTTACTCCTTCTCATGGGGTATGAAAGGATGGTTTTTCTTGTTGGGCTTGTAATGCCAAGGCAATTGCTTCATGGGGATGTTGTCTCTAGGGTGTCTTGATTGCAAGAAAGGTAATGGAAAATGGTTGTGTTCTAGTTCTCAGCTATAATAGCCTGAATACCAACCTGGTATATACATATGTATATTCATATTTCAAGTCTTCCAATAGTGCATACACAACAAGAAGGCTTCATATTAGTATTTACATCAAACTCTTGGATTCAATGCCACCCAATGAAACAATTAGATGTGAACCGATCTATGTGGATAGCTAATGATTGAAGGAAAGACTTGATTAATGGTTATAATATATGGTTGTAGCTTTCACACAACAACTTAGAATACAAAGTATTATTACTCCTTTGTTTTACAAGCAAGAAATGCTCCCATTACCATCAACAGGAAGTATGGTCCATGGCTACTCATATCAATCCAACAACAAAATAAAATTGAAGCAATGGCCACCCAAGTTTGATGGTGCAAATAATGAGATGAGTGAAGCATTCAAGATACAAGAGAATGGGTAATAACTACTGGTAAGACTCGACCAATTTTTACATATCCTTTATTTGGTCATAATTAATATAATTGGAGTTATACTCTCTCATGGACACATAACACGCTCCTCTTTCCATCTAGCATATATGTATAAATAACCCAACACTCATAAGTGAACAGAGAAACCACTTTTATTTCAAAAAAAAGTAACTATGGAGGATACCCCACCAGCCAAAAGTTGAGCCGACCAACAAAGAGATGAATCAACCAGAAAGGGAATGAATCAACTAGGATATGAATTAATTTGACTAGCAATAAAAGGAATCAACCAATATGACAATGAATTATCTAAAGCAACAGTATAGTTTATGGTTGGGTCATGCGACATGTGGGTGAAGGAATTCAACTCACCATCATTCAATTACCGGTCTGGAGAGGTCGTATTATGCATATGTGAGTGCAAATTACCCAAATACTGATGAAATCATAGCCCAAAGGGTACACATGGTATGTGGTTAAGTAAAACACTTAGCCAACAATGAAGTGGTGGCCCAAAGAGAGTGAATGGCCTGTGGAGAGTGAGAAAACACCAACCAACAATTAAAACTCAACTCGAGTGAATTGGTGACTTGCAGGAGAGAGAAATACTCCAACAATGATGAGAAGACTGAATTACAACCTCCCTATTCATAAATTGTTGAATTGTCTTGCAAGTATTGGATCTTTCAACCATTTGTTGGTTCAGATCACCAATTGTGGGGAATAGCCAAGTCATGGCAATATATTGGACTCCAATGGTATGCATTTGCATTAAATTTATTAATAACACCCACCCGATCACATCAAAGCCTCACTGGACCCTCAAAACACTGAATTAAAAACATGACCATGGCAATAAAATAACTTAATTCCACACTCATCGTCTATGCTTAAATCTAGTGAATACATGTACAATTTCCAAACATGTTTTGTTTTGTTTTTTTACGGTGTCCTTTGAACCTTTAAGGACAATTTCTAATCAGATCTTCCTAGAATGTGAAATAATTTGTGTTAGAAAATCTATCGAGAACCATAACTTGACATCTCTCTACAACATTCATTTTTTATCGGAATTGGATCTTGGAAAATGTTTGTAAATGTTGTAAATAAACATGTTTTGTTTTATTTCATTTTATTTGGTCTTCTAGCACAATGGGAAGGTGAAACGAAAAATTGTGATGGTCGGCCTTCCAAAATAATCCCATTAAAAATAATGAGAGTTGCAGTGAAGAGGACAAGGGAGGGAGATGCAAGGAGAAAGAGGGAAGGACAGTAGAAAAAATTGAAGCTCGAAGAGGGCAGCCTACTTGAGGTTGAGTGGATGAAGGAGTTAATGTGCTTTTTCACTCTAAGTGAAGTTGTCTCTAAGCCATGGCATCTGTAATTTTGTTATTTACCATGAGTAACAATACACATATTTAGTGTATAGCTTGCCCATTTGTAATTTTCTCCCGTGCATAATAAAACAATCCCATTTAAATGATGATATCTGAGAGTTAATGCATTATTTTCTTAGGTATCTTTGTTATGAGTTACAGTTATCTATCCATACTCTGTTGAAGTACATTGTGAGCCTATAGCACCCGTCCACATCATCTATTCCTTGTTGGGTGTTCAATTTTCTTATTGGCCAATTTCCTCTTTGCTTGGGCGATTTCTTGTTTGTTTGAGTCATTTTCTTTGTGCTTAGGCAAGTTCACTACTACCTGAGAATTTATCTTTTTTCCATAGGCCATACGGAAGCCATACGGGTTGCACACAGTCTGCACACTCCAAGAATTAATTATTGGGTGAATTTATAGATCTATGGGCATTTTTTGTTCATTATTGAGCATCTAAATTCATCCTTGCATTTTTTATTTTTTATGGGTGACCAAAATCACCCTAGCATGTTTTTATTTGTTGTGGGTTACCAAAATCGCCTTGCAAACATTTTTCTTTTTCCATTGAAGATCGAATTTTCCCTCTAGATATTTTTTCCAACTGTTGGTCAACTCATTCGACCGAGCTTTCATTTGTTCAACCCAACCACTAGAGTAGTCAATCGAGCTTTCATTTGGTCGACCTGACCATCAAAGAATTCGACTAGGCTTTCATTTGGTTAACTCGAACATCAGAGCATTTGATCGAGATTTCATTTGGTCGAACCAACCATCAAAGCATTCGACGAGTTTTCATTTGGTCGACCCGACCATCAAAGCATTTGATTGGTCATCCATTGGACCGACTCAACTAGTGGGTGGTTGATGGGTTTATTATTTGTTTGACTTGACTATTGACTGGTATATTGCAACACTTACAATCAGAAAATAAGATCAAGACAAAACACGTAAGTTTATTCCACAGAAGCATCTGTGCTAGTGAGACAGACATGTCATAGGCCTACCATTTACGAATCAATTTCCCTGCAAAAAGTATCTACATTGATAAATATGAATGGGAAATAGTAAGGAATCTCATCACGGTCACATGGAGGACATAGGCTATTGTGTTGTACATTTGCATATATCCAACAAACACAATTATGTCAATTTAATAGGAAAAATCTCAATGAAGGTAATTATGTCAATAATAGAAAAATAATAATTTGATACGAAAATCATTATACTTTTATGTTGATTGTTAAGTGAGTGATATCCACCCAACACACTACCAATCATTGGTAGTGTATCGTCTTCCTCTATCTGATTAGTAGTGTGCTTGGTGAATATCACTTGCTTGGTGAAGAAATTGGTCGGTGGCTTTGTTCCACACTTGTGATATTGACTCATATAATGAGTTGTAATAAAAGTCTACACAACAACTCTTCAATGAAATTATGTAACACATTATTGTAGTTAAAATTATGTATAAGACATGAATCTACATAGAGATATGAAATGACAAATATGGACATGGTGATTTTCTTTGACATTTGCAGATAGATTGATTAGTATTGGCTCAAGTGATAGAGAGTTGAGGTTCATGGTTTGTAAGTTTTAAACCTATGAAGTAAAGCAATGCATATAGATTCTTAAGCAATACAGAAATTAATCAATGGCTCATACACAGAGTACACAAAGATTTTATACCGGAAACCCTCAACCGGGAAAACCTTTCTTATTTTCATTATCTCGAATTTCACCATTCACCATACAATATATACAATGTTTTTAGGTATTCCGTAGATACCAAAACCCTAATCCCTTAATCCGGAATTAATTTACAAATCCGCTAAAAATAGCAAAAAATCGCCCCCAAAAAAAAAAACCGGGGCGTTGCGTGTAACCAGGGGGGGCATACTTGCCCCCCCCGGGACGCCCCTAGGAAAGCGCCTGGCACACACGGCAGATCTCTAGGTGAAGGGATCATCAGATGCAGTTGTCGTATCTGACGCACCCGCACACACACACATGCAAAGAATATAACACATACCCAACATGGTTGAATCACAACAGGATCCATAATATTATGTAGCACAACTATTTATGAGCATATTGAAATGACCTGAATCGTTGAGATTGAAAAACTCAATGTTGATAAAACCATGATATTTCATGGTTACACTATGTTTACATTTATAATTTCATAATTTTGGTTCATCTAAAATATTTATGTTGAAGGCATTTTTTAAGGGGACATTCATCTACCATTTTTTCTTGTTTGTCCATAACATATTAGAAATCGCCACCTGTTTTCATTTGTGAAATCCGCTTTCACAGTTGTTCGGTCCATCTTTGTCCAGATACTTGTGGATCACCTCAGTTGAAAGCAACGACCTGTTTTCATCCATTTTCACATCTGTCTTGTCCATTTTTTTCCAGATATTATATATGTGGATTGCCTCTCTCAGAGGTTTCTAGATCTAAGGCTTAGCAAATGCTCCTCCATTTACAAGCTAATGTTTCATCCAGCTGTCCACCACTCGCTATGATAACAACTAAAATATATATTCAAATGGAACAACATTCACCATCCATCTTATCCTTCTTCGAAGTCTTCTTCCACCGACATGTTGCACCATCTTCATCCTACCTTCTTTCATCTCTTCTCACACAACAACACCACTAGTCGAATCCAAATCCATTTGTGTTTTGAGTGTGTAATATGAGAAAGCATTTGCAAGAAGATACTATTACATTGTCTTTGCCATGGGGACGGTTAGCTATATACATTGTCTTTGCCATGGGGACGGTTNGTCCCCATGGCAAAGACAATGTAATAGTATCTTCTTGCAAATGCTTTCTCATATTACACACTCAAAACACAAATGGATTTGGATTCGACTAGTGGTGTATATATATATATATATATATATATATATATATTTAATTTGGGCTTATGTGTAGTGTGCAAACAAACTTTTAGAAGGGTCTAGTGGTCATGCCTTTATCAATAGCATCAATGAATATATCAAATACATCAAGCTGATCCCAGAGTCAGCAGGAGAATCAGAATGCATCCATCTCTTTTCCTATTCATAATTGTATCTTTGTGTTTTCTTCAATTTTTTTTGTTAATCCCTAGACAAAGCCCCATGTTATGTATAAAATCCCTTATTAAGCCCGGGATATTGAATTATTACATTTCTAATGTTATATTTGTATGTAGGTTAGGACCCTTCATTGAACCCTTTCATTATAACTATACCCTTTGTCTCCTGCAAGGTGCAACTACAAGAAGGCTACATAAAAGCGATGCAACATCAAGGAATGCAATTTTGAGCAGCTTATCATATGTTGAGAAGGACAAAATCTGACAGTGTGCTTCAACCAATGAGATTTGGGTCAAACTACAAAATTCCTACTTAGAAGAAACATTCATGAAGACAAAATCCATTATTAAAGTTCACAAAATTGATCAAGAAAATGGCTCATTAAATGAAGGTAATGATTGTAATATTGAAGTAGAAGAATCCCTTGAAAATGAATATGAAGAAATCGTTGGAGTAGAAGTTGAAGTAGACTAAGAAGGAGAACTCATTTATGCTCTTGCTGAATTAAGAAGAGAAAGAAAGAAAAATTAGCAACTTAGGCATCAATTGTTGAAGTATGAAGATGCAAAGGAATCAAATGATATTTTGAAAGTACAATTAGAAGGATATTTTGAAACAAAACGAATCATGATGAATCGGTTAGAGGAAAAATATATATATGTGATGATCAGGAGGCTGAAATCATGTCCCTAAAAGAAGAATTGTTGAAGACAACCAAGGATGTTGAACAGGAAGAAGAGTTTTCAAAAGAAAACCAGTCACTGAGAGGACAACTACAGAAGTCCCAAGAGGAAGTTCAAAATTTAAAAATACAAATGGAAGATAGTAGTAATGATCAACAGACACTACTAAGGGAAAAGGAAGAAAAGATTGAAAGGTTACAGATTGAAGTTGTTAATCTAAAAGAAGAAATGGAGAGGATGCAAACACAACAAAGGACAAATGAGAGATTCAAAAAGAGAATTGAATCCCTAAATGACATCCTTCGCCAGCAAAGATCACCATTTGACAAGTCCGGTATCTGTTTTGGCATCACTCAAGAAGGTGAATGAGGAAGTACTAGACTCCCAGAAAAGAACACTGAAAATAAACCTTGAAGTCATAAAGGCAACAAAGAAAGGAATCGTGATCAGCAAGGACCAACAAGGAATACCCTTCTAAGAAGACCAACAATACCCATGTATCAAAGTACATTTCTTGGTATTTGTTACTCTTGTAAAAAAAATGGTCATTAGGCAATAAATTGTAGAGTCTATAAAAGAAATAATTATGTGAGAAATAAAAGTACAAAATCACATAATCATGTGGATGATCACATGAACAACCAAACTAGTTTTCATGGGACTATTGATAGAAACTACATTCCATTTTCTCCCCTACATTACAAAGTTGAATGTTACAAATGCAATAACTATGGATACATAGCATGAGATTGTAGAAGCAGCATGACAACACCTTCTAGACTAGGATATAAAATGGTATGGAAGAGAAAACAAAAAGGGGGAATGAAGAAGAATGTGAGCCAATTTGGTATGCACTAAACAAAGATCGAAATTTCATCACCACACAAAAGAAAGATACTACAAAAGTTTGGAAGAAGAGACAACAAAAACAAGAAATCACATCCATGTTGGTGCATACTGCACTCCTAGAACAAAACAAAAGATCAAGTCACATAATCAGTGGACCAAAGTTTGTTAAAAGTATGATCATGGAAATGGATATGTAGAGTAACAGGGTCATTCCTTTGAATGACAATCAGACCAAAGAAGAAAAATTGCATCTTGAAGATATATTTGAAGAGAAATTGATAAGAGAGGCAAAAAATGTTGATCGTTCTAACAATGAGGAGACTTGTTTGAAAAAGACAGGACATGAAGGAGAAGACTATGAAGTTGACATAAAAGTTGTTGTGAAGGAAAAGGAACTAGTCCTAAACGATGGAAGAAGAATGTTGATTAGAGAAATAAGGCAGTGACTGCATGAAATCCAAGCAATCGCAAGAGAAAATGTCAAAGAGAGCCTCCAAGCATCCGAGTAAAGGAGCCAAAAAGATCTAAGCAATCCATGAAGGTATGATAATGTAAATTTCATAATTTATTCTAGTTGTAATGAGAATGGCATGTGATAAAATAGAACAAAGAAAAAGGCTCCCAAGACACAAGCTTGTGAAAAAGAAATGATGAAGCATAAATAGGTCAGAAGGATAGTGTCAAGTAAGCCTATTGTCAGATGGTTCTTACAGTGTTGATCAAGGAAGCAGTCTGTGAAAAGATACATCAACGATATGTGCAGGACTTGAACAACAAATGAACAAACATTCAATGTCCTGACATACAAAAATATCAAAGGATATATTGTAGACAAGTGATGGAATTTATATGTGACATTACAGTATCCATGTGATCCATATGACAACATTTGGAAAAGGATCATCATGACAACAAGCTTCGCATTACAGGTTCAAAGAAGCATTTGTATCGATACACACGAGAAGATGTAATGTTGAATATGATGATATAATCTCTTGTGGTTGAATGCATGAAGTGACTCATTATGTCAAGAGGATATTAGTGAAAATAGTCCTTGCCAAAAGAAGCCCGTAGATAAAAATAAAAGATGTAATGGAATAATCATAAAGAAGCACAAAACTCTAGGGGAGCTACAAAAAATAGGAAGGTTGTTGGTTGCAGAGCAGAGAATGAAGAGTACAGTGTAAGGAAGAGCATTAGCTTAGGGGGAGCTACAGAAAGACAAGAGGACTACTATCTACAATGAAGAAATTAAAAAATATAGAAACCCTTTGCCATTGATGTCAAAGGGGAAGAGAAATGAGACAGGGGGGAGACTTGCAGACAGAGGAGACTTACACATACTAGTTTAAGAATATGTGTTGCCATCAATGACAAAAGGGGAGATTGTTGGAAATTGTGTTGTCATTGATGTCAAATATTGAAAGCCTGGGATGGCATTGATGTCACAAGTAGGGTGATGTCACAAGTAGGGGGAGACTGACCATTGTTGTTGATGAAGGCAGGAATACTGAGATGACAAGTCCCAGGATTGAACATGAACCATACATGAATCTGAGGAAGACAGAGGAAGCTTCGCGTTGCAAATCAAACCAGACAGAACAAGTCGAGAAGGTCCTTGCGCATCTATGTATCCCCAGATAGAGAAAGTCGAGATCTTTGTATTGCTAGATAGAGAAAGTTGAGATCTATGTATCCCCATATGAAGCAAGTCGATACCTATGTATCCCCAGATAGAATAAGTCGAGATCTATGTATCCCCAGATAGAGCATGTTGAAAAGGTCCCTACGCATCTATGTATCGATGTGCGTTGATTAAATTTTGACAAGATCTCTGCTAGGGTGCTTGATGACCAGGATGTAGAGGATCAAAGGAAGATCTTGCTCGCAGTGATTAAATTATGGTGAAGGTTTTGTGAGCATAGAAAATGTGAAGTTAATGAACCAAAGACAAAAGACAATATCCCACATGCACCAAGGAAATTGACTTCGACAGGTGTATAATGAACAAGTGAAGGCTCTTAGCTTGAATGTAAATGCAAGATCCATGGAACTGTAACAACCCTGGTTAAATAGTTACATAGGGTTTATTAAGTATAGTTAATTAAATAATTAACTGTCTTAATGTGAATTAGTTAAGTAATGATTAACTATTAATAATATTATTTATTTATTTATTGTTTAATAAATGTCGATTAATTAATTAATTGATTACTTAACACATTCAATGATTTGTGTAAAGAATTAAAGGACTTAATAACGTTAATTTAATCATTATGAAATTTTACGTATGATAGGGGATAAGGTAGTAAATGGACTTTAATTTATTTATTTTACGTATGACAAGGGATAAGGTAATAAAGGGAAGGATAGGGTAATAAA
>ML792246.1:207406-229830 GCA_009831015.1 Picea engelmannii | reverse complement strand
AGAATTTGTAGTTTGGTGCGCTATGAATTACATCCCCTGCAAAAGAACCATAATATCCACAGTTGAGTTTGTCCTCATCGAACTAACCCCTCAATCTATTGTTGAAATGATGAGATGGCCATTGAACCCTGATAGCGAACCATTAAACAAGTTCATAGAAGCTAAATGTTTCATAGAATTGAAACCAGAGGAAAGGGTTACTTTATTACAATCGCATCTCTGTAGAAATCTCGATGTTTCTGATGATAATGTTGTCATTCAATCCAATCTATTTCCTGAAACTTCCCAAAAAATTATTTCAATGATCTCTATGATTTTGGGGGAAAATGATGACTTGACAATTGATGAGTTTGTGTTAGGAATCATGGTTTCAATTTTCCCAATTACAACCAAACCCATTACTAAATTTAATTATTCTCAATTCTTAGCAGACCAAATCCACTACCAACTCTCTGAATTTGAATCTCTTAGAAGCTTCAGATACCAGTCTTATTTGGTTCACCTCTTTTTGTTTACACAAGCATTCCATTTTTTACGTCTAGGGTTAAAGGTTGAAGATGATATTGGTAACCCAACTTTAGTCATTCACCAGACTTCTAAGATTAAAAATAAGTCTTTGAATGTTGGATTTTCACAGTATGTTGACCATTTTATGTCTAAATCCTACCAAATTATATACAATGAAGTTCCCCCTATAATATTTCCTCAATGCAAAAAACTTTTGCATTTAAGCCCAGACAAGAGAGTAGGAGACTAGTATATCATTGAACATTATACTAAAATTAGGGTTTATGGTTGTCAACTTTGTCCTTTCCTCTTGCATGTTTTCTTAACTCCAATAATTTTTTCTCTTGAATATGTTAGGAAAATATTGAACTCAGATGAAATTCATTTTGTGCCGAATAAGTATAAGGTAACTTTCAAATTAAAGGAGGTAGGTCCTTTAATTGTCAACACCAATTCAACATTGCAGGTAACTACAAATTTTCTTTCTACTTTGGGATTTCTATAGGGCGAACCATGGAATTATGACACTCATGGTATAATTCCATCAGAAAGAATCTCACATGGGCATACTCCTTATCAACACCAACAAAAAGTTGAACTGGAGCTATTGGCAAATCAGGATAGTTGGCAAGATGTGCAAAACATGTTACTAATCCATGGTAAAGCATTCGATCAGTTTGTGAAGTCTCCAATGACACAAACACCACAACAATTTGAGAAGACATATAAAAGGAAAACCTCATATTCTACCTCAAAGGATTCAAAGATAGGGGAAGAAGGATAAACCAAAAAATAAAATTTGGAAGCACTTGAAGAAGAAGGACATTTAGAGTTACCAGAAGAAATAATGCCAAGGCGAAAGGGTTTTGCTATGACTGTAGAAATAACATCATCAAAGAAACCCAAAAGTGTAGGGAGTCAAAGTGAAGCAGAATCAAGGACTATTGATCAAGCAAAACAGATAGACCAGGTCCATTAGTTCATGGAAATCATAAAAGTAGGTGCAAGCATTAAAAAAAGTATGATTCTAAAAATTTATGACCATGACGTATATCACACCAGAATGATCTCAGTTGTGGACTACGAGAAAGGAAGGTTAAGTATCACAGTTATGGAGCCAAAGGAATAGAAAAAGGTGACAAACATCTCCATTGATCTTAATGTTGTTCATCCATTGGATAAATTTGACTTGCATAAACAAACTGCAAAAATGATAAACATAGATGCCATGATAGCTAATCTTGGAATCAAGAAACTTCAAGCCATAAATGATAAGCTCAGGTTTTAGTTAAAGAATGAAAAATTGGATACCAGAACCAAGCAGATAAGAGTGGAGGAGTTTAAACAATGGATAATAGAACTAGGAGCTAATCCAAAGGAGGAGGCATATTTACATGCTCTAATAAAACAAAAGACAAATAATTCAAAGTATTGAAGCAGAGGCTTAAAATCCCAGGAATTGACCATGTACAGACCCTAGAACTAATAGTAGTCCAAGCAGAAAAATGTCAACTTTTGAAGAAAATAATGCAGATAGAGGAATAAATTGATTTATATGCCAAGCAAATTGAAAATTTGAAAGGATGATATCATTTGTTACAGTCAACATAATCGTTTGATCCAACAACAGGATTGTCAAAGGCATTGGTACATTTAAATCTGAAAGGAGTTGAAATTGATAAAGTGAAGAAAACCATTGCCACGAAAAATGAAGAAATCAAGGACAAAGACAAATTATTGTAGAATATCAAAAGCTAAAGACAAAGATGCAAACATACATAGATCAAATGAAGGATAACTTGTCTAGAAAGCCATATCTAATAGGGGCCAAACATATCATTTGGGATGAGATGATTAATGAAGTTAGTAAAATATGGGATTATTTTAACATTATTAATAATGGGATTCTATTGACTAATGAAGTTGATGATACCTTAAAGAAAACATTTAAAGAATTAGGAACAAGGCCTCAAATTGCTACCTAAATCATTAAGTTCCTAAATTCCAATTCCAGTGAAGTACTTATAAGCAAAGTTATAAAAGACATGACTTTAATGGTAATGGAAGTTGAAAAGATATTTACAAAAAGAAATCTATTGCAGATAGCTTAGAATAAATGCATCAATGTGAAAAGAGACATCGACTTATTCACCAATAGGTTTGAAAAGTTGGTAAAAATAAGACTGCCTTCAACTTGGAGTGACAAAGGGAAATTCTTGTCATTTGAAGAGTATAGAAAAAGTTTGTTTATAGCCAGAGAAAGTGAGTCAAAATTTCAAGGCATGGCTGACAAATTAAGAGGTCAAATTATTGTAGATTTACTTATGGGTGATTTTCATCTCCTCTAGAAAAAAAAAAAAAAATCTCAAATCCTCCTTCATACGAGAAGTACACCGAGCTGGACATCACATACATGCATATGAGATCTATCAATTACCCATCCAATGAAACTTGGGGACTCTTCCTCCGAATGTTGGCATGATGACACAATAAGATTGTTGAAGAAATTTGTGGATTGCAACAATTGTCATTTGATCTTTCTATTTTAGAAAGTCAAAGATATTTTGTAAATCAAATGACTAGAAAATAGGATCAAATAACCATTTTTGGTTTCGACCTAACTTGTATAAATGTTCACAAGAACTCAATGTAAAGAGATCTTTTGGCATGAGCTTAAGTTTTTAATAAGATCATACAATTTTGGAGATTCAAACTTTTGCGTTTCAATCTAGGTGATTCATTTCCTTATGTTATACCCATGTTCTTAGATTCTTCTTGAATGTATCTACTGCCATGATTGTGGTGATTTAGTTCAACAACTACCATCGTAAACTTGCAAAGGTATCATTATAAGTTATAGATTTCTTCAAATATAGTATGAGCTTAATAAGACCCATGATTGCATTTTATCATTCCTTTTGAATAAAAAATAAGTATTCCTTTTGTTCAAACTATATTATGGTCTAGATACATAATTAAACATCATTTCTTCTAGCTGGAAGTTAAGTAATGTTTATCACAAGATACATTATTTCAATTTTTAGTTTTTGTTTCCTCATATTTCTTCTTTCATCCTTTAAAACTTTAATTGTCTGGAACATAGAAAGATTTGTCTTCCAATCTTAAATTTTTAAATATTTATGCAGGCCCAACTAAGCAAAAACAAATATTATGTTTTAAGACAAATCAATTTTAAAACAAATCAATCAATCTTATGGATGCATTGGCATAATTTCCTACCGAGAAACATCTCAAGGGTTACAACATGAAGTGCAATCTTAGCATTTGTAAATCACATTCTTAGTGTAATTTAACATTTTGGAATTGATCCAAATCACTGGAATGATGATTTGAACAACATATATTGTGATTCCAACAAATATTGATCTATTGGATTCTGACAGATGAGGGGAAATTTGAGTGCCCCATAAACAACGCCCATTTTTTGGGTCAGTATAATGATTGAATATCAATGAGGCTTTGGTTTACTACTATGGGAACAAAGTTTTTTTTATAACAAGGGTTAAGGTTAAATATATATAAAAGAAAAAAAAACATAATAATGGAATGAAATCTTAGACACAATTCTAATAATATTTGTGTGCACGCACACACACATACACAAATTTGTATTGACGACAAGGTATCCACTAGGTTATTAGGGGCTCGGACAAGTCCTTTCCGACCTACCTAGGAATAATGGAATAATGGAATGATAGATTCACTATCGAGGTTGTACCTTTTGTCAAGACCAACAAACCACCTTGCTATCGAGAATTTATAGTTGATTTAACATGCTTTGGTATTGAATTCCCGACCTCTTAGAGTCCCAAAGGATTAGAGGACATTGGAAAAGCTATCTCACCTACAGGTATAACTCGTATTGCAATTACTATATACATCGCATAGATAACAATCACAAGTCAAAAGAATCCATAAGACATAAGAATGAAATTGTTGCCAATTTAGTATTGGAGTAAGGGAGGATGCTAGCACATTTACGTTGGGACTTGTGTCTTGAAGCTAGCTTTTGAATTCACGAAGCTTTGAGTGCGGGCAATGCCTTGTAGACTACCTCAATCTCATAGTGGTTATGCATGCAAGAGTATTCACAACACATACATAATTAGAAGGAGAGCAATACTTGCAATTATTGCATCCATTGCATAGATAACCATCGCAAACATAACATCGAAATTGCGGTGGAAAGCTTTTGGTGTCGGTAATGCCTTGTAAACCACATCCATCTCACAATTGTTATGCATGTGAGAGTATTCACAACACATACACAATTAGAAAGGAAAGTAACACTTGAAATTATTATACATCACATAGATAACAATAACAAGCCAAAAAGGGCCATAAGGCATTGGTAATTTAGTGTTGGAATAGAGGAAGATGTTATCACATCAACATGGGGACTTGCATTCCAAAGTTAGCCATTAGATTCTCAAAGCATTTGTTATAAGTAATGCCTTGTAAACTACCTCCATTTCACAATTGTTATGAATACAAGAGTATTCACAACACAAACACAATCAAAATGTGGGTGAACTTGTAATTGTTATGTACATCACATAAATAACAAACACAAGCCAAAAAGGGTCTATAAGGCATAACACTTAAATTGTTCTTAATTTCATATTGGTGAAAGGGAGGATTCTATCACATCAACCTAAGGATTGAGGACTTGCATCCCACAACTATCTTTTGGTGTGAGTGTTGCCATGTAAACCACTTCTATTTTACAATCGTTATGTACATACACAATTAGAAAGACAATGTTGATGTGGAACAAAATTTCAATCATAAAATATGTCATTATCAAGCCAAAGATGACTCACAAGACATGACACCCACATTGCATGACAATAAAAGCGTTATTGAACATTACTTAAATAACAACCACAAGCCAGAGAGGGTCCACAAGGTATGACATCAAAATTACCAATGAATTGACATAGATACTAACCACAAGCCAAAGAAGGTCTATGAGGCATAATATTAAAATTGATTATGAATGATATTAAAATTAAGAATGATGCTTTCACATCAACTTGAACAACACCTTAAAACTATGTTCATATTAACTATGATGTTGTTACAAGTACTATCTTATAAACCACATCTATCTCATAATTGTTATTCATTGTGGATTATTCACAAAAAAAAAACATAATTAAAAGGAGAACATTAATGTGGAACTATGTGAGAGTGTTAAGATTGAATATATAACATGACAAATGTAGGATAAAACTCCCCTGAATGCATGAGATGCACAACGTATGTATGTAACTAAAAATGGAAAGAAAAACCAACAATGTAAAAAAAAATATATTAAATATCAATTATTATATAATTTACAATGACTTTTTTTTATTGATCTATAAAATAAGCTCCTCTTAGTGGAAAACTTGACAGTATGTTTGAAACATTTTTTCAGCATGGAATAAATGGCACTAGGATCACCCCTAATTTCATTATTTTTTATGATAGGAATCTGTGTTGAATATAGCTGTCAAAATCCTATAGATGAGAATATCAATCTTAACATTTGTAAACTTCATTCTTATAGTAATATGGCATCTTTGAATCCAAATAGTTGGAAGGGTGATTTGAACAAGGCAAATTACTATTCCAAAGATTATTGGTTGTTGATTCCAACATATATGAGGTGAATTGAGTGGCCCATAAACAATACCGAGTTTTTTGGTCAAATACGGTGATCAAATGTCAATGATGCTTTAGTTTATATACGGTGATCAAATGTCAATGATGCTTTAGTTTATATACGGTGATCAAATGTCAATGATGCTTTAATTTATTGGTACAATAACAAAACTTTTGTTATAATAAGGGTTAAAATTGGACTAAGTGAATATGTTAATACATCAACGATGAGACTTGCATTCCAAAGTTAGCTACTAGATTCTCAAAGTTTTTGGTGTGAGTAATGCTTTGTAAACTACCCCTATCTCACAATTGTTATAAATGCGAGTGTATTCATAACACAAACACAATTAAAATGTGAGTAAAGTTGTAATTGTTATGTACATCACATAAACAACTATCGTAAGGCGAAAAGGGCCCATAGCATAACACTTAAATTGTCTGTGTTTAGTAAATGAGTAAGGGATAATGCGATCACATAAGCTTGAGGACCAAGGACTTAAATCTGGAAGCTAGCTTTTGGTGCGAGTATTGCTCTTACCTTATGAATCACCAAGTTTTAATGTCACCTTTAATTTTATTGTTTACTTAGGATATTAGTGATTTATCCTCAAATGATGACTAAGTGAGTTAGTTAAAATTGCTTAGCCTAGTCATCATGCAAAGTGTTAGAATCTAAAGCAAATCTCTCTATGAAGTGTCTATCACCCATTGTACTATATATATATATATTTGTAGTTTCCGTGTTACGTATATGAAATGGCTTGAGACCTTTTCCATACCATTCATATCTTATTGTTCTATTTATTAACATGATATTATAAGGAGTCTGTTAATTCCATGGAAAACCATGGAAGAGCCAATGATAAAGTGATGGAGTTTCTATGCCACTGTTTCTGTTTCATGATAGTGATCAATGAGAAAATAGCAAAGCTGTTTACACCAACAAAATAGCAAAGTTAAGTGCTTTCATTTTCTTATTGATTTAAATGGCAAAGTTCTGTAGATGTTCTGTGTCTCCTCTTACAACTTTAGCCACGATCTAACAACATGATCTATATCATCAAACATATTCTGCCTCCTCCTGCCCTCCTGGAGCTGTGTTCCCTCTGTCATTCATACCCGCCTGCCCTTCTTTTGAACAGTTTATCCGTAGAATGAACAAGTCCTAAATTCAAGTCCTTCCTCGAAATCGATATAGTGACCTCTGGACAAGTGGCTACACAGAATACACAAGGGCTACCACTGTCGAATTTCAAGTTCTACTCATCCCTCCCATCAAAAGCAGGGCTCATCAAATGGAGGAGATACAAATTCGTTTATCTCAATTTCCTGCAAATCAGATCTGCAATCAAATGCTCTACCACTTGTGCAGATCTTTACCCATGCGATGTGGCACCGGATCTTTAGAGAAGTCGGTTGAATGGGGCAAACGATTCTGGATCAATCGCCCAGTGGGACATTCGAGGTGCAAGAGGCCGCACAGACTGTTTTGCTTATTTTGAGAGGCGATCGAGTAGCCTCAAATCCCGTGTGCGTTTGTGTTCGTTGCCATTGCCACGCTCTGCCACGATTGCTATAGTGACTCTGTTCAGAATGTTGAGAAGAAAGGAGGACGTCGATCTGCTGCCCCAGCCACCCAAATCTCCAGTGATCTAATCTGCATCTGCAAAGTGACCTGCCAGGGTTCTGCTCAAACATCACCTCCACAATCTGATGACCAAACAATTCAATGCCAATTCAAGGCGGCCGGCCTGAAGCAAAGTGTGTTGATGGTGAATCTACATTCTCCTCACGCCATATGAAACCCTCATGCTTCTGCAATTTGTGGAACCATGGATGCACCCCACTCTTATGTGGTATGTTTTAATCGTTCTTTAATGTCTTATATCCCACATTTAGGAATTATTTGAACATTCTTTTGTTTGTGATAAAAAAAAATGCCCACAAATAATAGCAACTAGTGAATAAAAGTGGGAGATTTTTTTTTTCAGCAGAAAAAATTTCTCAATTATATTGATAATATAATTTGCTTTACGTCGCCAAAAATAACCCCTTCCACATGGATGATCCCCTGTGTATAGCTATGATTTGGACTCCGAAATGAGGCCGGTGATCAAGGCCAATACAAAATTCAAACAAAAAGAAAAGTCTAAAACACCGACAATCCTTGCTCTTGCTAAAATGGGGCAAAATTATCAAAATGATAGATTCTGGAAGGCTACTGAAACTTTGAAAGACTAAAAGAAATTTATAAAGAAAGTGGGGCCCTCATGATTTTCTATCCAGTGATTATAAGAAAGTAATCTGGCTTGCTTCTAGAGAGTAGTCTTGGAGAGGGCGTCAGCTTTCTTATTGTGTTCCCGCAGAGTGTGGAGATAAGTGATATTACTGAAATTTTGGTGTAGCTCTCGAATTCTGTCCATCCAACCAAGAAGGAAGGAAACATGTAGCTTGCCTTTGGAGTTTAACCAGTCGATCACTATTTTTGAGTCCCCAAGGAGTTGGAAATCCAAAATATTTAGCCTAGTGGCCAAAAGTAGAGATGCCCAAGCCCCCATCAATTTTGCCTTTGTGTTGGTGTCGGGTCCGCAATTGAGAGTCCAACAAAAGGAAGAGTTATTTGATGCCCTTATGAGACCACTAACACCACAATTGAGACCGTTCGACTGAGCAGTGCCATTGAACCATCCTGTGGACAGTCCCTCAGTGAGAAGTGCCTTTTGCCTATGCTTAATTGTTTTTTGTCTCCGGTGTATTGCAGTCTAGTTTGTAAACAAACCAAGTGTTTTGTACACAACGGATAAAGTGGAGGGGATCCCATTGGCGAAGATGGTGTTATTCTTCTCCAACCACACAAACCAACAGATAATTGGAGGCAAAGCGAGATGTGATCGTTGCTTGATGCTCCAGCACTTGTAGTAGTCCATCAATGAAAACCCATCCCGGGTGGTCGAAATATTTTGTACAACAGTGATCCGAGCCCAAAATTGTCTAGTGAAGGGGCAATGAACAAATAAATAGAGTTGATTCCGCTTCCATGTGACAGAGGTGACACAAGCTAGGTCCATTCCACCCTTTTTTTTGTAAGATATCCCAAATGTGAACTTTGTTTTCGATGGTCAGCCAAGTGAAGAGCTTTATCTTCTGTGGGATGTTCTAGCTCCAAAACTTTTTCCTCCAGCCATCAGTTGAATGCGGCCAGTGTAAATTTGAAATAACAGAGTAAATGTTTGAGACAGATGGGCGGCCCGAGGAGTCACCTCCTATCCAAAGGAGGGCATCCTCACTCTCAAGGAGCTTGATACCAGCACTCGATAAAGACTTAATGAAAGTATCTCATTCCATGGCTAGTGTAGCTGGCAGGCTGAGATCTGCACTAGAACGCCAGCAGTGAGAGGTAGATTCATAATTGGAAGTGTCTATTGCATGGAAGAGGTAATAGATGTGAGAGGAATGGAGGTAATTGAGAAACTATACAGATAAATAAGAGGAGTCTCCCAAACCAAGGATACGATCATGTCCGATGTGGATAGAGTGACCAGTCCCCGAGTTCCAAGAGAGCCAGTGGGAAATGAGAGGAGTCGTCTGAGCCAAGTTTCTCCAAGTGTAAGAGGCAGATCTGGGAATGGAAGGAGGCGATTTGAGCCAAGCAGCAACAGAAACAAGTGGAAGATATTTATCCATGATGACAGTGTGCCAAATCCCTATGTTTGTTAACACACGCCAAAGTGTATTTGCAGCAAGAGCTAAATTGAAGAAGAGAATGTTCGTGAGGCCCCATCCACCTTTTTCTTTTGGCTTTGCAAGAGCGTCCCAGCTACAGAGATGGAGGCGATGTAAAGTTGTGCAACCCGACCAGAGGAAGTTGAAAGAGAGCTTGCAGAGCTTGTGGAGAACGACCATTGGAAGGGCAACTAAAGCCATCCAATATACAGGCTGACCTTCCAGTACAACTTTTAATAGTGTAAAACGCCCACCGAGGGAGAGCCAGCGGTTGCACCAGTTCCCGATTCTTTTTTCCACTTTTTCCACAAGCCAATTCCAGTCAACAATCTTGTAGGAATCTGCCTTAATAAAATATCTTAGATAATTGAAGCCTTCAGACAGATTTAAAAAAGTATGTGGGAAGAGTACTTTGAGATGATTCAGTGACTGATCAGAGAGGTTTGAAAAATGAAAAGTGGACTTTGACCAGTTTATGTGTAGACCAGAGGCACTGCTAAATACTTGTAGGATATTTTTTATTTCTCGCCATTCATGAATAGAGTCATTGGTCAATATCAAAACATCGTCTACGAATAGGAGATGTAGGATCTTTACCAGCCTAGAAACTTTAACACCTGTCAAATTCCCTTGTGACTGGCCAAGTTTTAGTAGAATGCTAAGGCCTTCCATGACTAAAATAAAAAGTAGAGGGGAGAGCGGGAAACCATGACGCAAACCACTGCCACTGTGGAAGAAGGGGGAGGCTTCTCCATTGACCAAAACTGAGAAGGTGGCGCTCGAAACACAACCCATGATCCAATTGATGGAGGTCGAACTGAAACCAGATTGCACCAGGATCAACCGTAGAAAGTCCCAATCGATGCAATCAAAAGGAGACTTAGGGAGCTATTCTTGACGATCATTTATGTTTATCATGGTTGAACTTG
Source organism: Picea engelmannii (assembly GCA_009831015.1). Lineage (NCBI taxonomy): Eukaryota > Viridiplantae > Streptophyta > Pinopsida > Pinales > Pinaceae > Picea > Picea engelmannii. The sequence goes on along the minus strand of ML792246.1, from coordinate 218,998 downwards.
TTTATTATTTCACATTTACCTAATAGAATTATGAAATTATTGTCCATAGTTGAGGTCATTTATGAATGCATATGTTTATCATTACTGAACTTGTTTACTATTCCACATTTACCTAATAGGATTATGAAATTAATAGGATTTACTATTCCACATTTACCTAATAGGATTATGAAATTAATAGGATTTATGAATGCATATGTTTATTATTAGCAAACTTGTTTACTATTCCACATTTACCTAATAGGATTATGAAATTATTATCTGTAGTTGAGGTCATTTATGAATTCATATGTTTATCATTACTGAACATGTGATGTGATTATGAAATTATTGTCTATAGGTGAGGTTATGAAATTATTCTTGGGTTATTTGTGAGTTTATTTATTTATTTAATTTATTGTATGCCATGTTGTGGGTTATTACTATATGTATTGCCATGGATTATTATTGAGTTATTATTGTGTGGGCTTTTCAAATTACCCCTACATTTGAAATTATTTTGTGAGTTTTTCAAATTGTTGGTGTTATAATTATTGTATGTCATGTCACTGATTTCAAATGTCGCGTTGATTTCAAATGCCTAGTGGGTTATGAAATTATCACTCAATTTACCACTGATCTTTTTAAAAAAATGTAGCTCGGTTATTAATGAGTGTTTTTTTTAAAAGTGGGAGACTTAGGGAGCTATTCTCAAAGCAATAAAAGTGGGAAACTTAGGGAGCTATTCTCAAAGCAAGTTTGTTTTTTTTGGAATTCTCAAAGATAATTAAAGATGTAGACTCTCGTGTCTTCTAACTTTTTTGCATTTATGAATGTATATGTTTATCATTATTGAACTTGTCTACTATTTCACACTTATCTAATACTATTATGAAATTATTCTCTATACTTAGGTTATTTTTCACATCTACCTAATAGGATTATGAAATTATTGTTTGTAGTTGAGGTCATTTATGAATGCATATGTTTATCATTGTTGAACTTGTTTACTATTTCACATTTACCTAATAGGATTATGAAATTATTGTCCATAGTTGAAGTCATTTATGAATGCATATGTTTATCATTACTGAACTTGTTTATTGTTTCACATTTACCCAATAGGATTATGAATGCATATGTTTATTATTATTGAACTTGTTTACTATTCACATTACCTAATAGGATTATGAAATTATTGTCTGTAGTTGAGGTCATTTATGAATGCATATGTTTATCATCACTGGACTTGTTTACTATTTCACATTTACCTGATATGATAATGAAATTATTGTCTGTAGGTGAGGTTATGAAATTATTCTTGGGTTATTTGTGAGTTTATTTATTTATTTAATTTATTGCATGCCATGTTGTGGGTTATTATTGTATGTAGTGTCATGGATTATTATTGAGTTATTATTGTGTGGGCTTTTCAAATTGCCCTGATATTTGAAATTACTTTGTGAGTTTTTCAAATTGTTGGTGTTATAATTATTGTATGTCATGTCACTGATTTCGAATGCCGCATTGATTTTAAATGCCTAGTGGGTTATGAAATTATTGCTCAATTTACCACTGATCTTTTTTTTTTAAATGTAGCTCGGTTATTAAAGAGTTTTTTTTAAATGTTACAAGATGCACGCATAAAATTATATTACTTATAATATTTAATATTTACTTTTAAGTTACTTTTCACTTTCATTTTTACTCTATGCTACCTATGGTTATGAGATTAACATATAATAACTTTATGGTGTGTGTTGTTATGAAATGTTGTCTCTCCTTCCTCTGCCAACATTAGAGGACCTCACATCCGGGCAAAAATAACATATAGGAGTGGGGGAATTATTGCAGGGTTTGCTTCAAATCGTAATGGTAGTGCTCTTAGCTAGCATAAAATAGTGGTATTCAAATGTGCATGTTGTTGCATGAGAAAACCAATCCATAGAGGTAGATAGGTGTCCACAATGAAGTGCATCATAAAATACAATGGTATTCAAATGTGCATGATGTTGCATGAGAAAACCAACCCATAGAGGTAGATAGGAATCCACAATGAAGGACACTGCTAGTGAGGGGGACGTTGAACAATAGAGGAGAGTTGCATTTGTCATGTTCGCGCTATTATTGTGCATACATTCCATTAAGGTATGCAAACAAGAATGGTTTTTGTTTAAAATTATTGTGTTTTTGTTTGGAATTGCTATGTTTTTATCGTCTCCATACACGTTGGCCTACATATAATCTCATGCATATATTATTTAGTGCATATATACATGGCCCTGCATATAATTCCCTACACACAATTATTGTTATTATTATGTTTTTGTCCTCACCACACCTTGCATATATTATTTTGTGCATTATAATATTTTGGTCGGGTCACATATTCTTTCGATGATTCCTTTGACAAGGAATGAAACTTATTATTTCCTCTGTGGAGTAACAAACCATTGTAAGCATGGCCATAAATTGAGCATCAATGTCCTGGAAGAATTCGAGTATGTGGGTGTGTCACCCTCTTATTCAAGCACCCCCGCCAACATCAATCTAGCCACTAACAAAGCTTCGACTCTTTGTACGACCGAGGTGATCTATTTTTTTTTATTTTAGTTTCTATAGTAGTTATTCTGTTTTTATAAAAAGTAAAGAGTTAGATGTTTCAAATCCTTTGAAATGTTTCATTATCGTGTTTCCAAGCGATTTCGAGAAAAAATCCATTGTGTAATGAAATTTATTGTTGTGATCCTATGCTTATATATCATTCATCGGAGTGATTGTCTCTCTTTTCAACATAGAAACAATGTTGTTCATTTTGGGTTTTTTCCAATTACTATGCAATAAACCCCGACCCTGAATTTTTATGATATTAGTGTCTCATGAAACTGCCTTGATATATCAAGCTCTCATAAACCCTAATATGAAACCCTAACCTAACCTAAACGCTTTCATAAACCCGAACCTTAACCCTAATTTTTCCTACTTGGACAAGTTCATAGACCCTACCTTAATCCTAACTAACACATCCTCATGATTTGCATGTGGAGAATGCAGATAAGTATCATGGTTTAGGTCTATGAAAAAAGGATGAACTATCTGTGGACTGGCAGAGATTGGGAACAATTTCTATAAGGCACTGAAAAATAAATGAATTTGCGAGATAGAAACTTGAAACTTTTTTGCAACGAGTTTTGTAAAATAGAGACTTGAAATTTTTCTGCAACAAAGTTAGGTGAGGACATTACAAGCTTAGTGGGCTCAAACCTCACTTGACTTTATTGCGGAAAATTTTTGAGACTTTGTCTTACAAATTCATTTATTTGAGTGCCTTGTAGAAATTGTTCCCTATCTCAATCTGTTATCACATATAGTTGTCAAGGGAAACATGTCATCCAAGTTCGTGGTCTGCATAGGAAGCGTCCAAGTGCAGCATGCAGAGCAGCTCATTTTGGGTTTAAAATATAAACATGCGGGCTCAGTTTTGCGACGGTGGAGATCCCCTGTGAGGATCAGATTAGCGACCCCCGGGTATTCAGAGTTTCAGAATTGCATGAAGTATAGTGTTGAAGCCCCAAAGTGTTAAAAGTCACGAAGCAGATCTCGACCGTCCAAATCCAAGAGCCACGCGTCATCAGATCTGTCACTTCGAGAGTTTTAATTCGAGAGTTTTAAAATGAGAAACATTGCAAAGTCCCGAAGGGCCGAAGTGTCGAAGTGCTCGAAGACCCGAAGTAGCTCTCGATCATTGATCGAGAAGGGAGAAGAAGGGTTATCGATCTGGTTGAAGGGGTCAAAGTCTCGAAGCAGGAGCAGAGTTGTTGATTAAAGCGGACACGCGTCAATAGATCGACAACTCCGGGTAAAAAACATAGAAGGTAAGCGAGATTTGATATTTGATTTTCCCAGAGCCCGAAGACCCGAAAATCATCTGATTCGTTGATCAGTAGGAGCCACGCATCGCCAGATCCTTTTCTCTGAATAAAAGTAGCAGAAGACAAAGGAGGTTTGAGGTTTGAAAAGTCTAAAGCCCAAATCACGAAGCAGATCTTGACCGTCGATTCGAAAAAGGAAAATTCGATATGTCGATCTGAAGAACGCCAGAGTTGGGTCGTTGATCAGGAAGCCTCATCTCAGACCATAAGATCGATGGTCATGCTCCATTGCGGGATCAGAAGGTGCGCGAGTTTTAAAATTTTAAGGGCGGGCCGCAATTGGAACCACTGTTTTGAGAAAGGGACGCATGGAGGTTCATGGTAAATTGCGGGGGCAAAAGCAATTTTCTTTCAAACCACCCTTGGTTGTGCCTGTAAACGCGCTTTCACGTAGAGTCGTGGCCCTAGGTCACATTGAAGAAGGAGCAAGAGGAAGGGGAGCTACCCTCGAGCCCAGAAGAACCAGATATGTGGCAGCCATCAGTACGGACATGTGGCACCCTTATAGCCTTGGCACGTGGCCACCCCTTGAGCATTAAGTCTCGTTCAGTCTCTAAGGAAAGGCAGTGAATGAAGGGTAGGTTTGGTCATTGAAACCTCGGATCCCCCATAAACATAAGGTATGGAAAGTCCGATCCTGGGGACTAAATCGTCAGTCAGTGGTACCCCTGCGAGCAGATTTCCCCGCAGACCCATGTCGAGCTGAATTTGCGTCTGAAAGGAGGATACATATACACTCTAACAGAAGACTGCTCAGATGCAAATCTTTGACTGAGAAGACCAGATCACGCTCTTGAGGGTGGTGGGCAGTTCAGAGTATAAATAAATAGTTTTAATATTTTGTTAAGGTCGTCAACTGGTTGGGCATAGCTCCCTATTTTGTAATGTTTTAATGCCAAAACTATTCTCTGGTTATGTATCAGATTTGAAACTTTCAGATTAATAGAAGTCAACCTCTTTTCATCTCTTTGTAAAAACTATGCTAAAACACTTGGGCATGGAGGATCCGGTCAAGGGTTGTTATGCTATTGTAATGTAGGTTTGATTGTAGTGGTATCGTGACCAGTTTTAGTCAGCTTCCTTGTGATCTTTTCCCCTCTTACACTAAATGGCTCGAGCATGGAGGATCCACTTGAGTTGTTGTAGCTGCATGGTGATGTGGGTTTGATCATTGTGTTGTTGTGACTGTGTTGTTTGGACATATTTCAGTTTCTGAAGCTTGAGCTTAAGAGTGATCTTGAGTCTGAGTTTTTCTTCTCCAAGTTGCTTCAAAGCCTGATGCTCATAACAATCTTGTTCACCTTTCTCACTAAGTCTTCCCTTTGCAAACACTTAAACTCAATTCACCGACTGAAGTTAGTTGTGGCCCTCACTTCCCTGTGCATTTCTCGTCCAGTTCTGTGTTGAACATCATTCATATATTGAGTTTTGTCCATTGACCTCCACTCATATAAAACCAACATTCACCAAAAAACTCTGATGGGTACCGGGCTTATCCTCTCGCAATCTGAGGGTGACTTTTCAGTGCTAACACAACCAACAAATAGTGAATCCCATTTTCATAGACCTAAGTTGTGATGCCTATTGGCGTTCTCCATCCACAAATCATGTGGATGTGCTAGTTGTATCAAATATTGAGTTAAAAAACTAAATAATTTTGGAGTGTTTTTGTCTCCTAGATCCGCCTGAAATTTAAATAAGGGGATCATAGGCACACTCTAAGTACTTCTGTATGATGGTATATTACTTTTGGGTTGCTTGGTGGTCTTTTCTGTCTAGTTTTGACATAATCACACTTGCAATTTATCATTTAACGCAACACGCACATAGTACAAAGCAAGTTAGTGAAATTCAAGCACATACAATTAATGCCAATCAAACACTTGTAATCAAGCAATTGCAAAGAATATTTGAGCAAGCTAGTTGTCAATAACATCAACATTCATCAACAAAAAGCCACACCAACATTAGTTTTAACTTGCAAATAATCTGTTTTTGTAAATTTACTTGTATTTTGGAAATCAAATTATTATACTTGTTGGGTGCATTCTCGGTTGAACCCGACACCCTTCAATTTTTTAGTCTACAATCAATTGGTTGGTGATTGAATTGTATACAGGGAGGAGTTGCAAAAATCCCTTTGTTGTTGTCAAGACAATTGTAATAAGGACCTACCTGCATAAGGAGGCCTCGTTCATTGTTTAAAAATGTTTCGAAGTCAAGAATTATTAGAGTCACTAAACACTCTAATACTCAATGTTGTTGACAACATAATCACAATCAACAAAACAACTCTTCAATTTGTTTTAACTTGTTTGCAGATATTGCAAGCCAAAGTATAACTTCTCCAAACTGGATCACAACTCCAACATGATGAAATACAACAAATGAATCAACATTTAGAACTAGTTTTTGTTCAGAACAACCCACTTTTTGAATGTGACCGTGATCAACAATCAACACATGAGCAACTCAATGAAACAACTTTTGATGTAGTTTCATATGAGGATGAAGAAAATGTTCAACATACTCTTTCCAAGTCCATCATCAGACCCTGTGAAGAAATCAGGAACCACAAGCACAAAATAGGTATCGAATATGAAAATGAAGTTACCTTTCATATTTCAGATTATTCCAAACCAATCCACTTCCAAAGTGTTAGATTGCTTCAAGGAGTTTCAACTTCACCTGTTCTAGTTCAACATCATAATGCAAAGTGTCAACATTGCAATCAAGTTGGTCACATGGAGAATCAATGTTTTGATCTCCATCCTTGTCAGCATTGTGATAAGAATAATCATTCATTAGATAAATGCTTCAAAGAAAACAAACTTGCAAGATTAAAGATTCACCGTGGGTGGATCAATCCTTAGCAATGGTCAACAACAACTAAGAAGATATATCAATCATACATAAGAATTCAGTCTCGAGTAATGACACATCTTGTAGCATAAAAATCTTCATTCTTCTCGCCTTGTACTTGATGGGGGGGATATCATTGATGATAGTCAAGCTTCAAATTTAGAAGTCTTATCAATCAAGATTTAATTAGACAATTGGTCTATAATCAAATTAAGAAAGTTTGAGCATGGAATCTGGGCTCCTCTCATTTAGCTCTTTATTATCTAATTGGGATACATTGGGATGTTGTTCAACACCTTAAAGTGTCAAATTGGTTAGTGATCTTCCCAAAGCACTATATTTAGAGAGCACTTCAGTGATTCATTAATAGTAGAGTGGTGATACTACATGTTCACCAAATAGTAGAAGACACCAACTTCTTCTAGCTATATTACTTAGCAAGTGATCAAAATGTCAAGTGATTAGAAATTGTTCATACATTGCCAACTATTCACTTCCAGATGTTAGCTATTTTCCAGTTCATTTCAGATGAACCATCTAACATCCAGTTTTGATGGTTTTTTAGGCAGATTTTTCATTGAAGCTCATATCAAAGGTTTCTAGAAGATCCAGTATATTGGTTTTTGCATAGAGTTTATTGCTTGGCTAATACAAAGATATAGACTTGTGATTGAGTGGGGAGGGGAATGTTAACCCGTGAATTACCTTACGAATCACCAAGTCTTCATGTCACCTTTAATTGTATTACTCATTTAGGATATTAGTGATTTGTCCTCAAACGATGACTAAGTGTGTTAGTTAAGATTGCCTAGCCTAGTCATCATGTAAGGTGCTAGGATCTAGAGCAAATATTTCTATGAGGTGGCATCATCCATTGTACTATATATTTGTAGTTTTGGTGTGAACATATATATGAGATGGTTTGAGGCTGTTTCCGTTAGATTATTATTCCTGCCTTGTTGTTCTGTCTATTACAATAAGTGTCATGCACACACACAATTTGAAGGAGAATGTTGACGTGGGACAAAATTTTAATAAAAAAAAGGCCATTGTCAAGCCAAAGAGGGCCCACAAGACATGATAGTCACATTGCATTACGACAAAAATGTTAATGAATATTACTTAAATAACAACCACAAACCAAAGAGAGTTCACAAGGTATGACATCAAAATTGCTAATAAATTGACATAGATCATAACTATAAGCCAAAGAAGGCCCATAAGGTATAACATCAAAATTGATAATGAATAATATCAGTATCAAGGAGGAAGCTATCACATCAACTTGAACAACACCTAAAGCCAACTTCAAAATTAACAAAGATTTTGTTACGAGTAAAATCTTATAAACTACATCTATTACATAATTGTCATCCATGTGGTATTATTGGCATACAAATGCAATTAATAGGAGAACAATAATGTGGAACTATGTGAGTGTTTTAAGATTTGATAGATACCATGAAAAACACATGATAAAGTGTAAAATGTCCATCTCATATGACTGTTGTCCTTATGATCTCAATTTAAACAAATAAATTATTGAATTTAATTAATGCATAAATTAATTTTAGGCCATAACATCCATCACACGATATCTGAAAAATAAATAGTGGAAGCATAAAACACATACACATGGATTTCTCCTTCAAATTCAACGTTTCATTCCTTTAACAAAGCTTACAAGGAAACCTCCACAGTCTACGTAAAAAACAATAGTTGCACTGTTAACAAATCACCTTGAACACATGTGTACGATCTGCATGAGAGTGGTATGACCAATTGAAAAACATAAAAGCAACAAAACCTATTGCACAACATTGTTGTACAACTGTACAAAATGTTTCGTACTACTACATGGATTGTTCCATACAACTATATGGACTACATGGATATGCCCTATCTAGCCTTTGCCTGTTGTACACATCTGCCTCTTTCCTGAATGTCTGCTCTCTCTCTCTCTCTCTCTCTCTCTCTCTCTTGGTCACTCAACCTACTCAATTGTGTCTAAACCCTCTATCTTGACCTATCTTTATACTTTTAGCTAAAACCCTAATCTCTCAGTGAGATTTACGGTTAAGAGTAATTCCTTGTCTAGGTCATAAATGCATGAAATACTCTATTAGATTCAACAACTAAATATAAAACTTTTCACTTTTTACTAAAGTGAATTACAAAATATAATTACTTTTCAAAATATCTTAAACTAGTTTTAGCATGTTTACACAAAACTTGTGCAGAAGTTCTTGTTTGAGCTATATTTATCAACATAAAGTTTATCCAACATTGACTCTCTTGATGGAGGAGATGAGTAACATTTGTAAATCAAATTTTTTTTTTTTTTTTAAATCAATAATGTAAAAAATACTAGACATTAATTAAGATAGACACACACATGTTTTGAGAAAAAAAAATCATATAATTGTTATTTTAGTCATAAATGCAAATTATACATAATAATGGTCTATGGCTTCAAGTTGGGATCCAAAATTTTCTTCTTGCAACCTATAACAACCTAAAGAAAGAGAGAAAACCTCTTTAGAAAGGGAATAAGGCTAGGTCAATAACTGATGAATAGATAATGTTTAACTCATAAATAACAAGCTCGCTAAGAGCAAACTTGTCGCTAAGTGGAATTTGAACTCGAGAAGGGAGGGTAATAATTTTCCTCACAACCACTTGAGCTGCACCTGATTGATGACACACACACACACACACACAATTTTTTTTGCGTAATGCATTTTCGAGAAAACCCACCAGACACTTCCCCTCATTCTGAGGATAATACCCAAGAATACACTGGATTTTGCAGAGGTTCAAAGCTTTGTCAACAATATACCGATTAAGAGATCAACATGTCACTTATGAGAATTGAAACCAGGTAGGGAGGATAACTGTCATGCCGGTGGAGAACTTAGGTGGATGGAGAAAACATCCACCGTTCTCAACAATGTGCGATACCACAACTTTTTGACTCGAAGACAAGGCCACTCCGATCTACTTGGCTCGGACTATGCCTAACACTTAGAATATTTACCATTTAACATTTCATGATAACATTCATACTAGAACATGGAACAAGTAATAATAACACATCAAGTGCACAATTAAATGTTTGTGCAAGTAAGTTGGGTGGCCAAACCGACCTAACACCCAAGTTTATTACAATAGACAATAATGTGTTGAACCTTCAGTTTGTGCAACACCAAAGACGATTTACAATGAGCTTCCGCTCAATTATACCCAACAATACACTTATGCGAAATACATAATACATAACTTCGCCATGCCCACCTTGTGAATCCCTTTGTGCCACATCCAAAATGCTAAATGAATGACTTTGTTTTCATGCTTCATCCATGCAGTTCATGCTGCCCTTGCCTTAATTCATTTGATTCCCCTCTCGGTTGCCAAACTCTTTGTCACTTCATGACTAGATCATGCAACATCGAACCTCACCACCAAACTCGACTCATCCATCGTCTACCTCGTCTCAAGATAACTCACCCTCTTCTACCATCTTCATTATAGACTCCACAAGGCGACACAAGTTGCCCACTAGGTGCGACTTGGCCCCTTGGGAGGAGCTCACCCTCTCTGTCAAGAACCCACCTCAGATGCCCAAGTCTCTGCGATTGTGAAGAGTCTATGTCGAATGCCCATGTGTCTTGGTGACTCTCACCTTTGTCTTTTTATATGCCTAGCTCACTAAGTGAATCGTCCCCTTAGTGAATCGACGCGACCTCTCGTTCATCACACCCTTTCACAAAGTTGGGCTTGTTATCCCCGATTTCTAAGGATAACTAGGAGATCATGTCTCGAGGCCCACAGGTCCTAGACATGGAGTACCAAGAGCAGGATTGACCTGAGCATGGCCCTGGAGGGCCCATCTTTCTTCTTCTTCATCAAACTTGTCCTGTCAGCAGCAACAACATCCATCACCTTCGGCTTGGACTTGTATCGGAGAAGACTCTTGCTCCATGAGGTAGTTGGTCCAGGTATCATGGTATGTGCCATATTTGATCATTATAACCTTCAAATATATGCATCAAATTCCTTTTATTTCTGACGACTGCTTGGATCTTACATTAACCCACTTGACCATGGTTGGGGGGATTGACAGGGTACCCTAGCAAGCTTGTACCCATAGGTTTTGGTTAGCCACCAGGGGGGATTTTGAAGGGCCATCGTTCGCTCCCATCATACCATCACTCTTACATCTTATCTCCCACTCATCTATACCATTCCCCTAGTCCGGACATTAGGATGACTTGTTTGTGGGGTTACACCTTATCTCGTGGGAAGAAGGGGCTAAAGGTCCAGGAGGTAAAAGAAGCTGGTAAGAGATAAAAGCCATAAAAAATAAAACCTAGAGATGCCTCGCTCAGGGATCCACAAGAAGGCAATAAAAAGCCTCTCAACAAGAAACAAGAGGGACTCGAAGAAAAATGACAAAACAAGACCTAGCCAAGAGGATGGGGGGTCTCATCACGAGCCAACCCATTATGTTCATGGGTACCTAGTAGTATGACATTGCCATTATCTGGTTACCACGTCAGGGTAGTGACCTTTGGTTGCATAGCCAAGGGAAAGGGGGTCTCATCACGAGCCAACCTTATCATCTCTGTGCAAGTACTTGTGGGTAACACTATCAGCTCTAGTCACCACGCCAAGGCAGTGTCCTCTAGTTAGACCTTGAAATAAAAAGAAAGAAAAAGTAATAAAGAAAAGAAAGAATAAAGGCAATAAAGGGCTTGGAAAGAATTGCATCCATGACAGGTACAACTCACCTTCTACAAAGGCACCCACGGATAATATC
>ML792246.1:132095-143712 GCA_009831015.1 Picea engelmannii | reverse complement strand
TATATATATATATACCCACTAACCCAAGGTGAAGGTGTCGATCTTGCAAGATAAGTACCTGTATACTACACTATAGGAAGCATTTAACTGTCCAGAAGACGATAAGAATAGTCAGAAGGCACGAAACATCATCAGCACTGTAATAAATTGTATAGGACTTCATAGATTTTAGTGCAAACACATAACGACTTCAATCATTCCGATACCCATATTGGTTATCATTTATGAGAGCAGCGGAGACTAGAATCCATCCATGTTAGGCTACAATGTATAGTTCACAATCCGTCGCAGAGAACGCAAAGCTGCCACCCAAGTCTGTGTCTCGATCTACTTCCAATGGATTCGAAATGGGTTATTGTTATTCGGAGAAAGGCGAGCGAGGATTGATGCAACAGGCATTCGGCTTCAACAAGTCACAGTACTACCAGTATCCATATGGATATCAATCTTTCCACGCAGGTGTCCAGTGGACAGATGCGTTATCGTTCTGCGTCGAGCTCCTTCCTTGCAAACTTGGTGGATGAAGCATAAGATTATTTGCCTCAGATTGCAGGCTCTCAAGAGCCTGATCATGTTGTTATAGCTTGTTATTTCTCTGCTGATTCTTCTTCTCTGACATCAGACTCCAGTTCTGGAGTAATTCAATCACACGGGTTAGATAGATCTGCAGTGCACAAGGAACCCAAAATGTTTTCTAGGATGAACGCAGGGACTATTGCTGGGCTTAAGAGCGCTGGTGCTGGGAATGAGGATGTGGGCAAACACTGACTTGCTTCAAAACTTGAGAATGGGCCTGAGCTTGAGCCTGAACCTGAGCCTGGGGAGGTACTCTCCCAGGACAGTTTTTGTAATTCTCAGATGATGTATCAAGCACAGGACTCTTGATCTGGTGTGGAGAATTCCTACCGAATGAACAACTCAAGTATTGATGGACAACTCAAGTATTTTATTCCTGTGTATTATTCCCTCCAACTATTGTCCGAACTTTTATGCTCTTGCCCATGATGTTACATCTACCCCTGAAGTTTCCTCCACAGGAAATTATAATCGCTTGAAGATATTGATGTAACGAATGGACCAATGAAACTTACTGAAACACAAAGACCTGTGGACAAGTCAAATTTCTGAGTTATACCTATGCTGTCCTATTGCTTCATTCTGCTATCCTTTGATGTCATATATATTGATGCAAGTGTTTAATGGTGGTGCTGGTGTATATACCAGCAAACATAGAAGGATGTTGATGACTTGCCTAAGTGCATTAAAGATGTTGATTACAGACCAGATTAAAACCCTTAAATACAGATCTGAAGTCAAGATGTAACAGTGTTGAGAAGCAGCAAGAGCTACAAGGATAGCTACAACAACGTGTTGGGAATTTTGTTGAAAGTCAACAATAGACATGACCCTGATAAGCCAAAACAACCATAGCAAGTTAGACCACCAACAGAAGAGCAGAATTACTAATATGTGATACTCTCATATTAGATACAACAGTAAAGGTTGATGCAGACTTCGTCAGAGACTTGCGTCGTATAGGTGGCTACAAAGCAAACAAGCGAGGAACGTCATCGATCATCATGACATTGACAAACAAGCAGAACCTCCATTGGTGTACACTCTCAGGTATGCACTTGTATATATGCATTATTTGCATCATTGTCATAAGGGTACTTGCAGGAGGAAGGAACCCTTGGTACAATCATGGACCCAGAGAAGTCTCAATGCATTCAGAAGAACAACACACTGGAAGTGAAGACTCTAGGTTTGATTGTTTTAATTATCATGCTACATTACAAGTAGGTGTTGTAGCTATGACAACAAATCCTTAAATTGTTTTGATTCTAGAGATGTACTCATGAGTCTCCTCTAGGAGATATTCTTGTCTTGTTTCCTTTCGTTTGTTTCCTTGTTCCAGGCATGTTAACAACAAAGGAAGATGTTTTCCTTCAAGACTTTAGAGGGAGTCACTTGACTCAGAGGGAGTCAAAACTATTTGAGAAGAAGGAAAAGACAAATACCTTCTCCCCCTCAGCAGTTCAGAGGGAGACAACAATTGATACAGTTGATCCAGTTGATATTCCTAGGGACTTTACAATAGGCCATAAAAGGCCTGTCTGGGCTTGACAAACACTGCAAGAGGCAGAAAGACATGCAACTGATGGAAGTGTCGAGAAATACAAAAACGAGACTTGTAGTCAGAGGATTCTCACAAGCAAAGGGAGTGAACTATGATGAGACATATTAATCCAGTAGCTCAATGCACTCTCATCTGTACTACCATCCATGAGTTGGAAACTACATCAGACATATGGATTCTTGATGAAATTTGGGTTTCAGCAAGAGTGTCGTTGATCCAAACCTATACTATTACATTGTTGGTGACGAGAACCTGATTTTGATGACTTATTCAAGAAGCCGTGTTGTTACAAGCAAGCTTTGACTTCTGATTTCGAGATTAAGGATCTGGGTATGATGCACTACTTCTTGGGACAAGAAGCATGACAGAGGACCAATGAGACTTTTCCTAAAGTCAAGGAAAATATGCAGTGGAGATATTAAAGAAGTTTAGTATGACAGAATGCAAATCCATATCTACACCGACGATGATGGATTTGACGAAAAATAAAAGATTATGATTTAGACAAGATTAATCCAAAATGTGTACTGACAACTGATTGGATCATTGATGTATTTGGTTAACACCAGACCTGATACATGCTATGCATCGAATGTGCTTAGTCAATCCATGAGTTAGCCGAGATAGACTCACTGGAAATCAATAAAGCATGTACTCAGATATATACGAGGCACACTTAGATATGGCATGAGATATGACTCTAGTGTGAACTTGAGTTTGCAGGGATATGCAGATACAGATTGAGCAGAGAGTACAGTGGACCGGAAGAGCACATCCGGTTGTTGTTTTACCATAAAGGTTGCCATAGTTTCCTGGTGCAGCAGGAAACAAAGCTTTGTGGCCTTGAGTACCACAGAAGTAGAGTATATATCATTGAGTGTGCGAAGCAGTGCAACTTCATAAACTTCGGACAAATTTACTTAATCATGAGATGGATTCTATGTTCATAACTAGAGCTGTGTGAAGCTCTTTGAGAACCTTTTGTTTCATGATAGATTGAAACATGTTGAGATAAAATATCATTTTTAGAGACATGATGCAGAGGAAAGCAATACATGTGCTGTACCTTCCTACATATGAGCAGATTGCAGACATCTTCACCAAACTGGCTTGGTGAAGAATACCTCCCTAGTTGAGAGGGAGTGTTGATGACTATAACCAAGACAAAGTTCGAGTACTTCCATGCGAGACTTGGCATGATGGAGAATGCCACCCTAGCTGAGAGGGAGTGTTGATGATTACAGCTGCGTGAGACATCCTCCAGGACATAGACCGATTGAGTCGACCTGAGAGAGAGCCCATGAGTTGGGTGTGTGGTTCCTATCTGAGACAGAACTGGAACGTAGTGATGGCCTCCTCCTTACAGAGAGTTGAGAAGAACTCCAGATGATTCTCCTGTGTAACACAGTGAGAAAGGACATCTACTGAGTTGGACGTGCCTGTGGCTGAGCACAAGGTGAACATGTGAATTCCCATGAGCTGGGTGCATCGTTATGAGACAGAGATGAAGACGATGTATTAGCCTCCTCTGAGCAGAGATTTGAGATGATGAACTCCATATGACTCTCCTGTGTAATGCAGTGGGAAAGAAGATCTGTTGAGTTGGACATGCCCGTGGATGAGCACAGGTGAACGTGATCCTAGTGGCTGAGCACTAGTGAGTGTGGTTCTCCTGTGAGATGCAGTGATATAGAGATATGGACATCCCTATGGATGTGCCCCTAGTGGCTAAGCACTAGTGGGTGTATGAGATCCCTTGCTATATTGTTCAAGAGTCAGACTTACCTGTAACTCTAATTGTTATGTAAAGGGTACAGGTCGACCCCACCTTAATGTAAAAGGTAATTAATATAAAAGATAATTAATGTAAAAGATAATTAATATGGTAATTATTAATTATATTTTGAGTTATTGAAGTCGGCCCTATTGTGCCAATAGACACATCATTTGATGTGACAAGTCTTATATAAATAAAGGTGAATCCCCATTGAGGAAACACACTTAACATTGTGTCATCTCATAATTTCAGAAGTTGTGGTCTGAAATTGTGAGAATAACAACACCCTCTTGTGTGCTAAGTTTGGTGATGGTGTGGGAGGTCTTTCTCTTGAAGAATATAGCAAAGGATTGGCTGGGTTTTCTTCTCTTTTTGAGAAGGGTTTCCCAGGATACTTCTTTTGTTCTTGTGCATTGTTATTCTTCTTGTGATCTTGGTTTGCTGAAGTAGTTATGGTTCAAGTTAAAAGCTAAACAAAAAAATTGAATTAAATGCATGAGCCATAGCTCATTGAAAACTCAACACTCACAAGCTTGATGTGCACTATTCTTTAGTGCGCCCCCTCTCAAGGTTGTTTGCAAGTTTACACACATGCACCTCCCCTTCTACCAAATGCACCCAATGCATCTCACAATGGAGCGCCCTTGCTCTTGCCTGTTGTAGTGTGCCTCTACCCTTCTCACAAGGATGCGCCCTTCCTCAAGCCTTCATCTCCTCAAGACTTCTTGCGCCTTTCTCCTCTCAAGAAATGTACCCAAGTCTCTCAAACCCTCTTCCTCTCTTCCTCTCCTTCACTCAACTCTCTCAAGTGAGAATGAATCTCTCTTTACCCCTTTTGCCACCTTTATCCTCTCTTAGGCCAAACCTAGAAGATCAAGGGCCTAGATTTGATCTAGCCCAAGTCTAATCAACGAATGAGATTACATCTCATAAATCTCATTTGGAAACCCACTTTGACTTAAGTTTCCATAGTTTGCTTTATGTTCCTTAATTCACTTTACTCAAGTGAATTAAATGTCACTTTAGACTTAAGTGAATAAAGTCAATGTGAAATTAGAACATAAAGTAATAGCATGAGGGTAACACTCTCCCCCTTTGTGTTTAGAGACTCACAAACACAAGGGGACCACTTTCCTTGGTACCCAAATCTCAACAAGATGCCTCACTGAAGGAATGTGGCCATACCACATTTCATAAGGAGTCTTGTTTTTGATAGCATGAGATGGGCACCTGTTTTTGACATAAACTACATACAAAACTGCATCAGCCCAAAACATCAATTTAACATTCTTGAAAAACATCATGGAACGAACCATATTAAGGAGCATCTTGTTCATTCGTTCAACTACACCATTTTGTTGAGGATTGTATGGAGCGGTGGTTTGATGTTTGATTCCATGTTGGCGAAGGTAACTTTCAAATTCATTAGATGTATATTCTCTTCCATTATCAGTGCGAAGAGAGCCGATACGAGACTGAGCTTCATCTTGAATCCATACATCAAAAATTTTAAATGTTTCAAAAGCTTGTGATTTGTCTTTCAACAAGTACACCCAACACATCCTAGTGTAATCATCAATAAAAGTCATGATATATTTGTTTCCATTTGAAGAAGGAACATGCATAGGGCTGCATAAATCTGAATGAATCAGTTAAGTTTTCTACATGCTCTGGAAGTGGAATCATGGAAAGGCTGTTTGCTATGCTTTCCAATAATACAAGCATCACATTGTTTCAGTTTTTTAGGAATGGTGGGCAGACCATAAACACCATTCTTTCTCAACAAACGAAGACTGCCATAATTAATATGGCCAAATCTAGCATGCCACAAAAGACTAGATGGCATTATACCTAAGTCATGATGGGAGAGGTATGCAACTGTGTGTGTATGGGTAGATGTCCCATTCAGCTTCAACAGTCTTCCATCTTCTATTCCGATCTTGACAACCATGTTGTCAAAGTCATTCCTTATCTCAACTTTGCCACTGAACATATAAACAGGTGGCCTTGCTGTCTGATGTGCACAAGGGACAACAAGCTTCTTTGCAGCTCTGGAAGATAAGTACATTATGCAGAAGAAAATCCGGGAGTCCAGACATCTTAAGCATGATGGTGCCCATTCTCGAGGGCTTGAGACTGGATCTGTCTGCAAAATACACTACGCCATCTACATTGTCATTGAAGTCTTCGAAGAAGTCTCTTCCAAAGGTCATCTGAGAGGTCGCGCTTGTGTCCATGGAAGATAAGTACATTATGCAGAAGAAAATCTGGGAGTCCAGACATCTTAAGCATGATGGTGCCCATTCCCAAGGGCTTGAGACTGGATCTGTCTGCAAAATACACTACTCCACGTACATTGTCATCGAAGTCTTAGAAGAAGTCTCTTCGAAAGGTCATTTGAGAGGTCGCGCTTGTGTCAAGAAGCCATGCATCTCCCCAAGAAGCAAGTGAAGTATTAAATAGATCTTCAGTTACTCCTATATTGCAATAGACAACAACATAATATACAGGTGCTTTACCTTTCGCCAGGTCTAAGGTTTTATCTCTATCTTCTTTGATCTTTTGCGATGGAACTCTGCAGTCACAGGCTTCATGTGACCCATTCATTCCGCAACGTGTACAATGAAGGTCGAATTTTTCGCGAGGATTATACCAACCCTCCTTGCCTCTGAATTGCTTCTTTTTGTGTCGTTTGTTACTGCCTTCATGCTGTCCATTAAATGAAGTGCTTCCAAAACCCACGCTGCCAAATGGAGAAGGTGAAGAAAGTGCACCAAAGGTACAATGCTGCTGCACCAAGAATACAATTACGCTGCACCGATAAAAATGAACAATGGAACCAAGAGACTTTTCAGCTAGTGAAGGCAATCACTCAGACTTGAGGAATAAGTAATGTGTCAACAAAAATATTTATGATCACTGGAGCAAGACACCATTTAGAAGCTGGTCATGAGAAATATATATTTGGCACTAATATCCTATTCATACACACTCCAATTCACATGTAAGGTTACACAAAATCACTAGATAGAGGTGATATGATTCAACAGTAAATAGAGAAAATCTTGTTGCTTTCATTCCAATATAAATACATGGAAGAAGGAGAATCCTGAAATTGTAACAAGGCAGGTAGCTACGCTATTCAATTAATCATCGATTCAAATCCAAGGGAAGACCAGATATTCCATCATGTATGCAAACATCATCAATGGCAAACAATAAGAAAGTGACATTACAGAGCTCGGATGGAAAAAATATACAAGGTGGATCCTACGGTGGCTTCGCTCTCTAAGCTCCTAGACATGGCCATTAACAACGTTAGAAGGGTGATCTCATGAGGTTGAGAACTACATTGTATTCTTGGTGCAGTCGACGGGAGCTACCACTGAACCGCGAGCTATCATAGATTATCCACAAATTGTTTGATACCACACCTTTCTCTCGTCCTCTCATGGATAACAAACGAGCGGAGGCAAAGGTAGAACCATGTCGAATCCGAATCCAAAATGCGTCTTTGTTGAGAATTTGAGGTTCTCGTGGGACAATATAAAGGATTCCTTCAGTAAAGACCACAACGACGTCAAATTGGCAGACATAGTGGCCAAAATTAGGGTTTCGAGTAGGGTTTCCAGCAACCATGTAAGAGGTATGGATTTGAGCAACAACACGAGAGAATAACTAGTGAAAAAGACGTATAGTGGAAGGCGTATTCTGTCGAAGGCGTGGAGTCGAATTCACTGTGTTGAGCGAGAAACCAACAGGTCGGGCGAGGATAGTCGTGAGTGGAATTAGGTTAGGCTAGGTCATGGGATGCGTGCGTTTTCACCAACATCAAAAGAATTAGGGTTTTGTTTTGGATTGTAATTGCATGTAGATGCTCGACAAAAATTCGTAGATGAGACTAGACAAAGTCAGAGAATAAACCAGAGCGCAGACTAGCAGAGCCAAGGCAGACTGAGGAGAGACCAGAGAATCGGTCAGTACCATTGTTGACCTCTGATCATGTACGCACCTCTGAAACCTGTAGACATTTGAGATATCTCATACTTTTCCTGTGAAGCACAACGCACTGTACTTTGCCTRAACTCGTAYCGTGCCTTAACGGTTGGCTGTTGCTGCCAACGCAATTCCTTCGCTGAGCATGGCTTGYTGCCATCTTCTGTGTCCTTACYCGTTTTCGGTTGCTGCATTCACCTGAGCCTGTTGCTGCTTGACTAGGAGCGRTAGTGAAGAGGYAGGTTGTTAGGCTCGTGGATTGAAGAAGCAGGTTGTCAGGCCTGTGAGCAACTCTCTCTAGGTGAGAGAGTTTGCTGGGAAAGAAGAAGTAGGTTGTTAGGCCTTTGAGCAACTCTCTCCAGGTGAGAGAGGTTGCTGGGGAAGTGATTTTCCTGGAGGGAGCTCAACTGTAGCTATAGTGCTCTGAGAATTCCTGTCCGACATGTTGCTGGAGCCCTGGAAGGGAAGTGGGGTAGTCGAAGAACTGTTGAGCAAAGAAGGGGCACACTTCCTGGGGTGGGACAGGCATGTGGGGAATGAGAGGCTGTAGGCTGTTAGTGTGGATTAGCTCTTGGGACGAAATCCTTCCTGTTGACTGTGCAACTTCCTGTTGTCTCAGCCTAGCCTAGGAATCCCTTTATCCGGGTGGGGTTTAGTCCCAACTCGGGGGTGACCCACTGCTGAGAGTGATGAACAGCGTGGTCTAAGGCTGGGAGGTTCGTGGAAGGTCTACACGCAGTTGGTGGTCATCTATAAAAAAATAAGTACCATTTATATGTTCATTTACATGTTGTGTATTTGTACATGTTTTATATTGAGGAGTATTGCCTGTATATGCTGTATGTGTAGGCTTACTGTTATTTCACATTAATTTGTGTATTCGCAGAATGTAATTGTCTGTTAAGTTTTATATGTATGATGTTCCGCAAGAGTTCTGTGGGGCATAGCCCAACAAGTCCATGGCTGGGTATGCTACAAAATTAGTATCAGAACTTAGAAAGAGTGATTCTATGAGGTAGCATGGCCTGACCTGGGTGGCCGGGGGTGTTACAAAATGGTATCAGAGCTCCAGTTTCAACACTGAGCCTGGATGGGCTGTGTAAGTGGAAATTTAAGCAAAAATTTCAAGGGGAATTGTTGTCAAAATGGACAAAATTGGAGTTTTAGAACGTCCACGAGTGCCAAGAGGGCACTGGGAGCACCTTAACTATGTTTGAAAGCTCAGAAGGTGTAGCGGTTCGAAAAATCCAACAGTGGAGGGAAACCACAACAACCATGGTTTTGGGCCACAAAGTTTAAATTTGGGCCGTCAGATCTGGTCGGGAGATGACAGGTCCTTCATAGCCATCGAATTTGTTCAGGAGAAGATTGTTACCTCACAATTGTTGGATCTGGAGAAGTAGCAGGATTGTCAACCCCTCAAGTCCTTCGGACTTCGTTGCTTTGACAAATTTTAAGTCTTTGTTGAAAGGGAGGTAAAAGACCTGAACCTTCCATGTTCCGAAATGGATCTACGTCGTATATCACTGGGAGAAGTGCTTGACCGTTGGATTTGGCCAAGGACAGATTTGAGTCGTTAGATCAAGCACAGATCATGAGGTGAGGCGCAATGATGAAGATCAGAACCCAACCTTCAGATCTACGCGCGAGTGAATGTGAGTCGTAGATCTCACGACAGTTTGGAGGATCGACACTCTGGGAGAAGCGAGTCCTCAAGTTGCCAGGAGAGAAATCTCCCTAAGTCCCGGACTCTAGAGTTAATCTGGACCGTTCGTGTTTAAGGACACGTGTCTGCAGATTAGCAAGTATTCGAGAATTCGACGTTCGGGGGATTTGTGGTGTAGTGTGGAGAAGTCTCCCGGAGTCCCGAAGTCCGGAAGCTCTGACGTCTCGTAGTGGTTCTATGCCATAGATTGTTTGGGAGAAGGCAGACTGTTGAATTCCCCGAGTGGTTCGACAGTTTGACACTCTGGGAAAATTTGTTTGTGGTTGCACAGAAGGATGAGTTTTCCGAAGTTCCGAAGTCTGGAACCAATCCAGACCGTCTATTATCGGAGACACGTGTTTGCAGATCAAACTGTTCGAAATTTCGGCATTCGACAGTTCGGGGGTTGGGTGTAGTTCAGCATCGAAAACCTCCGAAGCTCGGAGCTTCGAAGTCCCGGAGCCTCGAAGTCCTGAAGCCTGGGAAATACGAGTTCGGAAATTCGGCGTTCAGATGTTTTGATATGATTTGGCGAGGAATTCTCCGAAGTCCCATAGCCCGAAGTCCCGAAGCTCCGGGAAACAACTGTTCGAAAATTCGGCGTTCGGGAGTTATAGTGTGTGTTGGAGTGGGATCTCCCAAAGCCCGATGTGCCGAAGTTCCGGAGCGCCAATGTGACGTGGCAGGATGACGTCACCTAAGGTGGCGTGGACCTACCCTAAGCTTGCGACGTATCATCTTGTTTCGTACCTTTGACAGGTCTTTTGTACCAATTGTGGCCTAACACGTGTCGCTCGTCGGTGGGGCCACATGTCACCACCTAATTGATTGTTAGCATAACTAAGTGAACTTGGAAAGTTCGGAGTTCGGCTGTTTTGATGTGCTCCGGTGTGTGATTCTCCGAAGTCTCGGAACGCTAGAGTGATGCAGCGTGATGACATCACTTGGAGTGACGTGGACCGGATCGATAATTCAACATTCGGGAGAGTAGTTGTGTTTTGCTGCGAAGTTCTCCGAAGCGCAAAGCTCCAGAGCGCTGAAGTAATAAAGCTCCGGAGAGCGACGGTTCGAAAGTTCGCCAATTCGATGTTCAGGTGTTATAAAGTTAGATGGTGTGAAATCCTCCAAAGCCCGAAGTTACAAAGTGTCAAAGCACCGGATGTGACGCGGCATGATGACGTCACCTAGGGTGATGTGGACTCACTTTTCACATACCACGTGTCAACCTGATTTGTGTTTTTGACATGTCATTCGTACTAGTTAGAACATGACACGTGTCATCCATTGGATTGAGCTATGTGTCCTCTCCTTAATTCTGCCACGTAGCACCCCCATGGTGCGTGGATACTGACGAGACTCTGGGAGTTTGTCAATTTGAGGAAAACATGATAAGACAAAGGTAAAACCTTTGAAGCGTGAAGCTTCGGAGAACTTCGCCGGTTTGGCGTTCGGAGGAAATAATGGATGCTATAGTCAGAAGCCCCGAAGCTCTAGAGCCCGAAGCTTCGAAGAAGTACCCTCCGAGAGTTCGCCACTTCGACATTTGGAGGAAATAATGGATGGTGAAGGAGAAACCTTCAAAACTCGAAGTTCCGGAGCCCTGAAGTCCCGTAGCTCCGGATAAGCACCTATCAGTTAGCGCTTGGTCACAGCCCGTGGTCACATGCGATTGGGGACCAAAGAAAAAGGGCTAGTGCTCGAAAATTATTTGTTTTTAAGGAAGAAAAGGGGCCTAGAAAGGGAGCCCGTGGGGTTTTGATTTGTTTGAACCTGCACCTAAAGAAATAATTGTTGAATTATTGTAACTGCAAAGAGTATTCTATTTATTATTGATGTATTATTCATTAGATCAATCTCCTTTTGTGGATTGATCATGTCGGGTATTGTAAATGACCAAATCCCCTTTTGCGGATTGGTCAAACCCTAATTGTAATGGGCTAAATGAAAAGTCGGCCCCATAATATATTAAAGTGGTTATAACCACCCATAATATATTAAA
>ML792246.1:29340-49747 GCA_009831015.1 Picea engelmannii | reverse complement strand
CATCTTTGTCTTTCCCTTCAACCACTCTTCTCTCTGCTTGTATATAAGACGGAGGTTGGTGTGCACATACACTACTAAGTCACCAGACACGACAACAAACTACAAAGAGAAGAGTTCAATAAAAGAGTTTATACTTGAGTGAAGGGTACATTTTTACTGGAGTCGTGACAAAAGAGTTCAACAATCAATGCCACCAACATCGAGGTACATAAAGAGCATGGTTCTCTTGATTAAATGTCAGTTCCATACCCTCATACATGATAGAATCCAATGGAAACATTGCAATCTTGCCAATCTTGAAATCCTGAAAACTGTTAAGTCTGTTGAATTTTGAATGGGACCTAAAATTCTACTTTCTCCATATGAAGTCCAATGAGGTTGGAACCACTCTTAAACATCCTGAAACAATTAATGGTAATGTTAAAAATTTAAGTAAAAGAAAGGATGAAAATGAAAGATAAAGGAGAATGTCACATTTACCATTAATTACTACCCTCAGCTACACACCAAAACACCATACAATTCCACCTTGTTACTTAGGTTTCAGGTTTTAGGGGGGTTTAGAGGGTTTTAGGTTTCTGGGACCAAACCGGCCGGTTTATGACCAAACCGACCGATTTATTCATAAACCGGCCGGTTTGGTCATAAACCGGCCGACCGGTTCGGTTTATTGACCGGTTTGAACCGGTCGACCATCAAACCGGTCAAACCGGCCGGTTTCGGTTTCGGTTCAACGGTTTTTAAAACACTGGTTTGAGGCTGCAATTGTGGTAGCAACAGCTTCACCCATTGTAATCAGTGTTGTTGATTGTTCTTATAAGATTACTCAGCTAATGCTCAAATCTGCAAATTTTTTGTATCCCAAATTTTTGCACAGATTTGTTGGATTTTCTCTTAAGATCTATTGTAAATCTATCACTGCAGAGGTGATCTGTCTTCAAGGAATGCAAAGATTTGTGTTTCAAAAGGAAAAATTGATTCTTGGCATCATAGATCTTTGCAAAGTGATCTCACAATACATCATAACAACAATTCGAAAATTCTGAAGGGATGCCACATGAACATTCGGGTTTTGGCAAAACAAAAAAATAACTCCTAAATGTTGCAAATCTGTTCCAGATCGATCCATCTAGTGGTCTGCTGGGTCATTCAACCTATTGTATCTATGGCTCCTCTGTTGTATATATAAAATAAATAATAAATAAATAAATAATAAAACTAAAAATAATGAAATTAAATATAATAAATAATTATAATAGGTCATGACTAAAATGCTCACGACCCTTCGTAAAAGGGCACCTTAAGCCATATTTAAGCCACCCCCCGCAATGTAAAAAACCATTCATTCATTATTCATTCTCTTATATACAGTATATTTTTTAGGCCATTGAGCCATTTAAATTATTCTTTCTGTACCATCTGGTATCAAAGCCAAGCAAGTTCTAGTCATCGTACAACCAATTCCAGCCATCGTACAGCCATTAAAGTCGCCGTCCTCACTAATTCACCGTCCACACCAATTCGTGTCCATACATTTCACAGCCCGTACATATTTGCGGCCGTGCAGCAACGTCTGTACAAGTCGTGTTCGTACAGATCACTACCATCACTGCACTGTACGAAAAAAATTACAGCAAATTAACAGAACCGTACAATCTTAATTAAATGCAGTCTGTACAGATTAATTCATTCAAATTAATTGAATTGCTGTACAAAATCAAAGGAAATTCAGGTCGTACAGTAACTTAATTCGGTCAAAATTGATTTCAAGAATACCCCATCTATGACCAGAAAAATGTCAGACATCCATTCAAGATTGGAAAAAATAGAAAGGAAACAAAAAGAAAATGATAAAAGGTATGAGGAACTTCAGGAACTTCCGGTGAAAAATGGCCAGTTGCAGGAACAAATCATGCAAAATTACGAAATTCTACAAAAAGAACAAACTGAGCTAATAAACTTGGTCACCCAAAATCACCTTACTTCACAAGAGAAACAAGCTAAGTTGAATGATAAGGTTGATAAAAATCACGTTGAAATAATGAACATCCTACAAGATCTCGTCAATTCTTAAAATGACGTCGTTCTGCAACAAAATTCTTCAAACGTTTCAATTCCTCCGAGCCTGTCTAACACACCAAACCCACAAATAAATATACCCTCCTCTAATACGATGAACCCACAAATAAATATACCTCAGGGCATGGTAGTTCCTAAACAATTCCCTCCATATGCATCCATGCAACTGGGAGACGTAAATAATTGGTACATGTGGTGGAAAAAAACAGGATACCCAATAAATTGGAATAAATTTAAAAATGAATTCTTTAAACGATTCCAATGTATCAAAGAAGAATATTTTTTCATAGAACTCACCAGACTTCAACAAAAGGGAAGCGTGGATGACTTTACATGTGCATGGGAAGCACTAGCTACAAGATTACTTGGATTATCAACATAATGCCTAATTCAATCTTATATTACTGGTCTTAAACAACACCTCCAGAATGAACTAAAGTTTGAAAGATCGTCATGCAAAGATTCAATAAATTCTATTAAAGGCGGAAGCCCCCTCAAACTATAGATGTGGAAAATCCAAGGTACCTTCCACTGCACTTAAGAGAGGGAGGTAAACCTAATTTGGAAGCCCAACGCATAAAAGAAGGCAAATGCAAACGTCGTGGAGAAAAATGGGACCCCAGACATAAATGTTTCAAGGGAAATAATACAAAAAATCTATATAATTGTGAAGTGAAAGATGATTCAGATAGTGAGGGATCAGTTGAGGGAGAAGTCAAGGGCCCTTGAAATTTTCCCCAAATTCAGATAATGAGAATGCACCACAAATATCACTATCAACCATGGTAGGGATAGCCCAACCAGAGACACTAAAATTAAAAGGGCAGATGAAGAAGAGCAATGTAATGGTCTTAATAGACATTGGAAGTACTCATAATTTTGTTGACACAAGTCTCGCAAGGAGACTAAATCTTTTTGTATACCCGATGCCCAATATGAAGGTCATGGTAGTAGATGGAAAAAAAATTGAAGGCGTGGGGAAATGCCACAAGGTCAAGTTATAGATTCAAGACTACAAAAAACCCCTAAAAAATTCCTAAATAATAAGCAGCAGTCAAGAAATTATGAAAGAAACCTGCAAGGTACTTCCACAGGTAAAAAAGATGCCAAAAGTTAAAACAAGGCTGTAACAACCTCTCATTGAGTAAAACCCTGTTGTTTTTAATGCCCAAGTTGTTCAACAGTATCAGTGGATTGCCTTAGGTGGATGAGTTTGCCCTCCTATAGCACTATTAGTCACTGTTTCTCACTTGTTAGAGGAGAAACTAGCTCAAACATACAACAGAAAATGACAAAAAGCCCAGAACTGAGAAAAAGTCGCCTCTATACACAAACTGGGCCCACGGAGATTTAACACATGATTTTTACTTTTCGAGCCAATTCAAACTCGGTCGACGTGATTAAAATGTGATTAAAACTCGGCCAGATTCAAATAAGATCTTCTGAGTGCCAATCCGAGTTAGACTCGTGATTTGGCGATTTAAATAGTGATTCCTATGACTATGGAGCAGACCTTGATAGATCTGACCCTGATAGTAGATCTTGACATAAGGATAGATTAGACCTTGACCATGAATGGGGTTTAGGGTTTTATTCTTTAGGCATCTAGGGTTTTGGGAGTTTCTTCATTAAGAAATCAATTTGTCTCGGGAGGATCTATGGGTCAAGAAAGCATTGGAAGTTTCAGGATTCATTTCAAAATTTTAGGACATGTTTCATTCTCCTCGAGATCTGTTTCATTTCTCCATGAGATCCATTTCATGGGCTCATAATTCCTTTCCTTCTCCAAGGAAATCACTTCCATGATGGATTCTAGGTGGATTCAGATTGGATCTATGGATCCTACACACAAGGGGTGGAGGATCACATAACACAGATTAAATCTTACATCTCATGGAGTTTAAAGATAAGATCTAGAATGACAATGATATTATTAATAAGAGGAAGTTGAAATACTAGAAAGAAGTCATCAATCCTAAGGTCACTGGACTAACCCAAAAAATACCTTAGGAAGAACGAATTTATAAATTCTCTCATACAGAGGAGGTTGCAGATGAACACCACTTCCTTTTAACATGCTCTACCCTTGAAAATATAAGACGTAACTTTATCCAGTTTCATAACTTAATTACTGTTCAGGACTACCTGGTTTATGAAAATGATGATGACCTTAGTACTTTCATTTCCACTATGTTCAAATATAGAAATGATACTGTGAAGAATATTTTACTCTGATTTTTTTATTTGTCCGATAGACCTTGTTGGTCTTGGGGGACGGTACACATCATCATCATCAGATGCCTATTCCCTTGGTTGATATCATTTATAGTTCCTCTATTTCTTGTGCTTGATATGGTTCCATATTTTTTTTGGAGGACTGTTCTATTTTCTGGCTTAAAAAATGACGCATCTACAATAATATTAACTAATCATAATTTTGAATTGAGTTGGGACTTCAAGATTGGGACCATCTTTGGAGAATGTGAGCATTTTGTGTACAGTTTAGGCATAACGCATATTGATGTTGTATAGACATCTTACATGGGCTACAGGTATATTTGTTTTAGTTGGCTGACAAAACAAAGATAACCTAAAACATGGAATAAATGATGCCCCCATTTTTTGCCTTTCTCTCATAAGTTGTCCCTTCAGCTGGTAAGCAATATGTATTATCCTGTTGATTGAGAAGGCAAAACATTGAGGTCAGTGAGTTGCATACCACTGGCATGGTTGATAGGTAAAGCCATTTATGTTGCTGCTTGAACATCTGCACTGTCTTTCAGTGTCTCCTTGAAAGTTAAGGATGAGAGTTGCCTTGTTTGGATTGTCATATCTGCCAGACTGGGAAGACCAGGATTGTTGTACTACAATTTTGAGGATCCGGCTGAAGTATATGCAGGGCAGATTGCCCTATTGCTATCCTGACTCTATCCAGTGAGTTTTGTAAAATTTCATCAGTTTGATGCCCTGAGCATAAAGAAAGCGTAAATATTTTTTCCTGCGTTTCCTGAATATTTGTCTTTATTTTATGTTCTGATTTGAGCACGGTGATGTGTATCATGGCCTTATCTAATATTCTCTCATGACCTTATCTAATGTTCTCTCAGACATATTGGTATTTGGAGGTAAGCTTATGGATGTTTTCTCATTTTGCCTTCTCTTGTAGCTTGCTGAAGAAACAGAACATGAAAAAGAAGCATTCTATAAGGAGTGGCTGAATGAACAAGAGACTTTGAAAAAGGAGGCTGAGGAAGTGAAGAAACAAAATGAACAATTGCAGAAGGGAAATGATGAGCAAGACATGGTAAGCAACTAAGTTTAAATTTACAATTTCTTGTGTCTCAACAGTTTGAGCAAATTTGATCATATATTTGTTCTATTTGTGTAACATTCTAATGTATTTCCTCTCAAAAATATACTTTTTGATGAGTGGTTTTGCAGACTCCAGAGTGTATGGTGTGCTGGGATAATTTAACTCCAGAAAACAGAGCTTTATTAGATCCATGTGGTCATGCAAGGTTGTGTATTGATTGCGCATTGGAAGTGTTCAAGGTAAGAAAGGAATGCCCCCTTTGCAGGGGAAAAATTATGAAGAAACCTATACTATGTCCAAGGTCATTGCTTGGTGCTTCGTAGGCTATGATGTCTTTATTTGGTCCTCATTACTTCCTGTGTGTTCTTGATTCGGGCAAGCCTATGTGCTGCTCTGTAAGCATAATGGTGAAGAGTTATATCATTGGCAGAAGAGGAATATTTCATGCAATTTCTATTTCATTATAGATCAAATGGACTACAGTCTACACCATTGGGAGAAAATGCAAGGTTACAAATTATCCTGACTGCATAATAGAACCCAGATTATGAACCATCTATTTGAGGGATGAACACCTTCATACCAATTTTGTACTCTAGTTAATTGAGACCATGACACTGTCATAATCCTGGATTCAACTGAGCTGCAGTTTTTTAAAAAATAATAGACAACCCAAAGTATGAACATAACTTTTTAAATAAAAAATTTCTAAAACTATTTATACAAAATTGGAAATTTTGAAATATTTTATTACATCTTATTTTTAAACACATTTAGATAGGCTGACCTAAAGCATGAAGGATATCTCTTTAAACAACATCTATCTAAATTGGGATCTCTGAAATATTTTATTTGCATCTCATTTTCAAATGTATTTAGATATTGCCTTGACACGGTGCTAGACTCCTAACATATGGTTTTGAACTAGAGCTTTAAGTCATCAAGGATGGAAACTCCAGATTGCAAAGCCTTTCGCCTGCACCATTTTCCATTTAGTCCTCACAACTTTACAATCCACAATAAGGTGCTTTACTGTTCCCTGTTTCCCACAAACGTTGCAAGCAAAATTTGTGAAGCTACAGGCACCCTTCCAAATTCTACCCAAACAAGGTCTGGATTTACTAAAAGCCTTGGGGTCAGCATTATCTCTTTGGGATTGAGCATAGGCCAAAGAACATAAAATATTCCAAGCTCCACTATGGAGAATGCTTTGAGCATTTTACATGGTATTGAGAACCCCCTACATAGCAAGATCTCAAGCCTGTATGGTATTGCATGACCTAGTAATTCCAATTTAAAGCTACACCAATTTAAAAATTTACATGCCTAAGACATTGTTCAAAAACAAAAAACGATTGTGCTTTTTGGTTCATGCATTTGAACAACTTCAACAAAATAAAATCTTCATCAAGCACATACTCAACCTCTAATACATCCTCCATGTTCATACAATTTGGTTTCTTCAACTTTTCAAGTCTCAACGGTTAAGCTTAGGGTCTATATCTTCTTCCTCGAGATTTGGGATGACCTCCTTTTTCAACTTTCCCTCTTCTTTGGTTTCAATCACCATTGTGTTTGTTTTCAACACTCTGATTTTTTAGAAAATTCACCTTGGGGATTCTTGCTGGGATGTTGACCATTTCAACACTTGATTTCTTGGAAAAATTTCCATGGGGATTCTTGTTAGAACTCTTGTCCTTTGTCTCTCACAGAGTGGTCAAAAGCCAGGGCATAGTGTGTAGGATGCATCTTCTTGCGTCACTTTAGAGCTTCGAGTTAGTTCTTGGGCCAGATGGGAGATGCCTTCAATATTTCCTAAGGTAAAAGTCCTTGTTTGTCATCCGATGACAACCTACTTAACAAATGAAGCTCATACTAGATTTATAACAAAGAAAAATGGTGCATGGAATCAATCTATACTATTGATTTCAAACATGAATAAGATTTTGAATTTTAATTTGGAGGAAATTCAAAAGGGGAGTCGACTAGCAAGGGGTTTTAACATGATTCATCCACAGGAATGATCTTTTGAATCGTGAGCACCAAAAC
Organism: Picea engelmannii; assembly: GCA_009831015.1. Classification (NCBI taxonomy): domain Eukaryota; kingdom Viridiplantae; phylum Streptophyta; class Pinopsida; order Pinales; family Pinaceae; genus Picea; species Picea engelmannii. Next base: position 42,306 of record ML792246.1, on the reverse strand, counting down.
CTAGTTAGGCTGGTAAAATAACTCAAAAAGCACAAATATGGGCAAAGGAGAAGGCATAACTATTTTCCTAGTACATATTCATTAAACATGATTCATTAGCTTATTCAGCATTGTATAAGACAGGAAATAAAGAGGAGAAAACCAACATAACTTGCTTGAATTATTATTGACCAGTGGCACAACTAGATTTTGATAATGATATGAGCTCAAGTTCGAGCACCCATATGAAGGATTTCAATGCAAAAAATCAGCATGCTTATAACAACGTTGATGGAGTGGGGTTGGAGCAAATTCCAAGGCTGAAAGGGCAGAATCCAACAAGTCTGGTTGGCCAGGGAGCAAGCATGATAGCCCCAATCAGAATAATATCAGCTTTAAATCATATTCAAAGAGGAATGGTAACGGTACTTTGTGCTGGCCTTTCAATGGTGATTGTAAGCAGATTATAGGGAAAGTTCAGGTTTGTGAGTCAAATTCTTCTAGAAACAGGCTTGAAATGCAAACACAAAGGTCCACCCAACCTTCCATAAGTTTAAATACTTTCAGGAATCAACCAGAATTTAAAATGACGAATAAAAAGGGTGAGGAGACCCTGGAGATGCAAAAATTGATTTGCACTATGGTGGAATGGAGTTTGAGGACATTATGTGTTTTGATAATTGCTGTAACAGTTTTCTCCGGTGGTGGATTGTAGACAGTTATTTCAGATCTAAGACATGTGAGGAGACTCCTGACCTTGAAGTAGGGATAGTTCAGGAGAGGGATTACACTAATGCAGTGTTCAGATTTTATACTGAAAGAAAACCAGAAGCAATGCTTTTCTCTTCCACGTCAGGATTGAAAAGCTCGGCTAGTGTTGATCTGAATGACAAGGAAATGGAGGATGAAGACGATAATGGTGATATCATGGTTGTTCTGCAGGAGGTTGAGGTTGAACATGAACCAACAACAAATGATAATGTTCCCGATGATGTAATTCCTTTAGCTCAACAAATTGATACACAGAAGACTTGTGGTATGGTGCTTGGAATAAAGTCCCCTGTAGATTTTCGTTTTTTAGGGTATCAACCATTTTTGTTGGGCAGAACACACTCACAGATCTTAAAACAACATTATTTTACCACATGGAAGGCTGATTGGATTTGATATTCGATGCATATCACATGCTCATATCTGTTGGGAGCCAACTATTGGGAGCAAATATGAAAATATTTCAGGTTTCAAGGGACTGTTTTGAGCATTTAGAATATGTTGAGCCCGAACAAGGAAAGCCAAGGGTACCTGCATTCATTTTCAGATCAATAGCCATGGGGATGTCGGGGTACAAGCATTTGTACTTGGATGTGTCCCTATTCCACATGTTGATCAAGCATAGAGAAATAAGGCATTGGTCTGCGAGATGCTGAGATTCTGAGGTTCKTGTGCACTCCTTGAGGAGTACATGTCCCCAAGTAGGAGCCAGTTGTTATCCACTACGTCTATAAGGGATTGCATGAGTATATTATGAAAATTTGTTGTTGGAGGAAACATAAAGTTTTGTTGTAGGAAGGATATCTATCCATGSAGGTCACATCTAACAATGCACAAGTTCACATATCTGCACAGTCAAGGTCTTTGCAAATAAATGTTCTTGACCCTCTGTGCCACRTGATGCCGAGGATACAGAAGAACAAGAGTGAATTAGAAAGCTCCATGAAGAAGAGAACACACAAATCAAAGTTTCGTTTGAGAAAGAATTGGAAGAGCTAAAGAGAAGATACACTGGATTACTGTAGGAGGATGATTTTGCATTTGCATAGAAAGGGTGTGCATGCTCATGTGTTTGACAAAATTCTGATTCCATGAAGATTTCAAAGAGTAATTGGAACTCCTACTGAAAGAGAACCAATGAAACGAAAGTCTCATTTGTGGAGTAAACACCCGTGAAATTATTTCAAAGGTAGTTGGCAATGCCAAGTAGAAGTTGGTGGAGCACGATTCAAATAGGTGTATTGTTCAGGATGAGCCCATATACATGCTTGACAAGCTTGTACCAGACCTTGTGAACTCTATGAATCGTTCTCAGAGTGTAGTTTCTGTATTCAATGGAGAAAATCTGAATGGAAGGGAGATGTCTTGAATTTCGAAGATGAAAATTGATTGAGAATCAGGTTTGTGCTAAAGGAGAACAATATTTGGTGAACTTTTCCCTTACATAGAGATTCTGGAACCTTGCCAGTAAGGATATCACTGCTGAAATTGAAGGGCCAAGAACTTGACCAGCATTTGGGTGACTGTTTGATTGCAAAATGGATAGTGCAGACCATAATATATACCAATGGAATCTCTATATATGCTGCTTGTCACAAATAAGTAGAACAACTTCCTCCAGGATCTTGACACTGTGAGGTTTCTCTCCAAACGGATGCCTAAACACTCCCCCCGAATTGGATGAATAGGGAAGAAGATTGGTGCTTAAGGAACAACAATGAATGTTTGATGATAAAAACATAAGCAAATCAAGTCTACGAAACTGATTTCAGACCTGCCCAAAGTACAAAGGGCATGAGGATCACAAACAAATAGAGTTGGACGAAAGAAACGACGAGCAAAAAATTGGATGCTATAGGTCTAGAGAGAGTATCTGTATACAGGAAACATAACCTGCGCAATACATTATTACAGAGTTTAACATAGAGGGGTGCTGCCATAACTTTAATATAGTATAAATGTGATAAACACACACATCCCCATTTATAATCCTTGTTTTAGAAATGTGTAATTAAATACGATGTATGGCCGCGGGCCCAAATATGTAATTTGTAAACATTGTATATGATCGTAATAATAAAATAAATGTGACACTAGCTGCGGGTGGACTCAAATAGAGTAATTGTGGGCTAAGTTTCCACAAGAGAGGGGAATGTCTAAGAATGTCTAAGAGAAGGGTCCAAGGGTGGGGGGGATTATTCATGGGTATTAATTCCAACCCACCTTCCTAAAATTATTACTTTGAGTGAACCTTCTAATTTCCTTTTGAGTGTACGAGAACCCAATCATTAAAAACATGTAAGTGGGGTTGGTGGGAAAAGTCGCATCCCATAGTTATGAGAGCATGGGGGCTAAGTGGAGAACAATTGAGCTTGAAGGCAATCATAGTAGGTATTGTGGGCAGCTTGTTGGAACTGTTGTTGCTTGAAGCAACATACTGTTAGGGCTTAAGGAGGAATATTTTTGTGAGAGAGATTTTTCTTGGAGCAGTGAATCGTTTTGTTAGTTTTTTGGGGGCCAACTAGTATCCTTAGAGTCCCCTGCAATAGAGATTCCTAGCCAACCTTGTTTTGGAGCCCTGGAGGGAAGAGGAAAGGCTTGCGGGACTATGTGCAATGAAGGGGTATCCCAATTCCTTGGGTTGCATAGGTTGAGGGGAAGAGCGTTGGAGGATTGGGATAGCTATTAGAAAACTAGCTTGTTGTGGGAGTGAATTGGGCTGTGAAAGACACCATCTTTTGTGGAATCGTAGCCCCAACTCAAGGGTGATTTACTGTTGAGATGCAACAAATCTACGATTGGGAGGAACGTCCGTCCCTTGCAATCAATGGCTCTCATGTTGTTCAAAAGATAAGTGTCTTTATCTTTGTTTAACAATTTTATTAATGGGTTTTAATTGTTGTGTATGAACTTTGATTTTTAAGCAAATATATGTTGTGAATAAGTATAAGTTGTTGCATTCATATTTTAGAAATGTTGTAGATGCATTTAGTTCATGGTATCATAAATTTGTTTATGGGTAAGGTAGTGGGGTCACTACAATATATGTGTATGGCAATGGAGTAAATCTTATTGGGCTGACCTCATTAGGCCATTAAATTGACCTAAAGATTTAAAGATAAATGTGGAGCCAACCCATGTGATGATTTGATGAGGTCATGCTTTTGATGATGTTTTGACCTTTGATTCCCCACAGTCCACACTTGAAAGGAATTTGAAGATCTGAAGGGGTTTGTTCTGCGACTAATGGAGAGCCTTTGAGGGCTGAGGTGTTTCCTTGAAGAGAAGATCATACCCTTTTGGGTGTCTATGCCCATTTCAAAGCTTTTATTGACTAGTTGAAGGATGAATGAAGTATCTATGCACCTTGAAGGGCCTTTGGAGGCTAGACGCCACACCAACACTCCATTTCCCCCTTCATTTATGGGAATGGGTCACTGATCCAGATTATTTTCGGCACGAAATGAGAGCGAAGATATAATAAAGCAATGTACAAAGATATCTCAGATATCCAATAATATAACAAAAATGTATCATAGATGCAACCATAAATACAGAGATAAAGTAATACACAGTTTTCTATTAATGAGTGAAAATGTACAAAGACTGTAAAGGTACAGAGTGAAAGACTCGCTAGAATGGTGGAAGCTTATCTCTGAGAAGAGATGTGTCCGCTACTTGCATTCGCAAGAAGATGATCTTACAATGAGGCTCCAAAGGCCTTTTTATCATAATGAAAATCCAAAACCGTAACCCTAAAAGATGAAAAGGCAACAATTTTGTGGACCTCGTTTTGGGTAGTTTGGTGTATCAACTTTCCGGGGGAGTAACTTTGGCATACTATCTCTGTTTGGGGTGCACAATAGCTTTTTGGAAAGGTATCGCCGAGGAGATTCAATTTGGGGGTTCAATCAAAGCCTTCGACTATCATTGAGAAGCTTGATCCCAAAAAACCTTCATTTAGGCCCGGAAGTAAAAAATTGCTAAAAATAGTAAATTACCAAAATTGCCAGAAAATTGTTTTGAGCCAATTGGAAAATGTTGGTCGCCACCGATATCCACTTGGATCAATCCTCCCTCCTTAGGAAGCAATGGTCCCCATTGCATTGAGTTCTCGGGGGAGAGGGAAAATCATTTGTTGAATTTGCATCTTGGTGAGTTGCTTGCCTTGCTGGAGACATTGCACTGCTTGATTTGTGGAAGGTTGTCAAAAACCTATTGCTGGCAGGGTTGAATCTGTTCAACCAGTCAGGCTACATGAAATGGCTGTGTGTAGAAGGAATATTTGCGCTTTGCTGCAATCTTGTTGACCTGCTTCTGTTGGATAGAAGGTGTTTGGGTCGAGGTTGTAGTGGTTGTAGTATCCTTTCGTTCACCTTTTGAACAGATTGTGAAGAAGCTTAATTTTGTAGTATGAGATACTACCTTGCGGCATTGTTTAGGTGGGACAATAGTTGGAACTACCTCTAGTATCCTCTAGAGATGACTTCTCAGAGTAACAATGATACTACGGGGTCGAGACTCATAGATAACATGGTGCTTCCACATATATGGCTGGCCCAAGAGAACATCACAGACATTCAGCGGGGCAACATCACATAATACCTCATCCTTGAAGGGTTGGATGTCGTATGACAATCGACATTGCTGGTTGACACGAAGATCTCATCCCTGGCGAAGCCACCCGATGTTGTATGGCTGTGGATGTGGTGTTGTCGACAATCCCAACTGTTTGACGACCTCTGCTGAGATGAGGTTCTTCTGGCTTCCTCTATCAACAATAAAATGCAGTGGGGTCCCCTTCACCCACATCTGTGAGTGAAAAAGGCGCTCCCCCTCTTCATGATCTGTTGGTTCATCTGGTTGAATTGCTACGGTTGCAACTATACTCGAACCTCATCGGGGACATGCACTGAAAAACGATCAAGAGCAGTTTGCTCTAATACCACTGATCCAGATTTTATGAGCATATCGAAATGAATACATATTATTATCAAAATATGCTTAACACAAAATAACAGATATACAGTAAAATTGGTTTCTATTCAATAAGGAAATAAGCTGAAACTATAAAATGCAGCGGAAAACACGCTTGCTAGAATGGTGACGACTTATCTCTGAGAAGAGATGTGATGAGTGCGCTCATTCGCAAGAAGATTGTTTTAAAATGAGGCTCCAAAGACTTTTTTATCATAAAGATAATCCAAAACCCTAACCCCGGAGATGAAAAACCAACAGTTTTGTGGACCCCGTTTTGGGTAGTTTGGTGTATCAACTTCTCGGGGGCGTAACTTTGGCATACGATCTCCGTTTGGGGTGCATGATAGCTTGTTGGAAAGGTATCGTCGAGGAGATTAATTTTGGGGGCTCAATTAGAGCCTTCAACTATCATTGAGAAGCTCGATCCCGAAAAACCTTGATTTAAGCCCTCAAAATGGGCTTAAAAACTACTAAAAATAGTAAATTACCAAAATTGTCAGAAAACTATTTTGAGCCAGCCGGAAAAGGTGGGTGGCCATAGATATCCACCTGGATCAATCCTCCATCCTTAGGAAGCAATGGTATCCATTGCGTTGAGTGCCTGGAGGAGAGGGAAAAACGTTTGTTGAATTTGCATCTTGATGAGTTGTTTTCCTTGTTGGAGAAGTTGCGTTGCTTAGCTTGTTGAAGGTTGTCACGAACCTATGGCTTGAAGGGTTGGACCTTTTTAACCAATCTGGATACATGAGATGCCTGTGTGCAGAAGGAATCTTTACACTTTGCTACAATCTTGTTGACATGCTTCTGTTGGATAGAAGGTGCTTGGACTGAGGCTGCAATGGTGCTCTTTTGTTCATGCTTTGAATAGACTGTGAAGAAGCTGAATTTTGTAGTATGAGATACTACCTTGCGACACTATTTAGGTGGGACAATAGTCAGAATTACCTCTGGTATCCTGTAGAGATGACCTCCCAAAGTAACAATGACACTATAGGGTCGAGACTCATAAATAACATGGCGCTTCCACATATATGGATGGCCCAAGAGAACATCACAACCATCCAGGGGGGAAACATCACATAATACCTCATCCTTGAAGGGCTAGATGACGTATGACAATTGACACTGCTGACTGACACAAAGATCTCGTCCCTGATGAAGCCACACGATGTTGTATGTCTACGGGTGTGGTGTTGTCGACAATTCCAACTGTTTGACAACCTCTGCTGAGATGAGGTTCTTCTAGCTTCCACTATCAACAATAAAATGCAGCGTGGTCCCCTTCACCCACATCTGTGAATGAAAAAGGTGGTCCCCCTCTTTAGGATCTGTTGGTTCTTCTGGTTGAATTGTTGCGGTCGTGACAATAACAGTGGGGTCTGCGTCGATGATCTGTCTTCTATTAGTATTTTCTAAATCAGATTCTGAATTAAGGTTCAGCTCCTTGTCTTTGATCTCGACCACCAATGACTGTTTTGAGCAACATTCATCAGTGTTGTGCTAGGGGCTTTTGTGGAAATCGCACCATTTTTCGGTGTCCTTCGTTTTCCGTGACCTTTCTTTTCCTGTGGCTTGGACTGGTTTTCGGGAGACTGTTTGTTAGGGTCGTCTTTATCATACTTTGGTTGTAGGAGATTTACAGACTCAAACTCTCGTTTGTTCTTATGCTTAAATTTTTGCTCAATTTTAATAGCATATCAATGAGCATCACCGAAAGATGAGATGTCCAGAAAATCCATTTCAGTTTGGATGTATCTGTGTAGAGCCTCACGGTATTTCAGAACCAAGTGTCGTTCGAAGTCTTTGATACCCAGCTTGGTGCGCAATGTATGGAAGGTATTGGAGAACTATGGAATTGCTTGGCCCCTCTCTTACTGCAGTGTGGTCCATCTCATGTACTGGTACTCATAGTTGCCAAAAGGGTAATATTCTTCCTTTACCGCATCCACACAAAAAATCCCAAGTGGGCTCGGCCCCATATATTCCAGATTCCTTTGTGGAACTGTTCTCCCAATAAGTTTCCCACCAATGTTTGACATGGGGGAGAGCATTAAGGAGTATGAAGGTGATCTTTTCCTTGTCAGAGAAATTATGAATAGAGAAATAACCTTCTAGCAGGTTTAACCATTTTTCTAGGGAATGTACATCTATCTGTCCTTCAAATATGAGAATATCAAAATTAACCTGTACCTTGAAAGGCAAGGTGCCTCCAAAGTGGCTGCTTGATGAAGACGTGCATGTTGTTATCGAAAGGCGTTGAAGGATGTGGGCAAAATTCTCTATCATTTCGTCCCTCTGTCGCGTGAGAGTTTGCTCTAGCAACAGATTAATAGAATCTTTTTCTCTGTTGTTTTTCTTTTCTTCCGCCATGGAGGGTTTCTTGGGTGTGTGAGAGCGATTGTCCTCAAGAGAGACAAGCTCGAGACCCAACTTGCTATACTCGGACCTCGTCGGGGACATGCACTGAAAAATGATCAAGAGCAACCTGCTCTGATACCACTGATCCAGATTTTATGAGCATAATGAAATGAATACAGATTATTATCAAAATATGCTTAACACAGAATAACAGATATACAGTAAAATTGGTTTCTAATCAATAAGAAAATACGCTGAAACTGTAAAATGCAGCGGAAAACGAGCTTGCTAGAATGACAACGACTTATCTCTGAGAAGAGATGTGATGAATGCGCTCATTCGCAAGAAGATCCTTTTAAAATGAGGCTCCAAAGGCCTTTTTATCATAAAGATAATCCAAAACCCTAACCCCGGAGATGAAAAGCCAACAATTTTGTGGACCCTGTTTTGGGTAGTTTGGTGTATCAACTTCTCGGGGGCGTAACTTTGGCATACGATCTCCGTTTGGGGTGCACGATAGCTCGTTGGAAATGTATCGTCGAGGAGATTCATTTTGGGGGCTCAATTAGAGGCTTCAACTATCATTGAGAAACTCGATCCCGAAAAACCTTGATTTAGGCCCTCAAAATGGCCCCGCAAATTAAAAACTACTAAAAATAGTAAATTACCAAAATTGTTAGAAAACTATTTTGAGCCAGCTGAAAAAGGTGTGTGGTCATAGATATCCACCTGGATCAATCCTCCATCCTTAGGAAGCAATGGTATCCATTTTGTTGAGTGCCTGGGGGAGAGGGAAAAAAGTTTGCCGAATTTGCATCTTGATGAGTTGTTTGCCTTGTTGGAGAAGGTGCGTTGCTTAGCTTGTTGAAGGTTGTCACGAACCTATGGCTTGAAGGGTTGGACCTTTTTAACCAATCTGGATACATGAGATGCTTGTGTGCAGAAGGAATCTTTACACTTTGCTACAATCTTGTCGACTTGCTTCTGTTGGATAGAAGGTGCTTGGACTGAGGCTGCAACGGTGCTCTTCTATTCAGGCTTTGAACAGACTGTGAGGAAGCTGAATTTTGTATTATGAGATACTACCTTGCGACACTATTTAGGTGGGACAATAGTCGAAATTACCTCTGGTATCCTATAGAGATGACCCCCCAGAGTAATAATGACACTATGGGGTCGAGACTCATAAATAACATGACACTTCCACATATATGGATGGCCCAAGAGAACATCACAACCATCCAGGGGGAAACATCACATAATACCTCATCCTCGAAGGGCTAGATGTCGTATGACAATTGACACTGTTGACTGACACAAAGATCTCGTCCCTGGTGAAGCCACCCGATGTTGTATGGCTACGGGTGTGGTGTTGTCGACAATCCCAACTGTTTGACGACCTCTGCTGAGATGAGGTTCTTCTAGCTTCCACTATCAACAATAAAATGCAGCGAGGTCCCCTTCACCCACATCTGTGAATGAAAAAGGTGCTCCCCCTCTTCAGGATCTGTTGGTTCTTCTAGTTGAATTGTTGCGGTCGTGACAATAACAGTGGGGTCTGCGTCGATGATCTGTCTTTTATTAGTATTTTCTGAATCAGATTCTGAATCAAGGTTCGGCTCCTTATCTTTGATCTCGGCCACCAATGACTGTTTTGAGCAACATTCATCGGTGTTGTGCCAGGGGCTTTTGTGGAAATCACACCATTTTCCGGTGTCCTTCGTCTTTCCGTGCCCTTTCTTTTCATGTGGTTTGGACTGGTTTTCGGGAGACTATTTGTTAGGGTCGTCTTTATCATATTTTGGTTGTCGCGGATTTGCAGACCTGAACTCTCGTTTGTTCTGGTGCTTAAATTTCTGCTCATTTTTAACAACATATCGATGAGCATCACCGAGCGATGAGATGTCCAGAAAATATATTTCAGTTTGGATGTATATGTGTAGAGCCCCACGGTATTTTAGAACCAAATGTCGTTCGAAGTCTTTAATACCCAGCTTGGTGCGCAATGTATGGAAGGTATTGGTGAACTATGGAACTGCTTGGCCCCTCTCTTATTGCAGTGTGGTCCATCTTATGTACTAGTCCTCATAGTTTCCAACAGGGTAATATTGTTTCTTTACCGCATCCACAAAAAAATCCCAAGTGGGCTCGGCCTCATATCTTCCAGACTCCTCTGTGGAACTTTTCTCCCAATAAGTTTCCCACCAATGTTTGACATGGGGGAGAGCCTTAAGGAGTGTGAAGGTGATCTTTTCCCTGTCGGAGAAATTATGAACAGAGAAATAACCTTCTAGCAGGTTTAACCATTTTTCTAGGGCATTCACATCTATTTGTCCTTCAAATACGAGAATATCAAAATTAACATGTACCTTGAAAGACGAGGTGCCTCCAAAGTGGCCACTTGATGAAGACATGCATGTTGTTGTCGGAAGGCGTTGAAGGATGTGGGCAAAATTCTCTATCATTTTGTCCCTCTGTCGCGTGAGAGCTTGTTCAAGCAACATATTAATATAATCGTCTGCTCTGTTGTTTTTTTTTCTTCTGCCATGGAGGGTTTCTTTGGCATGTGAGAGAGATTGTCCTCAAGAGAGACAAGCTCGAGACCCAACCTTCTATACTCGGACTTCGTCGGGGACATGCACTGAAAAACAATCAAGAGCAACCTGCTCTGATACCACTGATCCAAACTATTTTCGGCATGGAATGAGAGTAGAGATATAATAAAACAATGTACAGATATATCTCGGATATCCAATAATATAACATAAATGTATCAGAGATGCAACCATAAACACATAGATACAGTAATACACAATTTTCTATTAATGAACGAAAATGTATAAAGACTGTAAAAATACAGAGTCAAAGACTTGCTAGAATGGTGACAGTTTATCTCTGAGAAGAGATGTGTCTGCTACTCGCATTCACAAGAAGATGTTACAATGAAGCTACAAAGGCCGTTTTATCATAAAGAAAATCCAAAATCCTAACCCCGAAAGATGAAAAGCCATCAGTTTTGTGGACCCTGTTTTGGGTAGTTTGGTGTATCAACTTCCCGGGGGTGTAACTTTGGCATACAATCATTGTTTGGGGTGCATGATAGCTCGTTGGAAAGGTATCGTCGGGGAGATTTATTTTGGGGCCTCAATTAGAGCCTTTGGGTATCATTGAGAAGTTCGATCCCGAAAAACCTTCATTTAGGCCCTAAAAATGGTCCCGGAAGTTAAAAACTGCTGAAAATAGTAAATTACCAAAATTGTCAGAAAACTGTTTTGAGCCAGTTGGAAAAGGCGAGTGGCCACCGATATCCAACTTGATCAGTCACCCTAGGGGGTTTCTTCTCCTTTATTATTGTACATGTGGCCTAAAGGTCCAAATTTTGTATTATTTAGGATTAATTAATTGAATAAGAGGGCCTTTTACCCCTCCATAGGCTAGAATAGTGGATTTTAGCTTAAAAATTTAATATTTTATTTTGAGGGAAGTTGAGCACCTCCTCTATAAATAGAGGTGTATTTCCTCACATTTGATCATCACTGAATGGAGGTTACAAATCCCTTAAGAGGTTTGAAATTTCTGAAATTTATTGGAGCATTTTGGTCTTGGATTGGTGTTTTGCATGGAGGAATAAGGAATTGTGCTAATGGATGATTTTGTGGTTTCTCTTGTTTTGGTGGATGATCTATGAAGCTAGGGTTTCTTCATGCATAACAACTTGGTGTAGTAAGTGTTTTATTTCAAGTTTAAGTGTTGGTTCATGGTATATTTTGGTGGATGCTCTATTAGATGGTTAATAGTTGCATGCTATCTTATATCCTTGACTCATTTTGTTAGAAACCCTAAGGATAAATTAAGAAGGTTTATCACCTTCCCTTAATTCATTCATCTAAAACCTTGTTAAAGCATTCAAGACTAGTTCTAGGGGTTACAATTGTTTATCCCCTTAGGGTTAGACCTAGTTCATTTGATCTTGTGTTAGAAGTCAAAGTAAACATAGGACAACATTAGGGGTTATGAGGGTACATACCACTAACTCGTTGTCCTAAAGGATCATACCTAGGGGTTGTGAGGGTACACCCCCCTAGGGTCAATCCTTAAGTTTTCTTTGTTGTTTTTCCTCCATTAAAAATGCCATTGCATTGACTCCATTACCTAATGAAAATACATTGATCTTCAATTCTCTGATCATTTTTTCATACTCTAAAGCTACCCAAAACCATTTTACCTGAACTTCACTCTCCACATCATCTTGAGTTTCCTTGCCCCAAGTCCTAGCAATCTTAATTTAGGGAAACACCCTTGAGCTAGAGGAGAGTTGGCATGAAGTGAAAGAGGGATGGTGAGGTGATAATGGCCTCTCTCTTGGTCACACTAGATCACACTTGAACTTTCAGACTTTATCTCTATAAGTGTGAGTTTGTGTGATAACATTTAGGACACAGATTAGAGAACCATGTTAAACGTGAGAGTTAGGTTAAGCTCGATTGATGAAAGTGTTGAGGATGATATTTACATTGAAACCTTAGGTTTAACAATAGCACTAATAAAAAGTATTTTGATTTTCTATGTTGAATTTGTAATGTTGAGTAGCTTGTGAGGTTAACTTCAATATGGTGCTTTCGAGTTAGGTATGCATGGAAACATGTTTGGTTTTAGAAAGGCGTGCAAATCATAGAAAAGTGCTAAGAGCTCAAAATCCATGAAGTTATCTCATGATGGTATGACGAAAAATCTTATAAACAAGGATTTAGATATTGTAACATTATCAGTAATTGTAGTGATCTTAGTTGACTGTTTTAAACTAAACTTATATATTTTAGTATTTCTAACTATTTTTTTTTATATTTTAGTATTTCTAAGTTTAAACATGTTTGGTTA
>ML792246.1:0-29240 GCA_009831015.1 Picea engelmannii | reverse complement strand
GAATTCCATTCCTCCTTCATCTGAATCATGCGACAAGGTGTCATCGGAATCCTGCAATGGAAAGAAACTAACCTCATCTTCCTTTTGTTGTGCAGGAGAAACAAGCTTATAGATTGCTTCGTCAGAGGGAGGGGCACTTGTTGATACTTCATCATTTTGTTTAGGTTCTACCTCCTCGGCCATGTCTTCAGGAATCCCAAGTTGAATGATGGTTTGTTCACCTTCTTCTTGGATATCATCAATAAATTTTTCACGGGCAAACAAAATTCCCATATTAAAATTACTTGAAGTGAAGAGATCTTTTATCCCGGATAAGGAGATTTTCTGTTCAATTCTTTTAGCCATGTCGTAAGCTTCATTGAGCATTCTTGGGCTCCTTTTACTGAGGGTAAAACCTAGGTGTTCCAGGATTGCATGGGTATAGAGATGCACAACGTACTCTTCTTTAGGACGATGGCTTGCAGGAATCTGATGTAGAGTGCCCTCAAATCTACTCTGGAAGTAAAAAAGGGTTTCATTCTCAACCTGTTTTATATGCTCAAATATTTTTAGCAGTGCTGGGATGTCTCCCAAATTTATGCCCCGTTTCTTGAGAAAGACTTCTTCTAGTTGGTTCATGGAGGTTATGCTAGCATCGGGAAGATCATCATACCATTTTTTAGCATTCCCGTGAAGAGTGGTGGGAAAAATCTTCATCACTATATCCTCGGCATCGTCATCGAGAGGATGGAGTCCAAAGTAAGAATAAAAATTGTCTACATGAAATTCAACTTTGTCTCCATCGCTACCAGTGAATCTAGGGAGCCATCTTTATTTTATCGGGGGCATTTGTCATGGGTATCCAGGGATTTTGCTCATGTCTAAAGGCTTGTAATTCCCGGGATCCCATTGTGAAGTCATTGTTGGCTTCGTCATCAGTGGAGTCGCCAGATAATTTTCTTGAAACTATCAAAATATAAGGGAAAACACCCTAGTGGAGTTGCCAGGTAAGCTTGTAAGATAAGGCATCTAGAGGCAAGGCTTACTGAAAATATTTTTCGTTTGAGGAGAATTGACTCAATGTTCCCCGACAATGGCGCCAAAATTTTATCGCACAGTTTGTAGCTAGGTTAAAATGCTAAAGGATAGAGGTCAAACTAGCGTAATAGGAACCTTCCCCACACAATGTCACCTCAATGGGGAGGTTCTTTTTATTTAGGGAGGTTAACCCAGGGGAGACGTCCCCGGTAACCTGGGGTTTTGAAGAGGTTGAAGTATAAAGGTCAAGGAAAAAGTTCCTCCTCACAGGTTACCACCAAGGTCAGAAAGTCCGACTAATCAGCCAATAACTTAAGTGTATGCCCAAATGAGAACACTTGCCTGAAACAAGAAAATAGCAAGAGAATATATACAGGCTATAATTCAGTGGGTTAGTACTTCATATAACTATCTGAATTTAATATGTAAGCAATGTGAAACAACATATATTAATGAGATCAACGTTTTTTCAATATAGCAATGGAAAGTATCAATTCATCAATAATCATTAAGATGATGTGGCTAACAATGTATTTAATCAATCATTCACTCAATAAATTCTTTCAACCATCATCTAATTGTTTATCATCAAAATTTGTTGCATCAAGATGGAATAACCAAGTGTGACGTCAGCCTAGTTAGGGTTAGCTTAGTTAGTTAGGGTTTCAAATTTAAAAGTTTTGAGAGGTTGTTTGAGCACTATCACTTCAACGTTGTGTGTCTAAGATCAGTGCCTAAGGGTAGATGGAGTCAATTAGGGAGAGGACGCAAAGGTTGAAGGAATGAAAGGCTAAAGACAAGAGGGAAGGGTTCTAGAGTGCTGCAATGGCAGGGCCCTATAATCAAACCCTAGGGGAAAGAGGCTCACTCTGGTGTTGCAAGGTCTAGTGCTCTTTCCTCCTTCTTTAGGTCAAACTTGGAAAAACAACTAGCATAAAATATAAACTAAAACAAGAGAGTAGGGTGAGGGAGAGTGTTGCAATGGCAAGGCTCTATCACCAAACCCTAGAAGATGGACGACCCTAGGTGTAGATAACCTAGGCATGGGACGTCACCTCCTTTTTAACATTTAAAATTTACAACTAGCACAAAGGGAAAAAGTGAAAAGAGTGTAGCAAAGGATAGGCTCTTTCTTCCTTCTTCAATGGCTGAATATTTCTCTCTAAGGGGACATGAAACAAGGACCTACTTGTGCGCTTGTCACCTAGGGTTTTAAAATCAACAAATTTATAAGTAAATGCAAGAATATAAACCTACAACAATTCAATTAAGAATTTTTGCAATAAAATCACTTACATATCATGATGAAAAGCATATGCAAACCCTAGTTGTAAACTTTCCTTCAAGAGAAATGCCAAACATGCCAAGAAAATCCTTCCATCAACAAGTGCACCTCAATTTAAAAGACCAAATACCCAAGTAGGGTGCAAAAATTAGACCTCACAAGAGAGTGAGTTGTGTGTTATCTCCAAATGAGGGAAAAACATCCTCAATATATAGTGTATCATGACCTATAATTAAAATTAGGTCATCAAAAATAGCCGACAAGGCTACAAACCAAAATCATATTGTTTTTACATTAAATGCTAAGTAAAATACCTAAATGAAAAAAAAAGTGAGATGTCAAGCCCCTTTGAGGGAGACGTTAGGCCCTTTTAGGGCTAGTCCAACATCCAGAAGTCAAACGTTAGCCCTTTCGGGGCTCCTCCAAGCTGCCACACGTGACAGTTTTCCTGTCAAACTACCACACACTCAAGATGACGTCAATGGCTCTTGGTGACGTCCTGGCCATCAAAGAGAAAATGTTCCATCTGAAGTGGGTCAACCCCCCTAGGCTGGGTTCAGCCAAAGTGTCCTGGATGGAACGCCCTTCTTCTTCTCTTGTGCAAAGGCTCGACCAATCATTATCCTGTCTTTTCCCTTGATGGGGTCCCAACAACCATCTGATGGCCTCTTCAGCCCCATGGAGGTCTGAACTAATCATCTCCCCATGTGTACCTGTCCAACTGGTACTTGTCCGTCGGGCATGGTCCTGCACATCAAAAACTTTGCCCTCCATGGGCTCATTAGTCATAGGGATCATAGAAATTTCAATCACGTTTCATCATTAATTTTATCAAATACATGCATAAAACCCCTGATATATCAATCAATAGCTCAAAGACATTACAATGACCTACAATACAAAGTTGAAGAAAAAGACAAAACACCCTATTGGGCCAGCATCCATAAGGAAAGGAAAGTATCCATAGGGTACCATCCAAGCTATGTAAAATGAGGTGATGTGGTCAAGGGGATGTCCAAACATATGGGTAGAGTGAAAGACAGGGATGCATGATATTACCTGTGCATGCCTTTGTAGAAGGCGAGTTGTACCCGTCATGGATGCAATTCTTTCCAAGCCCTTTATTGCCTTTATTTTTTCTTTTCTTTATTGCTTTTTCTTTTTTATTTCAAGGTCTAACTAAAGGACACTGCCTTGGCGTGGTGACCAGAGCTGACAGTGTTACCCACAAGCACTTTCACAGAGATGATAAGGCTGGCTCGTGATGAGGCCCCCTTTCCCTTGGCCATTCAACCAAAGGTCACTGCCCTAGCGTGGTAACCAGATAATGGCAATGTCATACTGCTAGGTACCCATGAACATAATAGGTTGGCTCGTGATGAGACCCCCTATCCTCTTGGCTAGGTCTTGTTTTTGTTGTTTTTCTCCGGGTCCCTCTTGTTTCTTGTTGATTGGCTTTTTATTGCCTTCTTGGGGATCGTTGGGCGAGGCATCTCTAGGTTTCATTTTTTATGGCTTTTATCTTTTACCAGTTGCTTTTACCTTCTGGGCCTTTATCCCCTTCTTCCCACGAGATAAGGTGAAACCCCACAAACAGATCATCCTAATGCCCAGACTAGAGGAATGGGACAGCTGAGTGTGAGGTAAGATGTAAAAGTGATGATATGATGGGAGCGGATGATGGCTCTTCATAAATCCCCTTAGTGGAAAACCAAAACCTATGGGTACAGGCTTGCTAGGACACTCTGTTAATCCCCCCAACCATGGTCAAGCAGGTCAATGTAAGATCCAAGCAGTTGTCAGAAATAAAAGGAGTAAGATGCATATATCTAAAGGTTATAATGATAAAAAAAATTACACATACCATGATACCTGGACCAATTACCTCATGGAGCAAGAGTCTTTTCCGATACAAGTCCAAGCCAAAGGTGATGGATGTTGCAGATGATGACAAGACAAGTCTGATGAAAGAGAAGAAAGATGGGCCCTCCAGGGCCATGCTTAGGTCAATCTTGCTCTCGATGCTCCATGTCTAGGACATGTGGGCCTCGAGACATGATCTCCTAGTTATCCCTAGAAATCGGGGATAACAGGGCCAACTTCATCAATTGTTTTCAACAAGAGCTCTGAAATGTTTTGAGAAGTTGCACTTATTGAAGATGAGTCACGTGTTGCGAGAAACACTGCACCATTAGCAGAAACACCAATAACATTGATCAATTGTTGGTTTCTAACACTTGTCCAACCATCCGATACAATGGATACCCCAACGTTAGACCATTCATTTGTAAACCGTGAAAGACCGTGTTGAATTTTTTTCTTTTTCCCTATCAAGTAACATAGTTATAGATTTCTCATAGTTGGGGCTCTTGTATCCTTTGGGGGATTTTTCATTGATGGCCCTCACCATGTCATGCCAATAGGGGGAGTGAAGCACATTGAATGGGACACCACAAGCATAGAGAAATCGTGCCACTTTTGCATCCACCTCATCCCTACCTCCAGTATCAAAGAAATCTCTTATTGTTCTTCTAGATGTAGGGGTTGTAGAACCATGAGAAGATGAAGATGTGCCACCAAATCTAGATGAGACATCATCAGATTGAAACTTTTGTTTTTTACCATGCTTTATTTGTGCAACTTCCTCTATCTTTATGTATATTTGTCTCTGTTCTTTGGATATGTTAGAGAAAACATTAATCCCAAGGGACCCCTTATTGTCATCACTCTCCATTACACCACAAATATGCCTCCTCACATGGGTATATAAACCGTCATAAGGTTTTCCTTCATGACAATCATGAGGACATAAAAATTTGGCGTTTCCACCACCTCTCCCCACATCAAGTTTTGTCACAAATTTCCACAAGGGTGTCAATGAATATTTCCCACCTTCATTTATCTCTTCATCCTCTTCAAACCCTCCTTCATCTTGAAACCCTCCTTCATTTCTCTCTTCATTCTCTTCTTCCCTTTGATGCCTCCTAGTCCCCGACAAGACCATGAGAACCAAAAATGGAATGATAAGCCAAAATAAAATCATTTTCCTCAATCTTTAGATAGACAAACTACAATAAAATGAGGGAGAAGAAGGAATGAGAAAGAGTAGGAGAGGAGGAAAAAAACATAAACAAATTTAACCCAAGGAAACGAGAGAGTTGGGGTTTGGGCTTACCACTTTAGCTCTTGAATCTTGCAAGTTGAAAGTTGAGATAGATGGTTGCCTTTGTTCTCTCCTCCAAGATCCTCTTTTCTCTCTCCTCCAAGCTCCTCTTTGTTCTCTCCAAGCTCCTCCAAGCTCCTCTTTGCTCTCTCCTCCAAGCTCTCCTTTGCTCTCTCCTCCAAGATCAAGCAAACACAAATAGAAACAATGAGGAAATGAGAGGGGGGAAATATATTTTATTCCCTCCTCACTTTCCCCTAACCCATCCCTAACCACACCCCACACTCTAACTCAACTCAAAAAAATAAAAAAAATGAGTCTTTTTTCATCTTAAGTGTGGAAGTGCTCGGACCTCACGGGGAGCGTGCGGGAAGCTCTGAGGGTTCACTCCGGAAGCTGGGTAGGAAGCAAGCTTCCGAAATCTGGAAGTGTGCTTCTCGATTTTGAATCTCACTTTGGAGTTCAACTCTTCCTCATGGGCAGGGAGTGCATTATTGAACCCCGAAGCGAGCTTCCGAAATCCAGAAGCGCGCTTTCGAATTTTGAAAGCTCGCTTCCTACCCAGGTTCCTGAGCGAACTTGCTCTGAGCGATCTTCTGAGGCCGGAGCGGTGGGGTGCTTCTGGTAACCCTGGGCCCTGCACTACTCTGACTATGACTGTCTGCCCCCTGCATATGTACGAGATCCTCCTCTCCTGGATCCTCATGTTGAAATACCTGTGACCATTGGACCTGTTGTCCAAAAACTGTACCTATAAAAATGTCTCTATAGAAGTAGTACCTGCATTATTGGTCACATAGTAGGAAATGTAAAATGTGGATGGTGTGTGTGATGCATGTAAAAATTAAAGGAATGTGTAGAGGGAAAATCAAGATAATAATTGTATAAACTATAACTAAGCTTGAGCCATGTGAAAAAGGTAAAATGAAGACATACTTGTTGTCTTGGATAGATCTGCAAGTGAAGTCTTGTAGTTCAACCAAGGACCCTTTTTCTATTTGATATGAAGTGAAATAGTGACCAAGTGTTGAAAAATAAGCTTCACAATGCATTGTCTCCATTGGATAGGAGTACTAAGTAACAGTCTTCTACTGTTAAATTGAAGCCCATAATTTGTATAATAGGATTGCAAATACTCTCTCCATTTCCAGTCCGTGTAAGTGAGGTTGTTGTCAATACAGATGTCATACCTTTGATATTTTTGTAAAACAGTGTAAGTACAAGGGAACTGAAAGACCACATAAGAAAAAACAATCAAACAATGTAGTGAGTAAAATATAATGGATACAAATGGAATTAAAGGAGAATACATATGCGAGTAGAGGGAAAACATGTGTTAAAGTATCAACATATTTGTTGATGTATGGTTGTAACTATTTGAACAAAAATAATGTACGTATTTTTGTAGTGTTTAAGAATGAATAAACATGAGATGATAGGAAAAGAAAAGCATGACATAGTAGGAGAGGAAATGTAAAACTTAAAACTGTAAATATATGTTATTATTTAAGGAAATACGTTTAAGAAGGAATAACCATGAGATGATAGGAAAATAAAAGCATGACATAGTAGGAGAGGAAATGTAAAACCTAAAAATGTAAAAATATGTTATTATTTAAGGAAAGACATTTGTATGTTAATGATATGGATAATATTTGCACTATGGTAAGCATAATAAAGCTTTACAAGTTTATGTTGACGATATACATGTATACATGGAGAGAAAGAGAAATATACACATTGAAAATATTTATTTAATTGGATTTTAGAGAAAAAAGAATATGTGATTTAGTTTACTCCAATATAAAATTGAATATTTATATTTAAAATATCAAAACATGTTTTACAATTAACAAGTGATTGGAATCAAAGAGAAATTATGGATGGAAATGAAAAATATGTTATAACTATTGCAAAAATGTAGATGGCAATAATAATAATATTAATAATCTATTTGTAAGGTCATGGCCAAGCCAAACATGCAATTGGTGTATGAGACAACATATAAAAATAAACATTAGCAACAACATATAATCTATATATACAATTGTTGTCTACATGAGAAAATATGGAAATGAATTATATATATATATATATATATATATATATATATATATATATATATATATATAAGGGATGTAGACATGCTTACAAGTAGGAATAACATGTTATATAAAAACAAAGTGAAGTAATAGAATATAATTATGTTCAAAATTTAGAAATAGTCATTGCCTTCAACTTTGTCTTGATTGTTTTTTCTCTACTTGCAGTTGATTTGGTAGACCTATGAACATGAGCTTTAAGATAGACATTTCATCGCATTCAACTATGCCTTTAATGGGTTTTCACTAGTATGCTTTTAATACCACGAATTTTTTTCTCTCTACTTGTACACGCTTTAGTAGATCTGTCAACGTGAGTTTTAACCATTTTGAGTTAATTGATGTTTTGGTTCATGTTGCAATGTGTCTTGCACACTATCATAGATTATTCCAAATCCTTTAGAGAATGAGCCGGTTCTATGAAAAGAAGAGATGAATATTGTTTGTGTATTAGAAATGCTAAATTTTCTAGCAAGTTATTCTTTCATCTCTGGTCTGGAAAGGTTCCCCCTTCCAAGATGAATAACACGGATTTGAAATTGTCTTCTATGTTGTTGGAGGTCATCAAATAAATGTCGAAT
Source organism: Picea engelmannii (assembly GCA_009831015.1). NCBI lineage: Eukaryota > Viridiplantae > Streptophyta > Pinopsida > Pinales > Pinaceae > Picea > Picea engelmannii. The sequence goes on along the minus strand of ML792246.1, from coordinate 21,092 downwards.
GCAAAGTGTATGTCGTGCTAGTGCATCCATCATTGCTATGTATGTTGGTGATTTTCTAATGAGAAGGTGTCTATCTGAAATACTCTCAAGAGAATGTAAACATCATAGTTAGTTTTTTCTTGGAAATGCAAAAAATGTGTTATTACAGTCCATAGTTATAGAAGAATATAAACAAGTTCAAGCAAAACAACAAAGAATATGGAAAATAATTGATATAAAAAATATGTTTAATGTGTAAATAGGAAAATGGAAATAATTAATGTGTAAATAGAAATATGGTCGAGTGAAGCTGAGATGGAGTGGAAAAAAGATTCATAGATTTGCTAAAATAACAAGAATAACCTAATAGTCTTAGTAATGTTTATAAATATTCAATGTGACCTAATTCATAGTAAACAAAATATATAACCTAAGATAATAATGTATATGATTGATGGTGGGTCCCTCGTTAAAGGGGGTCAAGGAAATGTCCATTGCCAGTCTACCATCCAACTTGGGATGTGTAAGGGGGGCTTCATAAGTCCACACAACCCTTACTCCTAACGTAAGATAACATTTCTCACCCATTAAATTCCGAGTTTGCGTAGCAGTGTCAAATGCTACTCTATAATGTTTTCCATCAATCTAATAAAGAAGACTAAAAGAATGACTTTTAGGTTCCATGTTGATTTTGTGAATATTGAAGAGTTTGAACAAAAATAACAATGAATAGATTAAACATATATAAACTTAATATAATAAATTTTAACATATAAACATTTAACAGAATAAAACAAAGGATAATAAAAGAATATTTGAATTTATATAAAGTATATTTAACATTGTGAATAGAATAAAAGCATGTAGAATATTTATTTTTTATTTTTTATGCTAGTGAATGAAACAATATGGAAATAATAAGAGCAAGCAATTTTGAATTTCAAATCTAGCAACACTTATTTTATGATATAAATAAATAGATAAAAGATTGTTTAATGTTGAAGGGTATATATATCACGGTTAGTGAACATAATTTGATACATGTAGTTGGAGCATAAATTATTTGCCTAGTCTATGGGAAGGTAACTCAAATGAAAGTAATATATAAAAGTAAGTGGTTCAAAGGAGAAATGTAAGGGCTAAAGATAAGAATGGAAATGGAGGAAGATATTGGGCAAAATTGGTTCATAATTTGTTAATTCGATGGATGCAAAATTGGATATAAATAGATTTCTTCTAAAAATTATGGAGAAAAATCCTATAACATTATTTCAATTCAACACAAGAGTCCAACGAAGATATAATTCCTCTTAGAAAAAGGCTTTATGAAGCTGAGATCTAAGTAGAATAAATCATTAATGCATGAACCATATTAATACATAAACCATATTGATAGTTTAATATAACACTCATGGCATAGATTAGTGATTCAAATTCATGATTTTGGAATATGGACCATGCATTGAATATTTAACTCATGCTTTTGGAATATGGACCATACATTAAATAATTATTTTATCTATAAAATCTCAAAGTAATAATCTAAAAATGTTAAGAAATTTACCCTACATAATAAGGGGAAGATAATTAATTGCATTAAATATATTAAGAGACATTGAATCTATTTTATGGTAAAAGTAATAATTTTATCAATTTAAAATATATTATTAAAAGATACTGAATGTATTTTATGGTAAAAGTAATAATTTTATCAATTTAAAAGTGAAATTTTAATAAAAATCTTACTTTTTAAAAAAATTAATTGATCCTTCATTTCAAAATTAGTATTTCCTATATTGCAATAATAACAAAGCCCCCAAATCGTCATATTATTATATTGCAATATAGTAAGAAGAATAAAATGTGCAGTCGAACTAATAATAAAAAAGTTCAATTTCAAAATTAGTATTTCCTATATTGCAATAATAACAAAGCCCCCAAATCATCATATTATTATATTGTAACAGAGTAAGAAGAATAAAATGTATAAAAAAGTTCAATTTGCAATTTAAATCTATATTTTTCTTACATATAACAACTTGATTTGATTTGATAATGTAAAAATTTGAAGTAAAGTTTGCATTTTAATGGATTTATAGGATTAAATCTAAGTTGATATCATTTTTCTAACTGCAAAAAGAAAAGATTTTCTATAAGAAGATAATAATGTGAAATGAGTGATTTAATGTAAAATCAATTCAGTATTATGTAATTAATATGAGTGATTAAATCAACTTATTAATCAAACATGAGTTGACTTAACATCATAATGAATAAAAGAAACCAATGGATATACCTCGTCACACATTATGATATAATAAGACATATTGTCATGATATTTCACTTATCCCACTTACGATATCTCTTGAGCATTTGTAAAAACATGGAACTAAATGTAAGCGGCCACTAGAGTGCTACATTTTCAGTGTCACCATACTAACTTGAATAATCATCAAATAGAATCAACAATGCTCTTTCCCACCCACACTTAAGTATAAGGCAACTTATGTGGATAAACTATACTCTTAAGCTAGAAAAACTTCTATACATTGCACCCCATGTCAATTTCTCCAAAAGGTGCTTTCTCTAATTGATTAATAGTAATTTGGTCTTCTCTCTTGGGAGAATAAGTGGTGCTATATAAAACCACATATTTTCTCACAATGCATAACACACAAGAATTGTGTGGGGACCATCACTGGTCTCCACTCACAATATACTAAAACCAAGATAGCCTACAACTCGTTGACCTCCTCACGAGGTTGATCCTTTCGTAACTCACAAGTAATCATTGTCCCTTTTGAAAGATCTATACATATAACTTCTCTCTTAGTAATGTTAATATGGGCTACTCTATGTGACATAGACTAGGCTGGCTCAGGCCATATCTCTCAATACTACTAACAAATCATACTTATGACTATGTTACACTTGAATTTAGAATTGAATATGACCTCCCACTTTACAATGCATCCAAACACCATCTAACATCAATATTTTACTATGATTCCCTTTTATAATTAAAAAATGTAAAGTCTTAGTGATAAAAGCATATGTAAAAGAAAATGATCCATTAAAAACTTTATAATAAAGGAACAAACCTCATTAACTATATATATATAACACCAAAACTTATATTTCATGATGATTCCCTTGAAATTTTAATTTTTCTATAATGGAAGGACTCTATAAAAAGAAAAGTCGACTTATCATATCAAGACAAATGTTGACTTCTTAATGTATATGTATCTTAATAAACAATACTCTATATAATTATTTTATTATTTTCAAATTAATATTATGTAAAAAAAACAATGTTATTTGCAAATAAAGTCTCTACTTCAATGTACAAAAGTAAACTATATTGGGATTGCTAAGATATAAAACTATAATCATGAATATATAACTAATTAACAGTAATCTAATCTAATAGTTTTAAAGAACTATAGATCAATGTTTTTAAAGTTACATGAAGTTGAATTTAAATGTTAAAAAATTCAAAAATTAGTTTTATACAAAAATAATTAAAAAAATCCATAAATTTATAAGAATTATCAATTAGAATTTGAAAATTGTACATTTCATATAAAGAAAAATCAACATATTTCTTATGTCATAGTAATAATAAACAACACTAATAAAATAACAAAGTTATATAAACAAGATGAGAAATAAATATTTGTAATGTTAATAAGCAAAAACCAAGATAACATGTACGTCTTTTCAATTAACCAATAATAATACTATCATCAAAATTTGAAAGTCTAAAAGATTTATTAACAAAAAATTTCTTAAAGGAAACGCTTTGCAACTTTTCATATAATAATAAGTCTAAACAAAACAAAAAAGAAAAGCATTTTTCAATTAGCATTCAACTTTTATCATAATGACATTATCATCAAAACTGGAAAGCATTTGGTTTGTTTATATATATATATATATATAATCTTCGTAGTAAAAATTGTATTGGACATTGTAGAGTCAGTAAAAATTGAATCGGACTTAATAATCATCAGAGTCAAAAGGTTATTTTACATAGTTGGTCTACCTGCGAAACTAATAAGAGATTTTTTTTTCCACATATGCATTAGTTCAATTCGTTATAGGTACACAAGAGCACCGTTAGATCCAAAATATTGGAGGTACAAAAGACCATTAGGTTAAGACAACCAAAATGTAGTAGTAGCAGTCTCATGGTTGTCGTCTGGAAATTCCACTCTGAGGCAGAGGAACACTCAATTACTGCATCCACAACTTAATGGATTATGGTTTATGTACCTCTGGGATCCGAGGTGATTTTCCAGATTAGTTATTGAAGGAATAACTACGCTGGATTATGGTTTTTGTACCTCTAGGATCCGATTTTCCAGATCACCGTTTACTTTTACCGGTTTCACAATCTTGATCTTTTTTAGCAGGGGTACGCATGCCATACCCTTACAAAACAATAGTTTTAAGTGGAGGATTGAATGGTGTGGAATCCAGGTGTTGGTAGAATTTAAAGGAAATGATTTAGACTCTATTTTTCTCTAGAATTGCTTGGTAGAATTTAAAGGAAATGATTTAGACTCTATTTTTCTCTAGAATTGCATTTAGTGGAGGTGAATTTAAGCGAAATTTAAAGGAAATGCGTAACGTTGCTTAAATTTGAAAAGGAAATGACACAGACCAAGATTTAGCAAAATCAAACTGGATAATGTTATCTTAATGAACACATTATTCATCTCGGAATAATTTAAAGGAAACTATTTAGAGTCAGTCTAAATAAATCGAAAAGTAGTTTACAACGTAAAATTTAGAGAAATTTAAAGAAAATGATTTAGAGTCTATTGTATATTGTATATGATGGATCCATGGATAATCTTATTTTTACAACAAAATTAGTAGAGCAAAAACGATGAAGGAAACTCTGCTACATGGTATAAATGTTATAACTATTTTATTAGTCTTATAAATATTTCTTTGCGTTGTGGATAACGACCAGGGTTTGAGTAAAAGCTTCATAATTTCTGTAGTTATAGGCTCAGTTCTAATCATGATAGTAGTCATAAGTGATGCAAACTAAACTTACACTGAGATATTATTAGTCTTCTATGATATTTTCTACCACAGATAATGCTAGTCATGTTCAGTATATGTGATGATTTGCTTAATATTTGGAACAAAATATTTCTAAGATAAGATGTTTATGCTAAATTTTCTCCATTACAAAATTTCATGCAGATATTTGGAACGAAATATTGCTAATCTAAGATCTTGAACATTGCTGTTTGACTTCAATAAAAACAATCTATAATTTGAATTGAATACCTCTTTTTGTAGTGGTGACACCAATGGATGAAGGCACCTTCGAGCTTTACGTCGAGAAGGTGAACACCATAGGGCTTGGAAGTCTTGTTGTTAGAAGGTACTTACTGGATGATTTTCAAATTGGTCGAGATCGACTGGATGATCTTCAAATTGATCGAGACATTGTTCATTGAACAATATGTATATATAAAAATTGAATAGATTACATGACAGACTTATTAATGGAATGGTTGTGTAAACCAACATATTTTATGTTGTCGGTTACGTGCTATCATGACTTGCCTTAACTGATGCATCAGAGAAGCATCAGAGAACAGTTAATGTATCTCACCTAGCATCATAGAAGTTAATATATCTCACCTAATTACGTAACCAGAGAAGTTAATGTATCTCACCTCACCATGCCACGACCTGTAAGGACAGAACACCAAAGGGAACTAGAAAGAAATAGTGCAACTAAAACCCAACCAAGATGGTGGTCAGTAACGAGACGTTGTATGAATTATATTTATTTAGTACATAAATATGAGTGAGCAAACAATTACATATTTATACTAGTGCATGTTACCATCAACGTCATTTGCCAATTTGCAGGATTTAAAAAAATTAATTAGCATGTGTTATGCTTTTTTATTTTATTCTTTCAGATCTCTGAAAAACTTGACTGGCATGTTTTATGTTTTTTTTTTTTAATATTCTTTTAAGTCTCTTTAATTAGCGAAAATATCTCCTATAATGTTTTTATATTTTTTTTATTGATTTCATATTTTTCACCATAAGTAATTTATTATTATTATATTAAGTAATTTTTTATTATTATATTAATTAAGATGATCAATCTAAGAACTCAACTGATGAATTATTCTTTCTTCCTTTGTCCAGCACGTTACTCGTACTAGAAGTAGAAACATAAGCATGACTTTATCAGTGTTCAGAACCAAAACGACGTTAATATAAGGACAGAACACAAGAGTGGGTGGAAATTGGATGAGTGCCAACATCAACATATTTTCTAAGCTGTTGAAATAAAATGCAAAATATATTCAAAGATTCTGAAACGGAAAAATGCAGTCTACAAACATAATGTCCATCAACGCACATAAATAGTTACTCGTATAATTAGTACGTCTTATAAATCAATCAACAAAATAGTGAACTCACCGAATATGCCACTGAATCCACCGAATGCATGGAAGGTTCCTAGATTTGAATGATACACGTGGCATGTATCTATAAGCTATGGACAAACGACGAAAAAGCGAGAGAGAACTCCCCCTAAAAGAATGCCTTCGACGTAATTATTATGATCATCATCATTATTATTATTCAATAGTATGCAACATTGACTATTATTTATTATTATTGTTCAAGGAACTTTGTCCCGAAGTTAACATTAATAATGTTACTTATAGGTTTTTAATTTTCTCCCCGTATAATACATAACACCCTCTTTTGGAATAGTATAAAGCCACCCAAGTGACCACAATAAACATCGAAAGTCCACATCAAAACACTGGGGAAGCGTGAGTACTCTCTATCTTTTCTTCTTGACTTTCGATACTAAGCTTAAAGCCTTTATGTCTATCAGGGCTCTAAGGCACACAACCAAGGCATTTCGGTCTATTAGGGCTCAAAGGCATCGAAACTCATCTTGGTCTATCAGGGCTCTAAGGCACTAGACCAAGGCCTCTCAATGTATCAGGGTTCTAAGGCACCAGACCTCATCTTGGTCTGTTAGGCCTCTAAGGCACCAGACCAAGGCATCTTGGTTTGTCGGAGATCTAAGGCACTAGATCGAGGCATCTTGAAAGGCTAGACCAAAACTCTCTCCTTATAATCCCTCAGGTAAACAAACCCAGACCTCAAAGTCCAATCCAACAACTTCACTGGAAAGCAACACTCTATCCATTCTCTTGACTTCAGCATCACAACTCCAATACAAGGCATAATAATTACTGGCATGGGTTAGTTGATGTAGTTTGTTCCTGACCCATAAGGTGTTAATTTGAATATATTCTCCTTCGTAGGTATGGGCTCCCACGAGATCATCAAATAAATTGTCCCTCTCAATCCACTGCTGGATAACTTGACAATCATCACCTTACAACATGCGATCAATGCATTAGTTATAATCATAATATCATCATCTCAAAGAAAGTATCCACATGTTAATTATTGCATGTCATTATAAGAATGCAATATCATTGTCATCACCACATGCACATGCATGTCATCATAAAGAATCCTATTGTAAAATAATTTCAAGCAATTGCATCATGTCATCACATTAAGAGATACTATCATAAGAAATATAACTTCAACACACATTTATCAAAGACATAGCCTTTCATCAACATAATTATACAAAACCACATATTAACATAACATAACATCATATGTATAATAGTATAACATCATGAATATGATCATTATCTCAATGCATAATGCATGCAAAGTAATAAAAATTCATATGCATTCTTATCGTGATTTATCAGCAAAATCAAGCCACTAGCTTGCATGATTATATATACAAGGAATACTAGTGATTACATCTAATGCAATAATTATCGTTAAAACATTCATATAGTACATGGATATACTTTGTTAAGTTTGTCAACCCAAGCTAGTTGTATAGAGGATCATAGGTCCCCTTGTCACTTCAATGTTATCCCTTAGGTATACCCCTCAAGGAGTCATATGAGCTTTAACTAATTGATTTAATCATAACAATTCCATATTGTTGTTATCACTAATCTTTGATTGGATAGGATAATATTTCATTTATGCTACGGTGTTTAACCCCTTCTTCTTGTGGAATTTTCATAATTTATGAATGGTCTACTTTATTCCCATCTTACAGTTACTCATTGGTTTGTTATCTAATTTCCTACATCATTATCCCATTCATCTAACTTCATTGGTTCATCTCATCCTTCCAATTTGGTTATGGTTATGAAGTCTACCATTTTATATCATCATTAGAAAATTTGCAAGTTCATCATTTGCTCTTTCTCCATAAGGTAATTTCTTGGGATGCTTAGTAAGTTAAATATATACTGCTAACATTGGGGATCAACTTAGAAAACTTCCTCTCTTATAATAATTGTCTATCTATATTCCATCTTCTCGTGTCAACTATTCTTCTAAGGGTGTAGTTGTGTACTATCTTAAGGTATACGCATATTACTTTCAATTTTGACTTCATTTAATGTGTACTATTAGGGAATTATATTGTTGTTCTCTTGAATTGAACAAGTTCTTTACCATTATTCACCTCTTTAAGAAGTGATGTCCTTGAAGCAAAGCCGTCCCTTTCAATATGTCTTAATGATCACCACGAATCCATCTTGTCTTTCTCATTAGACATGGTTTCACCCTCATATTTTCTTTCTTATCACTACTTCTAATGCCATGAATACACAAATTAATCACCACCTTTTATCAATGCATGGGAGAAGAGATACAACCATAGCTAAACAATAAACGCAACATTAGGCAAAATCCCCACAAAATAAAAAAAATAAAAAAATTCACATGAATTTCATAAGAAATATGATACTCGTAACAAAAATATATCTTTTGACATGACCACCTTACAACAAACATAGTTCTATGTCTATGAAAAGAAAAATATTTAAAACATCAACACTTAAAAACATCATAAATTTATAATGTAATTACACTTATGAACATCCTCTTATTCTCTTTTAAATTAATACCACTTAATTTTAATAATTAAAAAATATCAAGTATCAAGTAATTCTCCTTTATCCCGAAAATAAAACTCAAGTCAAAGACTCCAAATGGAATAAGTTATCTATGGTTTAAATCATCTTGTTGAAGGAATTTAAATTTCAAAGAGTATAATTGATTTGGTATGTAGGACTAATATAACTATAGATTGGAGCGACTTTGAAAAACAAAACAAATATATTATACATCTTTCTAGACCCAAATATGTTTCCCTCCTTTTCAGCTTAAAACCTTAAAACATTTTAATAACAAACAAGTGAAAATTGTTGCGTCTCTTAAAAATGTTTTAAGATGATAGTTTTATATAGTTCAAAGTTAGAAGTTTAATTTAATCCTTATGTGATTAGATATATACTATTTTTATAAATTTAATTAACATAACAATGATAGTGGTTATAGTTAAGTTAAAATTAGGAAATGAGAATGTGTACAAAGTTTTGTTGGGTTAGATATATAAATAACTTGAATTGATGTAACAATCAAAGTTATATTTAAATCAAAATGAATATAAACAAATTTTGCAAATCTTTTTGTAAATTAAATCCAAATCATAATGATAAAAGAGAAAAACTAAATTAAACAATAGAAGATATTATTGATGGGTATCTTTTAAGCAGGAAAAAAATAAATATTTTAACTAAAATAAATTTATATTAATATTATTGTTGATGATTTTCTTATATTTTTAAAATTAAATTATAGATGATTTTTTATTTTTTATAATATCATATTTACATATTTCAATCAATGAATCTTTCATTTTAATTTAGTACCATTATATTATTAGTTTATTAAATCTTATTTTTTAAATATTTAATAATATATATCATTTTTTTATTTAAAAGTTTCATCTAGATGATTAATTGTTTTAATTTGAATTCTCTAAATCCAATTACCATTATTTTTTGAATGAATTTAAAGTTTGAGATAATCAACTACTTTATTAAAAAACTTCAACTAAAATTAAAAAACCATATATGATAATAAGCATAATATATCAATTTAATATATTTAAATTAAAATTAAAAAAGATAAGAAAAATTAGAAAAAATATATTTTCTTAGATATATTTATATCTAAAAATATAAACATACTAAAAATAAAAAAATCAAATATTTATAAAACATTATATAAAAAAATTGATGAATATTTAAACATCTTTTAATTAATAATAAAATTTTCTAGTAAAATTGTAAAAGATTAATGTAAAATTTAAAAAAAACTAAAATTAAAAATTAAGCAAATAATCTTACACTGTGTTATTTATAAATTAAATTAAATAATCTTATAAAATGTTATAAATGTTATTTTTTTTTTATTGTGAAGTTTATATGAAGGAAATTAGTCAAATGAATAATTTCCATCAATCAAAAATAATAATAAAATATTTATAAATTAAATTAAATAATTTTATAAAATGTTATAAATGTTATTTTTTAATGTGAAGTTTATGTAAAGGAAATTAGTCAAATGAACCATTTCCATCCATCAAAAATAATAAAAAAAAAAATTGAAAATTCTAAATTGTTTAGTTTTCAAAATTTGAATTTAATAATAAAAAAAATTAAACATTATAAAAATATTAGACATTCAAAAAAATTAACCTAAGTTCAAATGTGTTTGACTAGAAATCCATCCCTATAATTGATCATTTTGATTTTTCTCAAAATCGTTTGACTTTAAGAATTCTCTTAATACATATCTTGAAAACATATAAATTCCAAATTTTGTCATTTATGATTATTTTCTTATTTGATCTTGAAATTTGTTGTAATTACACCTTACATGTAATTACAAAGTTTTTTTTATTATTATTTAATGTTTTTTTATTAATTTTGTTTCTAAAATGTGACGTCACAGGTAAATTAGTCAAATCAATCATTTCCACCCATTAAAAATAAAAGTTATCCAATTTTAAAATTTTAAAAATATATTTTGTTTAAAAAAAAATGAATTTAATATAAAAAATGTGTTAAATATTAAGAAAACTTTGGACATTCAAAAAAATAAACTTAAAGTTAAATGTGTTTTATTATAAGGTCTCATACACCAATTTGGGGGTCTCTTGTCCCACAAACCAATGTTACCAAAACCGGACCGAAACCGGTAAAACCAACCAGTCCGACCGGTTCACAAGGCTTACCAGTTCAAACCGGACATTCAAACCACTTTTGACCATTTTTTTTTTCTTCATACAATTGGAAAAGTGAGGGGATTTGCAAATTTAAAAAAAATAAAAAAATAAAAAGACTCAACCAACAACTTTTGACAATGAAGACCTTTCCTGGATGGATTTGGATCCCCAGACACATCAAGAGAATGTGTGCACTGATGTTGCAACTGTATCTTTGCCTTCTAGACCAGGGGAATCAAGCCAGGCTCAGAATCCCCTTGTTGAGTCTACTCATGTTGAGGATGTAGATGATGACTATGAGTCTGAGTCTTAGTCTGAGTCTAAGTTTCAGTATGCAGATTCAAACTATTAGATTGTGTAGTCTCTAAACTCTCTACTTTCTAGCCTCTAGCCTAGACTCTAGAGTTATTTTTGGACTTTATAGGCCATTTAGAGCCTTTTTGATGATGTATTTTGATTCAGAATCCAGATATTCATATGACTATGGAGTGCACTTGCCACTGGTTGTTAGTGCTATTTTGGTTTTATACAATGTTACTTGTTTTATATATATATATATATATGAGAAACTTTGCAAATTTTTGTATACTGGTTTGGCTTCACATGGATGCACAGTAATATGTATTTTTTTTTCAAAATTTGAATATTTTATGTATTTTTAGTGACCGGTTTTTTTCCGATTCCGGTTCCGGTTCGGTTCTAGTTTTTTGGGTCGACCGGTCCGGTTCTGGTAACCTTGCCACAAACAAGGGGGTCTCATACGCCAATTTGGTGTGGCTTGGTCGTGACCTTAAAAATAAATTATTATTATTATAATCAAACACATTATTTTAGTACTAACCACTAGTTTTTCATTTTGAATTAACCAAACATGTTTAAACTTAGAAATACTAAAATATAAAAAAAAATAGTTAGAAATACTAAAATATATAAGTTTAGTTTAAAACAGTCAACTAAGATCACTACAATTACTGATAATGTTACAATATCTAAATCCTTGTTTATAAGATTTTTCGTCATACCATCATGAGATAACTTCATGGATTTTGAGCTCTTAGCACTTTTCTATGATTTGCACGCCTTTCTAAAACCAAACATGTTTCCATGCATACCTAACTCGAAAGCACCATATTGAAGTTAACCTCACAAGCTACTCAACATTACAAATTCAACATAGAAAATCAAAATACTTTTTATTAGTGCTATTGTTAAACCTAAGGTTTCAATGTAAATATCATCCTCAACACTTTCATCAATCGAGCTTAACCTAACTCTCACGTTTAACATGGTTCTCTAATCTGTGTCCTAAATGTTATCACACAAACTCACACTTATAGAGATAAAGTCTGAAAGTTCAAGTGTGATCTAGTGTGACCAAGAGAGAGGCCATTATCACCTCACCATCCCTCTTTCACTTCATGCCAACTCTCCTCTAGCTCAAGGGTGTTTCCCTAAATTAAGATTGCTAGGACTTGGGGCAAGGAAACTCAAGATGATGTGGAGAGTGAAGTTCAGGTAAAATGGTTTTGGGTAGCTTTAGAGTATGAAAAAATGATCAGAGAATTGAAGATCAATGTATTTTCATTAGGTAATGGAGTCAATGCAATGGCATTTTTAATGGAGGAAAAACAACAAAGAAAACTTAAGGATTGACCCTAGGGGGGTGTACCCTCACAACCCCTAGGTATGATCCTTTAGGACAACGAGTTAGTGGTATGTACCCTCATAACCCCTAATGTTGTCCTATGTTTACTTTGACTTCTAACACAAGATCAAATGAACTAGGTCTAACCCTAAGGGGATAAACAATTGTAACCCCTAGAACTAGTCTTGAATGCTTTAACAAGGTTTTAGATGAATGAATTAAGGGAAGGTGATAAACCTTCTTAATTTATCCTTAGGGTTTCTAACAAAATGAGTCAAGGATATAAGATAGCATGCAACTATTAACCATCTAATAGAGCATCCACCAAAATATACCATGAACCAACACTTAAACTTGAAATAAAACACTTACTACACCAAGTTGTTATGCATGAAGAAACCCTAGCTTCATAGATCATCCACCAAAACAAGAGAAACCACAAAATCATCCATTAGCACAATTCCTTATTCCTCCATGCAAAACACCAATCCAAGACCAAAATGCTCCAATAAATTTCAGAAATTTCAAACCTCTTAAGGGATTTGTAACCTCCATTCAGTGATGATCAAATGTGAGGAAATACACCTCTATTTATAGAGGAGGTGCTCAACTTCCCTCAAAATAAAATATTAAATTTTTAAGCTAAAATCCACTATTCTAGCCTATGGAGGGGTAAAAGGCCCTCTTATTCAATTAATTAATCCTAAATAATACAAAATTTGGACCTTTAGGCCACATGTACAATAATAAAGGAGAAGAAACCCCCTAGGGTGACTGATCAAGTTGGATATCGGTGGCCACTCGCCTTTTCCAACTGGCTCAAAACAGTTTTCTGACAATTTTGGTAATTTACTATTTTCAGCAGTTTTTAACTTCCGGGACCATTTTTAGGGCCTAAATGAAGGTTTTTCGGGATCGAACTTCTCAATGATACCCAAAGGCTCTAATTGAGGCCCCAAAATAAATCTCCCCGACGATACCTTTCCAACGAGCTATCATGCACCCCAAACAATGATTGTATGCCAAAGTTACACCCCCGGGAAGTTGATACACCAAACTACCCAAAACAGGGTCCACAAAACTGATGGCTTTTCATCTTTCGGGGTTAGGATTTTGGATTTTCTTTATGATAAAACGGCCTTTGTAGCTTCATTGTAACATCTTCTTGTGAATGCGAGTAGCAGACACATCTCTTCTCAGAGATAAACTGTCACCATTCTAGCAAGTCTTTGACTCTGTATTTTTACAGTCTTTATACATTTTCGTTCATTAATAGAAAATTGTGTATTACTGTATCTATGTGTTTATGGTTGCATCTCTGATACATTTATGTTATATTATTGGATATCCGAGATATATCTGTACATTGTTTTATTATATCTCTACTCTCATTCCATGCCGAAAATAGTTTGGATCAGTGGTATCAGAGCAGGTTGCTCTTGATTGTTTTTCAGTGCATGTCCCCGACGAAGTCCGAGTATAGAAGGTTGGGTCTCGAGCTTGTCTCTCTTGAGGACAATCTCTCTCACATGCCAAAGAAACCCTCCATGGCAGAAGAAAAAAAAACAACAGAGCAGACGATTATATTAATATGTTGCTTGAACAAGCTCTCACGCGACAGAGGGACAAAATGATAGAGAATTTTGCCCACATCCTTCAACGCCTTCCGACAACAACATGCATGTCTTCATCAAGTGGCCACTTTGGAGGCACCTCGTCTTTCAAGGTACATGTTAATTTTGATATTCTCGTATTTGAAGGACAAATAGATGTGAATGCCCTAGAAAAATGGTTAAACCTGCTAGAAGGTTATTTCTCTGTTCATAATTTCTCCGACAGGGAAAAGATCACCTTCACACTCCTTAAGGCTCTCCCCCATGTCAAACATTGGTGGGAAACTTATTGGGAGAAAAGTTCCACAGAGGAGTCTGGAAGATATGAGGCCGAGCCCACTTGGGATTTTTTTGTGGATGCGGTAAAGAAACAATATTACCCTGTTGGAAACTATGAGGACTAGTACATAAGATGGACCACACTGCAATAAGAGAGGGGCCAAGCAGTTCCATAGTTCACCAATACCTTCCATACATTGCGCACCAAGCTGGGTATTAAAGACTTCGAACGACATTTGGTTCTAAAATACCGTGGGGCTCTACACATATACATCCAAACTGAAATATATTTTCTGGACATCTCATCGCTCGGTGATGCTCATCGATATGTTGTTAAAAATGAGCAGAAATTTAAGCACCAGAACAAACGAGAGTTCAGGTCTGCAAATCCGCGACAACCAAAATATGATAAAGACGACCCTAACAAATAGTCTCCCGAAAACCAGTCCAAACCACATGAAAAGAAAGGGCACGGAAAGACGAAGGACACCGGAAAATGGTGTGATTTCCACAAAAGCCCCTGGCACAACACCGATGAATGTTGCTCAAAACAGTCATTGGTGGCCGAGATCAAAGATAAGGAGCCGAACCTTGATTCAGAATCTGATTCAGAAAATACTAATAAAAGACAGATCATCGACGCAGACCCCACTGTTATTGTCACGACCGCAACAATTCAACTAGAAGAACCAACAGATCCTGAAGAGGGGGAGCACCTTTTTCATTCACAGATGTGGGTGAAGGGGACCTCGCTGCATTTTATTGTTGATAGTGGAAGCTAGAAGAACCTCATCTCAGCAGAGGTCGTCAAACAGTTGGGATTGTCGACAACACCACACCCGTAGCCATACAACATCGGGTGGCTTCACCAGGGACGAGATCTTTGTGTCAGTCAACAGTGTCAATTGTCATACGACATCTAGCCCTTCGAGGATGAGGTATTATGTGATGTTTCCCCCTGGATGGTTGTGATGTTCTCTTGGGCCATCCATATATGTGGAAGTGTCATGTTATTTATGAGTCTCGACCCCATAGTGTCATTATTACTCTGGGGGGTCATCTCTATAGGATACCAGAGGTAATTTCGACTATTGTCCCACCTAAATAGTGTCGCAAGGTAGTATCTCATAATACAAAATTCAGCTTCCTCACAGTCTGTTCAAAGCCTGAATAGAAGAGCACCGTTGCAGCCTCAGTCCAAGCACCTTCTATCCAACAGAAGCAAGTCGACAAGATTGTAGCAAAGTGTAAAGATTCCTTCTGCACACAAGCATCTCATGTATCCAGATTGGTTAAAAAGGTCCAACCCTTCAAGCCATAGGTTCGTGACAACCTTCAACAAGCTAAGCAACGCACCTTCTCCAACAAGGCAAACAACTCATCAAGATGCAAATTCGGCAAACTTTTTTCCCTCTCCCCCAGGCACTCAACAAAATGGATACCATTG
The DNA here is from genome assembly GCA_009831015.1 of Picea engelmannii. Lineage (NCBI taxonomy): Eukaryota > Viridiplantae > Streptophyta > Pinopsida > Pinales > Pinaceae > Picea > Picea engelmannii. Next base: position 4,932 of record ML792246.1, on the reverse strand, counting down.
CTTCCTAAGGATGGAGGATTGATCCAGGTGGATATCTATGACCACACACCTTTTTCAGCTGGCTCAAAATAGTTTTCTAACAATTTTGGTAATTTACTATTTTTAGTAGTTTTTAATTTGCGGGGCCATTTTGAGGGCCTAAATCAAGGTTTTTCGGGATCGAGTTTCTCAATGATAGTTGAAGCCTCTAATTGAGCCCCCAAAATGAATCTCCTCGACGATACATTTCCAACGAGCTATCGTGCACCCCAAACGGAGATCGTATGCCAAAGTTACGCCCCCGAGAAGTTGATACACCAAACTACCCAAAACAGGGTCCACAAAATTGTTGGCTTTTCATCTCCGGGGTTAGGGTTTTGGATTATCTTTATGATAAAAAGGCCTTTGGAGCCTCATTTTAAAAGGATCTTCTTGCGAATGAGCGCATTCATCACATCTCTTCTCAGAGATAAGTCGTTGTCATTCTAGCAAGCTCGTTTTCCGCTGCATTTTACAGTTTCAGCGTATTTTCTTATTGATTAGAAACCAATTTTACTGTATATCTGTTATTCTGTGTTAAGCATATTTTGATAATAATCTGTATTCATTTCATTATGCTCATAAAATCTGGATCAGTGGTATCAGAGCAGGTTGCTCTTGATCATTTTTCAGTGCATGTCCCCGACGAGGTCCGAGTATAGCAAGTTGGGTCTCGAGCTTGTCTCTCTTGAGGACAATCGCTCTCACACACCCAAGAAACCCTCCATGGCGGAAGAAAAGAAAAACAACAGAGAAAAAGATTCTATTAATCTGTTGCTAGAGCAAACTCTCACGCGACAGAGGGACGAAATGATAGAGAATTTTGCCCACATCCTTCAACGCCTTTCGATAACAACATGCACGTCTTCATCAAGCAGCCACTTTGGAGGCACCTTGCCTTTCAAGGTACAGGTTAATTTTGATATTCTCATATTTGAAGGACAGATAGATGTACATTCCCTAGAAAAATGGTTAAACCTGCTAGAAGGTTATTTCTCTATTCATAATTTCTCTGACAAGGAAAAGATCACCTTCATACTCCTTAATGCTCTCCCCCATGTCAAACATTGGTGGGAAACTTATTGGGAGAACAGTTCCACAAAGGAATCTGGAATATATGGGGCCGAGCCCACTTGGGATTTTTTGTGTGGATGCGGTAAAGGAAGAATATTACCCTTTTGGCAACTATGAGTACCAGTACATGAGATGGACCACACTGCAGTAAGAGAGGGGCCAAGCAATTCCATAGTTCTCCAATACCTTCCATACATTGCGCACCAAGCTGGGTATCAAAGACTTCGAACGACACTTGGTTCTGAAATACCGTGAGGCTCTACACAGATACATCCAAACTGAAATGGATTTTCTGGACATCTCATCTTTCGGTGATGCTCATTGATATGCTATTAAAATTGAGCAAAAATTTAAGCATAAGAACAAACGAGAGTTTGAGTCTGTAAATCTCCTACAACCAAAGTATGATAAAGACGACCCTAACAAACAGTCTCCCGAAAACCAGTCCAAGCCACAGGAAAAGAAAGGTCACGGAAAACGAAGGACACCGAAAAATGGTGCGATTTCCACAAAAGCCCCTAGCACAACACTGATGAATGTTGCTCAAAACAGTCATTGGTGGTCGAGATCAAAGACAAGGAGCTGAACCTTAATTCAGAATCTGATTTAGAAAATACTAATAGAAGACAGATCATCGACGCAGACCCCACTGTTATTGTCACGACCGCAACAATTCAACCAGAAGAACCAACAGATCCTAAAGAGGGGGACCACCTTTTTCATTCACAGATGTGGGTGAAGGGGACCACGCTGCATTTTATTGTTGATAGTGGAAGCTAGAAGAACCTCATCTCAGCAGAGGTTGTCAAACAGTTGGAATTGTCGACAACACCACACCCGTAGACATACAACATCGTGTGGCTTCATCAGGGACGAGATCTTTGTGTCAGTCAGCAGTGTCAATTGTCATACGTCATCTAGCCCTTCAAGGATGAGGTATTATGTGATGTTTCCCCCCTGGATGGTTGTGATGTTCTCTTGGGCCATCCATATATGTGGAAGCGCCATGTTATTTATGAGTCTCGACCCTATAGTGTCATTGTTACTTTGGGAGGTCATCTCTACAGGATACCAGAGGTAATTCTGACTATTGTCCCACCTAAATAGTGTCGCAAGGTAGTATCTCATACTACAAAATTCAGCTTCTTCACAGTCTATTCAAAGCATGAACAAAAGAGCACCATTGCAGCCTCAGTCCAAGCACCTTCTATCCAACAGAAGCATGTCAACAAGATTGTAGCAAAGTGTAAAGATTCCTTCTGCACACAGGCATCTCATGTATCCAGATTGGTTAAAAAGGTCCAACCCTTCAAGCCATAGGTTCGTGACAACCTTCAACAAGCTAAGCAACGCAACTTCTCCAACAAGGAAAACAACTCATCAAGATGCAAATTCAACAAACGTTTTTCCCTCTCCTCCAGGCACTCAACGCAATGGATACCATTGCTTCCTAAGGATGGAGGATTGATCCAGGTGGATATCTATGGCCACCCACCTTTTCCGGCTGGCTCAAAATAGTTTTCTGACAATTTTGGTAATTTACTATTTTTAGTAGTTTTTAAGCCCATTTTGAGGGCTTAAATCAAGGTTTTTCGGGATCGAGCTTCTCAATGATAGTTGAAGGCTCTAATTGAGCCCCCAAAATTAATCTCCTCGACGATACCTTTCCAACAAGCTATCATGCACCCCAAACGGAGATCGTATGCCAAAGTTACGCCCCCGAGAAGTTGATACACCAAACTACCCAAAACGGGGTCCACAAAACTGTTGGTTTTTCATCTCCGGGGTTAGGGTTTTGGATTATCTTTATGATAAAAAAGTCTTTGGAGCCTCATTTTAAAACAATCTTCTTGCGAATGAGCGCACTCATCACATCTCTTCTCAGAGATAAGTCGTCACCATTCTAGCAAGCGTGTTTTCCGCTGCATTTTATAGTTTCAGCTTATTTCCTTATTGAATAGAAACCAATTTTACTGTATATCTGTTATTTTGTGTTAAGCATATTTTGATAATAATATGTATTCATTTCGATATGCTCATAAAATCTGGATCAGTGGTATTAGAGCAAACTGCTCTTGATCGTTTTTCAGTGCATGTCCCCGATGAGGTTCGAGTATAGTTGCAACCGTAGCAATTCAACCAGATGAACCAACAGATCATGAAGAGGGGGAGCGCCTTTTTCACTCACAGATGTGGGTGAAGGGGACCCCACTGCATTTTATTGTTGATAGAGGAAGCCAGAAGAACCTCATCTCAGCAGAGGTCGTCAAACAGTTGGGATTGTCGACAACACCACATCCACAGCCATACAACATCGGGTGGCTTCGCCAGGGATGAGATCTTCGTGTCAACCAGCAATGTCGATTGTCATACGACATCCAACCCTTCAAGGATGAGGTATTATGTGATGTTGCCCCGCTGAATGTCTGTGATGTTCTCTTGGGCCAGCCATATATGTGGAAGCACCATGTTATCTATGAGTCTCGACCCCGTAGTATCATTGTTACTCTGAGAAGTCATCTCTAGAGGATACTAGAGGTAGTTCCAACTATTGTCCCACCTAAACAATGCCGCAAGGTAGTATCTCATACTACAAAATTAAGCTTCTTCACAATCTGTTCAAAAGGTGAACGAAAGGATACTACAACCACTACAACCTCGACCCAAACACCTTCTATCCAACAGAAGCAGGTCAACAAGATTGCAGCAAAGCGCAAATATTCCTTCTACACACAGCCATTTCATGTAGCCTGACTGGTTGAACAGATTCAACCCTGCCAGCAATAGGTTTTTGACAACCTTCCACAAATCAAGCAGTGCAATGTCTCCAGCAAGGCAAGCAACTCACCAAGATGCAAATTCAACAAATGATTTTCCCTCTCCCCCGAGAACTCAATGCAATGGGGACCATTGCTTCCTAAGGAGGGAGGATTGATCCAAGTGGATATCGGTGGCGACCAACATTTTCCAATTGGCTCAAAACAATTTTCTGGCAATTTTGGTAATTTACTATTTTTAGCAATTTTTTACTTCCGGGCCTAAATGAAGGTTTTTTGGGATCAAGCTTCTCAATGATAGTCGAAGGCTTTGATTGAACCCCCAAATTGAATCTCCTCGGCGATACCTTTCCAAAAAGCTATTGTGCACCCCAAACAGAGATAGTATGCCAAAGTTACTCCCCCGGAAAGTTGATACACCAAACTACCCAAAACGAGGTCCACAAAATTGTTGCCTTTTCATCTTTTAGGGTTACGGTTTTGGATTTTCATTATGATAAAAAGGCCTTTGGAGCCTCATTGTAAGATCATCTTCTTGCGAATGCAAGTAGCGGACACATCTCTTCTCAGAGATAAGCTTCCACCATTCTAGCGAGTCTTTCACTCTGTACCTTTACAGTCTTTGTACATTTTCACTCATTAATAGAAAACTGTGTATTACTTTATCTCTGTATTTATGGTTGCATCTATGATACATTTTTGTTATATTATTGGATATCTGAGATATCTTTGTACATTGCTTTATTATATCTTCGCTCTCATTTCGTGCCGAAAATAATCTGGATCAGTGACCCATTCCCATAAATGAAGGGGGAAATGGAGTGTTGGTGTGGCGTCTAGCCTCCAAAGGCCCTTCAAGGTGCATAGATACTTCATTCATCCTTCAACTAGTCAATAAAAGCTTTGAAATGGGCATAGACACCCAAAAGGGTATGATCTTCTCTTCAAGGAAACACCTCAGCCCTCAAAGGCTCTCCATTAGTCGCAGAACAAACCCCTTCAGATCTTCAAATTCCTTTCAAGTGTGGACTGTGGGGAATCAAAGGTCAAAACATCATCAAAA
>ML792245.1:243919-265265 GCA_009831015.1 Picea engelmannii | reverse complement strand
GGATCATTACATAAAATTCGATGTCTAATTAATATAGGCAGAGAGCGAATTATGAATGAAATTGCCTAGTTTTCATTAAGATTTTGAAACCAGTGTTATTTTCTTGGCATCTCATATTTATATTTTATAAATTTGACAGTGTAATAGCATTCACTTGAAGGGATTTTCACATGTTGGTCTAAGAGGAAAACTTGGTCATCAATTTTGGTATCAGAGCAGGAAAAGGTTCTCTAGGAAGAACAAAGAAGAAGGTGACTGCTGGAAGAAGTCTAAGGAGTTTTGGTGAGGTGAAATAACAAGGTGAATAAACTTTCTTACTGCAGAGGATGAGGGAGTAGCTCACCAAGAATCCTTGGAAAGAAAGGTTCAGGAATTCTAGCATTGCAAGATTGGAGGAATGATTTGAGGTAATATTTTTTGAAAGTTTTGAAATTGTTTATGGAAAAAAAGGTTGATTGTAGGATTAGTATATGAAAGTTCATAGCTTTCAGAGTGCATGGAAGATATTCTACATTGGGAGAAGTAGAATATGTTTTGTTGAAGACTAACCTGCAAAGAAGTGTTCTTGGCTTGAAGAACAACAGAAAGAAATGACAGCAGTGATATGGTTGAAGCATACACTGGTAAGAGGTAAAAGGTTTTGAGATTCATTGGCTTTTATGTCAAGAGATTAGTTGCATGCAGGTGAATGCAAGAAAAGATGAGTGGAAGGCAGTGAATCTGTCTAACTAAAGGCTAGAAGAGATATTAAGTGCAGAGGGTATGAAGAAACCCTTGGTGGATAAACTAGAATGAAAGAAGATTGTGCATGAGCCAAGACAACATAGTGCATTGTTGGGGAAGGGAGACTAATTGTATTTCTCCAAGGAAAGTGAGTAGTTGTAAGGCAACAACCTATCATCTTTGAAAGATGAAGAGTAGGAATGCTCAAGGGAAGGTTTTGTGTGAAGATCCAAGAAGAAGCAGAGTCACCAAGAGATGACTTGGGACTGGGAACAAGTGTTGTACTTGTTTCAAAAGTAGAAGAGGTTGTTTGCATCCCACAAGGTGGAACGGGAGGATTCCACAGGGGAAAGAAGAGATGACCATTGGTGGTTATATTATAGGCTCAAGGAGGAGTCACAATCAGAAAAGAGAAACCAATAGAGATGCCAATAGAAGGCCAAGCATGGGAAGACTTGGTGTGGTATCTACAGACAAGTTGATGGAGTCATGTTGTAGTGATGGATTGGTCGTAGTCCATGATGAAAAAAGAGGATTTCATGAGGGAAAGAAGACTGTGGTTGTTGATAATCATAGTGAAGGTTCAGAGAAGGGCCATAGAAGATCAAGTCAGAAAAAGATTGATAGAGAGTTGGTTGAAATAAAAGTGCAGCTGGAAGTAATGAGAGAGTTTGTACAGAGAAATATGGAGGACCAAAGGTATGGTTGGGTTCGTCAGAGGAAAAGAATCAAGTGGATTCAGTTACAAAGGAGACTGAAGTATGATACAAGAGTTCAATTGGAAGAAGAACTCAGAGGAGCTGAGTTGCAGCAAAGAATGTGTGTTGAGGAAGAGGTTTATTTATGTGAACCTGAACAAGGACCTGTTCTTGGTGAAAGTAATGATGAAGATGAAGAGATGAGATTAGATGATGGTTTCGTGGATCCTTGGAGGGATGAAAATCAGTTGGAAGAGCTGATTTTTGAAACCACAAAAGAGGCCTTGAAGCCTTATGATTTTGAAACTAACAATTGGTGTATGTATGCAATTTTTACAAATTCGAAATATGTTGGACAGTCACTTGAAGCTATCACACAAGTAAAGAAGATGGCTGGTTGTGACCATGAAGATTGCTCATATCTGGGTAATAAAAGATAGTTTCTTGAAGTTGTCATGAATATAGGAAGACATATGACTACTCATGTTCATACGAGGAATATAGAGAAAGACTACAGTTGGGAGAAGAAGGATGTGCAAATGAAGGACATCCAGAAGACAGGTCAAAAGGAATGTGATAAAGAGTTTGTTGAATTGAAAGAAAGATTTGGTAAACTAGAGAAGATGATTCAGGAGAGAAATGAAGATGAGTATTATGGTTGGGTGATGAAAAGGAAGAGAATGAAATGGTCTACATTGCAGCAGAAGCAAGGGCTACAACTATTAGCTTTGAGGAAGGATAGAGAGCTCAAGAAAGCTGAAATTGAGCAGGAATTGATGAATTAGAAAGAAGTATGTCCATGTGGATATGATACAGAAAGTTTTCTTGGAAAAATTGATGAAGTAGGTATGGAATTCAAGAAGAATTTGATGGGGTATTCTGACAATGGAAAACAGCTAAGAGAATTGGTGAAGAAATCATCAAGGGGGACTGAAGAGTCTCATGATTTTAAAGCTAATATTTTGTGTGCAAATGTAGGATATGTTGAAGCAGTACAACTACCTTATGTTGTCACTGAAGATGAGAAAAACAAAGCTTAGGCTTTACAAAAGATGCAAGAAGATTCAAATAATCTTATGATGAGGAAAGAAGGGCAGTTATTAAACACAGTTGTAGTAAACTATACAAGTATTGGACAGCCATTGAAGATTGAGGCCAAAGAAGAGCAGCTACTAAAAGTTGCTATAGAAGATTTTGTAGGTGAAAATCAATTATTGAAGGGTGTTAATCTTGATGGCAGTCAAGATAAAGAAGGTTTCCTAATATTTGATGCAGAGAAAGAAAATGATGAAGACAGTGCAGGGTTTTTGGGAGAAGTTTCAAGAGAGATGGAAGATTTCTGGTGTGAGTTAAGCGTATTGGAGAAGAGGCTAGAAAACCAAAGAATGAGTATCCGAACTGCAAAATTAGAGTTGAATAAGAAAGAGGATGATAGACCTGGAAAAAAAAACAGTCAAGAACTTTGAGTTCTTGAGTAAACAAAGCAAGGTGCTCATGTCTGGAGATTTGTATAATTATGGAAAGAATTTATGTGTAGAACCAGGGAAGTCTAAAGTGAATGCAAAACAGAAAATTGATTTTAAAAATCACGCTGAAATAGGGAGAATTGAGGCTTTGAAGTCTTATAAAGAAGTTGAAGTTATGTTGTTGCAGTATGGTGAAGATAAGAAAGGAATTGTTTTGAAAGGAAACCAGAGAAATGAAATTGTGGAATGCAGACTGGAGTCTGAAATACTGAGTGTGATGGAAGAGGTGACTTATCTCAAGCAATACAATATTGTTGAGATAGAAAGTGAAAGTATAATGGAAGCAGAATGCTATGATCGACATTATGGTGGAAAATGTGGAAGACATCACAAGAGAGCTAGGTTGCTAAAATATGTGTTGAAGGAACTTAAGTATGGGAATGAATTTGAAGTTCAGGGACAACAAGTAATTGTTGCAAAGGAAGATTTTCTCAAAGACATTAAGGATGAAAGAATGATAGAGGTAAGCAGTCAGCAGCTTAAAAGTGAAAGTGTGAAGTGAGATAAGAAACTTGATGAGTTGTGGATAGTTATGCCAAGGCATTCTAGGAGAATGTGTAATATGGAGAAGGAAGAAATAAATTGTTTTAATTCATCAAATGAAGAAGAAGTGTTGGGTAAATGCAATAACAGATTGCAACATAAGGTATGGAAGCCTGGCAAGTTGATATTATAACTGAAATGTAATGGAAGTGAATACAGTGGAAAGTTGTAGTACAAGGTTTGGAAACCGGGTGATTGGGAATTAGAGGCATATGACCTGGAGGTCATAATTTTTCTTACCTTGGGAGTCTAATGCAGGAGCATCAAAGGCAGGGCTAGCAATGTGATGCATTGGTCACATGTTGTATCTTTGGAAGAGGACTAGCAGTCCTAGGGATTTGAAGGTTTTGATTTTCAAAATATCTTAATCTAAGTGGATAATTGTTGTCAGTTAATTTGTTGTCAATTTCTGAGTTAAAGTAGGGTTATATGGCAGTCTAAAGCTCCCTGCGAGGAAACTGAGCCATCTGGTCAGTTTGTTGCTAATTAGTAGGGATTAGTTTTTTTTTCTAAAAATAGAAAATCCCTCTAATTGTGGAGGGGGTTGTTAGTAGTTAGGTGTGTTCTTCCTGATGAGCATGCGTATGAGAGAGGAAGGGTAGAGGAAAGAGAGAGAGAGGTGTGAGCTCTCGGTGGAACACTGTAAATGATATAGCTGGAATAAAAAAAAACAAGGGTTTTTGAAAATTCTCTAAGTCTGAGACTGTTTTATTGCAAATCGTTGTGCTTGAGATTGTTTTTATTACAAGATCTATTGTTTTGGAAAATAGAAGTAATTAGTTGTTTCTTTCATTAAGTTGTTGGGTGAATTTCATTGATTTATAGTCAAACTAGGGCTTTGTATATTGAGACAGGTTCAAATTATAATTAGTGCACACTCAAACAACATTGATAACCCTAAATCAGTAGATATAAACTCGATTTGCATCGTGATTGAATTTTGAATCCTAATCTTGAAGGGATAGTGTGTGTTTTCCATTTGTTATCAGCTTGCAGAGGTTAGTAAAGCATTGTCTACAGAAATTGATGGTTGTTGTGCATTTGAAAGGTAGATTGACGACGTAGGGAGACTTGGCAAGAATTAATAAGGTAACGGTTGAGATCAAGCTTTGACTTGATCGAATGGTAGTGATACTGAGTCGCAATATTAATTCTCATACGGTTAGTCGAATTCCCCTCCAAAAGAACCTTTCGCCATTGCGATGAGGGATGAGAAGTAAAGGGCTAGATCCATATTAGAGTTATGTGGTTTTGGAGCTAAGCGCCAGAGTGCTAATGATTATGGGTTGAAGAATGTAGGTCTAAGTCATATCAACATATATGTGACTAAGAGTTTGGTGCCATAGCTTAAAGCGCATGTGCATTGAGCGCTAAAAGTGCTAGAAGGAAAGTGTTGGCAGAAGTCGCCAGAAATGGAGGAGGAGTGAACTAGTTATGGTTAGCTAGTTTATCTCTGTGGAAAATTCGATGTCTAATTAATGTAGGCAGAGAGCGAATTATGAATGAAATTGCCTAGTTTTCATTAAGATTTTGAAACCAGTGTTATTTTCTTGGCATCTCATATTTATATTTTATAAATTCGACAGTGTAACAACATTCACTTGAAGGGATTTTCACATGTTGGTCTAAGAGGAAAACTTGGTTATCAAGGAGTATGTGTTATGTTGCTTGTATGGGATGACAAAAATTCACATGACAAATTCTTCTTTAAAATGGAAGGAATTATGCTAACACATGATGAAGAAACTAGGACATTTTTCAAATATTCTACTGTTCATTGTGTGCTTCCAGGTCGCTATGCAAGCCATAAGCTTAATTGGTTCAAACAAAAGGTCGTCAGTACATAATATACTCACCACCAGAAATTTTTTAATGTTGATACAGAAGGCTTGCTCCTGGTAATAACCGAAGGCTTGCTCCCTTTATATAGGTGGGTTGTATCTTTGTGATGGTCGTTATGATACCCCAAAGCATTCTTTGTTTAGGACTCTTAACAATGTACAAAAAGATTGATTTTGACAAAATAAGCATGAACCAAACATAATTCATATTCCTCACTTCTTTTTTTAAAACAATTTATAAAAGCTAGTCATTCTACTACCCTGTGAAAATTGTTGTAGTGGCTTATTTGATCAACTCATGTTAAGTAGAAAGTTGAGAACAGGGGGTGCTTTTGAGAAAGTGGCCATTGATTGTACTATGACTATGCCAAATAATGTTATTGAGTTTTCAATTTGGGAAACACTGCGAAACCACCAATTGTCGATACCTTATCACTTCTACAAGCCAAGAGAGACGACCAGTTGCATGCATATCCATAAGGTTGTTAAATTCCTCATATGGAAGGTCACATAGGCAAACTCGTTGCTTAGCCCCAAGGGTTAGCTCAAGCAGTCTTGAACCAGACATGAGATCTCTCCCCCAGTGATCAGTTGGGGAGGTCACAGGTTCGACTCTCTTGATCCCTTGGGGTTTGGCCCTGTAATCTGGGTCGACGGTTTACCCCGTTTATCATCCATGAATCATAGAAAAGTACTCGAAGAGTGCGAGGATTTCCTTGAAAAAAAAAACTCACATCTTACAACTTTCAGCCAAATCTCCAATTTTGTTGTGTTGTGGTATGGAATACAAAACTAATAATTAGGAAGTTTGAAATTATTTTTGAAGATCCTATAATTCGGGCCCTCACCCTTTGTGTCCTCTTGTTTCCCGTTTCCATTTTCCAAGAACTTGTGGAACATAGGGAAAGAATTGTACAGGGAAATGATACCGACTGAACTGCACTTGTCTCCTTAATAGATCAACTTTAGTATTGCAAACACAGTAATTGTACATTTAGAAATATTAACTAATCATGGAAGTAAATCCATTCAAAAATCAAAGTATATAATTAGGCACATAGAGGAAGGAGAGAGAAGCCAGAATGTTTTAACGAGTCAAACAAAGTTGAGTATATCACTGTTTTCTTTTATCTCGAGGTCAACTTTATTTACGAATGATTTTCACCTCAAAATATTTTGAGTCATCCGGGTTGTGTATTTTCTTGAAGTCTGAGCCAGAATTCCTCAAAATTGCAGCGTTTTATCACAAAATTTTACTGGAAGTGGTTTGTTATTTTTGTGGGCTAAACTAAATTATAAATTTGTATCTGTAAATCTTGAAATTGAGCATCCTGAAACCCTCGATTGCAGGGAGGAATATATGGCTGCAGCATGCTATTGCACAGTATTTCAAACAAATATAGTATACCAGCAATTCGATCAAAGGGTAATCGGGTTGCAGGTAAACAAACAGCGATCTAATTAAACATAATCGATGCCATAACATGCTGTAGTATGTGGTTTACATAGCAGTTGGGCACACCAGTGGCCAAGCAAGTGGAAATTAGCGCTGTCGCTTCCAATCAACGACTCAACTAAAGGTGAAAAAATCGAGCTGTGGGTGCAAAATGAATTGGATCTGTGGCAATAGCATCTAGATATCATTCAAGCAATTTAGGTTTTAACCATCATGGATATGATATGTTCTGGTGTGATTTTGCATTGCTGTAGGGGAATTCATAAACACACCAGCAATAATACCCATCAGCAATCCCAAGGAATGGTTAACACAGCAAACACACAAATGAATTATTAACCCAGAAAGCAATTAGATGGTGAGGGGCTGTGGATTCTATCCACTGATTTTTTATTATGTGCATGAGTTTTGCATTTCCATTGAATGACATTCACCTCAGAATACACCCAAATAGAACATTCATTCACGGACTGTCGCCATTTCTGTTAACATGCACGCGGAATTCTGAGAGCAGAAGGTTTCGAACCCAAGCGGCACAACTTCCGCGCACCATGCCTTTTATTTCTAAGACTAAGGATTTAGAACTAGTCCTGCTTTTGCTTGGCGTCCAAGAAGACAATCTCTGTATCCTAAGCACTGTAGACAATGGATCTTCCGAAAACTTCTCGCAGCAGGACCTGCCAATCGATTTAAGAGTAGTGTGGGCTGCAAGATCCCTGGATGAAACTTCTGGGAAGGACCAAAAATCCTTGTGCTGCCCTGTCCATTGCCTCCCTAGGCGGGTGCCCATGTGGGGCGAACAACAGTCGTCATGACCGCTGGCTAACTGGCAATCAACCGAGAATTTTCAGCGACCTGGGAATCTCTATGGTACCCGAAGCTACGGATTCCAAATGGTTTTGTATGACCACAATCTGTCAGTTGAATTTAACAGAACTGGCAAATATAGGACGCAACAGAATTTAACAGAAGGGTTGCGTCCTATTTAGACCGGAAGAACAATCGGTAACTTGATAGCGAATTCCTTCCCCTCTATTGTTCTTCCGACGTGTGTTGGTATGAAGGGTGATCACTTTCGGTTGGTAGAGTTGTTTGGCAAACATGGAGAAAAAAATGGCGTTGGTTAGCTGTTTTACGAAATGATTTTTTTTTGTTGGAATCTGGTGATTAAATTTACACTATTCACTATCTTTTGTTGTTCAGAATCCATTTTTGAATGCAGAAATGGATTCAGCATGCTGAAAAACTTCCAGGGCACTTGGATTTTACAGAAATAATCACTTAAATCTAATACAAATCCAACAATTTCTTGCCAGATTTCGGGCAAATATCCTTGGAAAAAATCTTATTTTTAAAGGGCGTTGTTTAATTGTTTGACAAAATGGTTTTTTTCCCCTGAAACTAGAGCTATATTGCAAGAAATCATTATTTTTTGTTGTTTAAAATCCATTTTTGAATGCAGAAATGGATTCAGCATGTTGAAAAACCCTCAGGTTACTTGGATTATACATAAATAATCATTTAAATCTGTGGATTTAATAATTTATCGCCAAATTTCGGTCAAATGTCCCCGGAAAATATCGCCGGAAAAGAGTCATTTCGTAGTAGAATGTTTAGACTACGGATTTTTAAAGACTTACACAATGGTACCCCAAGCAATCACATGTGTTACCCCTCATGTTATATGACGGGTAAATGATTTAAATTTTCATGTTTATGGTTTACTATGCCACTGAATTTGGTGGGGTAAAAAGATTCATAGGTTCGGGGTTTAAACATGTGGCTCTGATACCATATGTAATGGTCTATCTAGCCATTAAATCTCTAATACACAAAATCAATACAGTGGATATAAAACCACATGAATTATAACTATAAACTTGATAAAGTAAAAGAATACTAATTGCATAATTCAAATGACATCATATTGGTGAAGAGCTTACCTGAAAATTGAATACCTTGACTTACTTATAACACTATACATGTTGATCCATTGCGCTCCAAGCTTTGATCCAGTATGTCGCAACAACAATGTGGGGGACGACTCTCCTCCCAACTAATCCCCTCGGTCATCAAAACTGAGAACACCCAATAACCAACTATGTCACCCTTCAAACATGTCCATCAATTACACCAGAAAAATATGTCTTACTTCTTTTTCCATCTCAAAATATAGTCTTTCTTACATATTCATGCAAGAATTTACATGCACGAATGTCACTTGTCACCATGCATTTTATTTTTTAAACTTAACTTAAATGACCATTCCAGAAATTAATCTTTTCTTATTATACCATTTTATTCTAATATTAAAGTAATCATTTTTATTTAATTAAATTTTATTCTTCTACTTTATTTATTCTTTTCCTTCTTCTATTTTTTTTATAGATTTTGTTTATCTATTTATTTATTAATGTTGTTATTATATTTATTCATATTATTATGTATTATTATAATTATTTACTATTATATTTATTATTATTATTTATTACTATTATTTATTTAATAACAAATATGAAAGAAAATGTAAATTCTTGAGTAGAAAAATAGGATAATTAATGTAGAAACTCTACTAAACAAAACATCATATCAAGTACTTATATCTTACTTTGTGTAGGTGTTAGTTAAACCTGAAATTTGATATCTCACAATATTACCAGAAAAAACCGGAAGATAATATATCAAAAAGATCATATAGAAGTAAAACTTCAAAGTCCTTGTTATACTTTACAAATTTGAATCCCATACATGCTGAATTTTATCAAGATATTCATGTTAGCACTGAATCAATAAAAATGATATCCATCATTGACGATAAAATTGAATGGGATACTATATATTAAAAATTTACATAAAACCATAGCTAAAGCGACTAGCATGCCTACCTTGCTAGGAAGCTTCTTTATCCGTGGGATAAGTGCTTGTTGATTACTCTCTTCTTTATCAAGATCAAGACTGTTCAATTCCAATATGATAATATATAGTACACCATCAATCATTCCTAGCTTGTGAGTTAGCTTGATTCCATCACTCAAATTTGTAGCATGAACTGTTGATCCAAGTACTATAGCTTCATCAACATCAAGATGTTTATCTAAATCATGTCTACCAAGAAATTCTTTTAGTATAGTGTAAAAGAGAACTATAGATACTTTTTCATGTTAAGGACACTGTTAAAAAATGTACTTCACCAAACATGTTCAAGAACACATGTCATTTTTGTAAAATGCTAATTAAGTACTTTTAGTTATTTAATTTTCTATTGCTAAAGATTTATTTTATTTTCTTAACATTTAGCTTCTAAAGAACATGGCATTTAACCAACATCTTTAGCATGATAAACAAAGAAGAAATTTATTGAAGAGTTGTTAAATTACTTTATTAAGATTCATAAGTAACCAATGACAATTTCAAGCATCACTTCATTTTCCCATAAAAACATGCAATTTCTTATAAATGATCTTTGTCATCCACAAAGTGAATGGAATTCTCCGAAACTTTATATAAATACTAATGGTTATAGCAATTAACTAGAAATTTTAGCATGTGAGTCACTCCACCTATCAACTCTACAGCATAAATCTCTTCTACCTTCAAACTAGGATGCTTAAGAACTCATTTTACAAGCAACAACACTTCCTAGAAAAGATCTCCATAAAGATCTTCAATTTTTTTGTGGAGTTATGGTATTCCTAAAACATAAGATATAAGATTGCAAGGCATGTTATGCAACATGCATAAAATTTTCATTAGAAAACAAAACAACATTTCAAAATAGAGAAACACTTGTATTTCTTTTATTATTTAGAATTGGCTTTCTCAAATGGTTGAACTAACTAATAAAGTCTAGACCTTGAACACTTTTCACATAGAATTGAAACAATATTACTAACAAATGCAAAAATTAACCCTAAATTGGAATGATACTTGTTTGGTTTTCTTGAAGGTTGGTAGATTCATGACGCTATTGGGGTGGCTCAAGAAGGCTTTCATTCCAAAAAATCCAAGAAACTTAGAGAAGTGGTGGCACAGGTTGATTTATCAAAGGCTTATGGCATGGTTAGTTGGTTATATTTGAGGTTAATGTTAACGCATATGGGCTTTTATGTTCCTTTGTGAATTGGGTTATGAATTGTCACTGCAATTCCCTTCTTTATTTTGATTAATGGGTTAGCATTGACCTTTTCAGACTTGAAATGGGGCTAAGGCAAGGGTTTCCTTTGTCCCCCTTCTCTTTCTAATTCTTGCAGAAGTTCTAAGGAAGTATTCAATGGATGCTAAGAGATATGGGGTTTTAAAATGTATTAAAATTAGAAGCACTTATTATCTTTCACACCTTTTATTTGTTAATGACATTTTGATATTCTATGATGGGACAATAAGAGATGCAATTAAGATTAAAGAGATCATAGAACTATGCTATATTGCTACAAGTATAATGATAAACATTTGAAAATCCTCTATCTCTTTCATGGTAATTAATAAAGAAGACATGAATTATCGTTCTCATTTGTTTCATTATAATTAGATTGATTTGGGCAATGCTCTGGAATCATTAGGGTTTGTTATAAAGCCAAATGATTATCAAAAAATAGATTGGTCCCGGTTGATTGCTAAGGTGGAAAAGAAAATCAATGTTTGGTGTCATCATCAGTTATCAAGAGAGGGTAGACTAGTTCTGGTAAAGTTTGTTTTAGAGGCAATTCATGTGTATGGGATGTCTTTGTCTTGGACACCAAAAGGTGTTCTAGAGGTGATAAGGAGAATTGGCTTCAAATTTATCTGGTCATGTTGTAGGGAGAAGAGGGGGACCCCTTTAGTAAATTGGAAAAGTTTGGCAATTCCAAAAGACATGGGGGGTGGGGGTTAAAAAATATCTTCCATTCCTCTAAAGATTTAATATCTAAAAGTGCTTGGAGGCTCATTGAAGGGAAGGGTCTATGGTGTCAAGTGGTGGAGCAGAAGTATATCCTCCTTGGAACTGTTGAGGATTAGATTGGAAGTCCTTCAAATAATATTCCTAATGCTTTGGTAATGTAGAATGCAATGGTATTGGCTTTCCCATTGATTGGAAATCGGATTGTGTGAAAGGTTGGTTATGAGAATAGGGCTATGGTGGGTGTTGATCCTTGGATTGGTTGTGCGGTTATGTTTAAGCTACCTACTCATGGTATAGTACTTAATAGATAAAGGGTATTTTAATCTCAACTAGATAGTCGATATTGATATGAATTTGATATGGAGTCAAGAATAGAAGCATGTAGGGGTGATGGCTTTAGAAGAGAGGATGTAGTTAAATGCGAAGATTATATTGCAAAACGCAGATCATGTCATGTTAGGATTAAAGACAAGGATGATAGTTTGATTTGATTGATGAATCCATTAGGTATATACACTCCAAAGGCGGGATATAAGGTTTTAAGCTCTAGAGGTGATTTGGGGGTTCAAAGGTGGTGGTGGAAAAAAGTGTGGAAGTTTAAATGTCCTTCAAAGTCTCACATATTCATATGGTTTTTACTCAATAATAAGGTACTTACATGGTATATTCTTCAGAAAAGGAATAAACATGGTCCTAGGAGATGTCCTATGTGTAAGGAAAATGAAGAAACAAATTTCCATCTTATAATGTCTTGTCCATATTCTATAGGTTTGGAAGGAAGTGGAAGGTATAACTGGGCTAATAGATGTATGGAGTGGTGCTACTATTGAGGAAGGTTGGAGAGCTTGGCGTGAAAATGAAAATGTAAAGAGGTTTAGAGATTTTCCTATGATATTAGCCTAGGGCATATGGCTAGCTTGAAATGATTGCCTATTTGAGGACAAATTTATTCCTCCTCTTCAATGTGCTACTCAAGGAATCAATATATTATCTAGTTTCAATCAAGTGAAAAAGGATAAACCTATTAGATAGATAGCAGAGGAGAATATTGTCAAATCTAGGGCTTGGCCATTTTTTATGGTGCTTCACAAGGGAATCCTATGATTAGTGGTGTTGGGGAAATGATATTTTTGAATGAGTCTCACTCCTTGAGTTATAAAGTTCGACTAGGTCAAGGTGCAGATAATTATGTTGAATTAATGGCTCTAAAAATAACTCTTACATTGATAGCTAAAAAATGTGTAACAAAATTACAAATCTTTGGAGAATGATGACTAGGTATCAAGTTGTTGAAATGGGAATATGAAATGAGAAATTTCATATTGTAGCCTTTGTTGGATGAGATCAAAGGTATAATTTTGGTTTTTAATATTATTTATTTTCATCGTATTTTCAAGGAAAGGAATCAGATTGTTGATTGATCGTTGAAGGTTGGTGTCCAGTTGGATCATCCAGAAAGAGGATTGTGGTCATGTTTCTAAATATACACATCCTCCCTTTCAATAGCAATTATACTTGAGGGTTCAATTATGAAGTATGCATAGTTTATATGATTGAAGTTCACCTGTGAATGTAATATTTTGAGATCCTCTGTTTATAAGGGGATTTTATTGGACTCTTTCATTACTATTTATAAAAAAATTTATGGATTTGTTCTTCTTTTTGGATTCCTCTAGTCTACGGACAAATTTGAGGTCAAATTTTGAGACCTATATGGTTGTAAAGCTAGCCTATGTGAGGTTTTGAAATATTTTCAAACTAGATGTTGACATCCTCTATTGTCCTACAAAGGATTTTTAAATGTTGAAAGGCATATGCAAAATGTAGTTTTGTCGTTATGAATAATTTATGATTTTTTTCCATGGAAAGAAAAAATGTCCTATGAAATAAATTAGGTCTTAAAAGTAATAAAATATTAACATAAACCATCAACAAGGAGAAATATAGCTCATCGTGATCGTCGGTGAGGTGTGCCATCTTGTGGCTAGCTTGGACCACTACAACATGGCATTAGGATGGTGTCCCATCCTCCCCATCCAATATAGTTGTTGGTTATAGATGACTCTATCACAAGCTTGTTATTGATGGCCAGTTGAATAAGTATTTTAGGATAAAATCTAAAACCCCAACCCCTATCCCTTTAATATTTGATCTTAGTCTCCGACTATACACTAAAAAAACAAGCTAACCTATTATCTTAATCCACTAACCCAACTTGTGAACTTAAACAATGCACCTAGCTCAAAAGAAAACCTAATTTAGTAACCCACTAACCTAACGTGTTGAACCCAAACACCTAACCCCTGACCATCCCTTAATACCCTAATGCTCCTAAACCACTAATAACAACTAATCTTATCCCCTACTAAGTCACTAATTGAACACAAACATCTATCCCCCTAATCCCTAACACAAAACCCCTAACCACTCACCTACAAATCCCTAACCTCTAAAATAATTAACCCTTAATAACTTACCCACTAACCCCTATTACCACCTAGCACCACTTAACCATTAACACTAAACCCCCTAATCCCTAGCCCATGGACCATTAACCTAATTTCCCCAAAACCCACTAGCCTATTGCATGTCTAACAAAAAATAGACCCCTAACCACCAACCCAATAACCACACTTGATCCATAACCCCATAGGGATCTTATGGCTAGGTTTCCTTTGCCTTATCGCCTAAAAGAAGCTTCTAGAAATCCATGTCCAAACACAATGCCTCAAATCACCACACATGACATCCCAAGGTTATCCTTGGCCTACAAGTGAGGATATTGATATTGTTATGAGGTTTTAACACTAGGAATGGATCTTGGGGACATAGACATGGTTGGGGGAGGAAACTTAGGCCTTAGGCCTTAAGGAAGCTTCTAGGCATCCAAGGTCAATATCAACACGTAGAAGCATCACACTTGACCACTTGAGGGCATCTCTAGCTCTGAGTGGGGATATCTATGCCATTAAAGTCTTTGAGCACTAGGTATGGCTCTGAGTGCCATGGACATGGTTGGGTGAGAAAAATCAGGCCTTAGGCTATAACGGAAGCTTTTGGGCATCCAAGGCCATGAATGATACCTTACAGAACCACGGTTCACACATGATAACCTCTGGCTGGGGATATCAATGCCATTAGGGGGTTGTGAGCACTATGTATGGGTTTCAAGGCCTTGGACATGGTCATAGGAGGAAACCAAGGTCTTAATCCCTAAACAAATCTTCTAGGCATTTAGGACCAACAACAATGACTCAAACCACCAGACATCACTTCCTAAGGGTATCCTTGGCCTCTGTGTTTTAGATATTTCATTGTATTTCATTAGTGAGGCATAATGTGAATAAATGCTCAAATTTTCACTAAGAGGAAAGTATGACAAACCAATAATCGGTGGATGGTGGAGAAAATTTAATAAGGTGAGAGTAGGCATGTTTCTCAAATTTGAAACAATCCACTAATAACGAGTTGAATTGTTGTGCCTCTGTGTTTTAGATATTTCATTGTATTTCATTTAGTGAGGCATAATGTGAACAAATGCTCAAATTTGCACTAAGAGGAAAGTATGACAAACCAATAATCTTTGCATGGTGGAGAAAATTTAATAAGGTGAGAGTAGGCATGTTTCTCAAATTTGAAACAATCCACTAATAACGAGTTGAATTGTTGTGAAACACTAGTTGTCCATCATGCTAACTTTCCTCCACCATGCCTAACCAACATCTATGCAATTTTTGCTTGCCTTGAACTTACACAATGGGATATCTTTGGTCTCTCTTTCAACCCTTACACAAAAGGTTGTACTCTCAATAAAGGAAGGAATTACACATAGACAAGGATATGGTCAAAGACATATAGTATTTTAACAAAAATACTAAGCATTGGTATTGAAGCATTGGACATGGTCGAGGAAGGAAACCTAGGCCTTAGACCCTAAAGGAAGCTTCTAAGCTTCTAACCATGTAAAGGGCCATGTATGACACCTTGAACCATCACATATGACCTCTTGAGGGTATCTCTAGCCTCTAAGTGGATATATGGGCAATATTAGGAGGTTTATGCACCAGGGATGGATCTCATGATCTTTGGTCCACAAGTGTTGTATGGGCTCCATTATGGGGTTTTTGGCACTATGGATGGGTATTGGGCCCTTGGCCATGGTCCGAGATGATAATGTTTGTAGTGATCACAAAAAATGTTTTACATCATGCGCCACAAAAAAAAATGTTTGACAAAATCTTTCAATAAAAAATTGGCCACAAACAAGTCATATTGTCAAAAAAAATCACAATTTGACAATATAACATAACCCACGATGAATAGGTGAGACCAAAAGAGATTTAATAATATGATGCAACTATTATTGAAACGTCTAAGGGAAAAAAATGAGAAAGATAGAGAAGCACAAGTCCATAATAACTAAATGATTTGTAGACATCGTTACCTCAATTGAACCTGCATGTCCTCTATATTTCAAGCTTTTTGTTATCCATTAAATTATGTTCATGGTGTTGATCTCATCGATAAGTTGACACCATATTACGGCCACGTCTTTGCTATCTCCACTCCCTCGTTTGTTTGTCTTTTATATATGAAGTTGTGGGGCCATGGCCATTTCCTTGCTACACTTAGTGCAATTATACCATGCACAAGAATTGACAATGAAATTCTGTTATTATTGCTTTTGCTACCCACAAACCCATTCTTCCTCCTCATATTATTGGCTAGAAACTCAATCATGATGTTTTTTCCCAAACAAATTTTAGTTTTCTACATGGATTATAGTGCATTAAAATGCAAAAAATTAAACCAAAACTCAAACGTAGAAATATAACCTAAACATATTACCTTGATATAGAAGATTTTGGACTATATCACATTCCTATTTTGGGCTATATCACATTCCTTTAACATTGAGTATATCTCCTTATCTTAGAGATTATATCCTATATCCTTTTGATTATAGATAGTTTTTTTAATGTTGTTTATAATCAAAATTATGTCATCATTGATCAAGGCACTACTCACTTTCATCATGCTCTGTATAATAATCCTTCCCACCAAGGAAAAACACCCATCTTTAATGTTTTCAGTGAACCTAAAACACAGAGAATGATACAATAGAAGAGAAGAGGAGAGGGTAGTTATTGTATAATTATTTTGGAAAAACAAAGTTGCTATGGGTCATCTATCTTTGGCCCTTTTTATTTTTTCAGCATAATTTTGTGTTTATGGAGCACAAAATTTATTTAAAAAAATATTGTAACTAATCCTATGGTCTCTAAAAGCCAAATTTGTTGTAATTAAGTTACTTTTAACTTATTTCTTCTCTATTAGAGACGAGACAATGGATGGGTGTTCAACTCTTGTCTGGAATTTGATTTACAGAGAAGAACTAGCGGCTGTAAATGCTAAACTAGTACTTCTGATGTTCATGGGTTATGTGTAACGCCTTAAACCACCCCATAGACCTTAGAGAGGGAATTTGTTTTCACAATAGTGGTATCGGTTAACCATTTTGAGTTTTGGAATGTTGTTCCTTGGGGCATTCTTGGCTAGGGAGTAGTGCCAAGGCACCCTCTTGAGGCTTTAAATACCTCCCTGCTTTAGGCCTCAAGTTACCTCTTGGGTCTGAGAGGGTAACCCTCGAATAATTCCAGTGCTGCTACTCACTGTCCCTACTTAGCAGAAACAAACTTTAATCTATAAGCTTTAGTAGCCATATTTTGATAACTAATAGATTAAATGAGATGAAGGAATTATACAATTATGAACCTAAGCAATCTTATTTTAAATCTTCAAACCAAGGCCTTTCCATTAAGTACCCGCAGATACATATGCATATAAGCTAGCATCTGAGTCAGATCGAAATGCAATTCCATCCATATCCAGGAGCAGGCCTTTCCATTGGGCAACATTATCCCGGATTGCAGAAATATAAACTTGATTGGATGGAAGATACAAAAGAGGTTTAAAGAAAAACATATACCTCAAGCACCAACAAGGGTGGAAGTCTTTGGCACTAGGAGGACATACAACAAAAGATGAAAAATGCTAATGAACATGGAGGTCATTGACATTCACTGTTTAGATGGAAACATGTGCTGGGCATGTAAAGATGAATTCAACAGTTTAGATTCGTTCATAGAAGCTGTAGGTTAGCTTTAAACATACTTAAGACATGGAAAGAGTTCATCTCATAATGCAGATTGATAGTGAATATAAAAAACTGAATGAATTTATGCTCATATCTCTTCAAACATGTTCGGAATCTAGTATAGGCATTCTTTACAAAATACAGAGCGACAACAAGATATTTGGAACTGCATTCAATTGCTCAGGAAACTCATGAATGTTTGCAATCATAATGGGAAAGATGTACCATAGCTTGCTCCTTGATTACTATGATACATGGATTTATGTCTGCAAATGAACTTGAAGAAAAAGAGTTGTAGGAAACAGAGAAATATACATAAACATGCTCTTTGATTACTATGATACATGGATGTATGTCTAACATAATGCAAATGAACTTGAAGAAAAAGAGTTGCAGGAAACAGAGAAATATACATAAACTGAGAGAAAAACAAATTCTGTAGACAGGTGTTGAATCCTCTGGTTGTTTTCTTCGTCCTATAGAATCCACAATGCCCAATCGGTCTCTAGAAGCTTGCGTCCTTAGCTGTTAAAATTTCCAACCCTTGCTAAGTACCCTTCACCGGTCTTTTCTCCTTGCTCAAATGCTGATTCCCAGGCTCTTCTTGGATAACTGCATTCTAAAAGTAGAATGGAGATGAGGTGGCTCAACACCTCTAGTTATTTGTTGTCCCACTTCTTCCAAGAAAGAAGGGAGTTTGTTGGTATCCCATCCTCTACCAATTTTATTGTTATGGAAACCTGCCAGCTGTCCCATTCTTCAGGTAATATATTCGAAAGAACTAGAACAATTGCCGATGCCAATGTACATACATAACTTATATTAAAATCAACAATAACAGGTGTCACTTCATTGAATATTTATATTTCAAACTTCAGCTTGTAGTCCTTCCTAAAAGTTTCGAACCAATGCTCTACTTCCGGAGTGATTTATGTGCCAAAGAAGCCAAGAATAGAAACTTTTCCCCCGGATCAGATTTTATAAATTCTCTCCCTATACTCCAAATAGATGAAATATCTAAAACCATAGAAGCAGACTCCTGTAGAATTCTAGAAATGGGCTATCCCCACCATCCTTGTTATTATTGCAATTTGTCTCGGGTATGTTCTGTAAGATTCAAAAGAATAACCAAAGCTGTTGTTTGAAGAACCAAGATGCCTCCCAAAATCTCTAATCTGGTGAATGTTAAAGCAATAACAGAATTGGAACACTGATAACTCCATCTGTCCCTCCATTCCCAGCTGCAAGCTCAGCCCCTGCTACACTTCTCTCGATGCTAAATAATGAATCATGCATTCCAGAATATGGCAATCTCTGCCTGTAGCTATAATATCCATGATTGAATTCCATGATAGGGAAATATATTTAATGTGTTCACCATTTGTAAATAAGTCTCAAACATTCTGAGAATTAGACCCTGTGTACCATTGTTCGTTTAGAAACATCTCCCAGAACTATTTAACATATCTGGGTTTATCCTCTCAAGTGACTTCTGAAAGAACTTTGTCGTGTACAAGTGTGTGAAGATGAGATTCATGTAACTTGCTTCAAAATCCAACAACAATGAATCTGCAACCATTATTACATTCACATCTATGTGTGTCGAGCTGTAATTAGAATAATGTGAAAATGCCTCACTTTCTATACATTGCTTTTCAGAATCAGTAGTATTGACTTTAGAAGGAGATTGACTCTATCTACTAGTTGCAGTTTTGATGTCTTCTACTATCATATTTTAATGCTCGGTCTTATTTTTTCCACAAACCTTGATTGTTGCCTTGGTGAAATCGCTTCAGATCCCATGACTGTTATTTCTATTGAGAACCGAGGTGCCACTTTCATGAAGTCCTTTATTTCTGAAGGGGATAGATTACAACATTATGATGGAAGGATATTTAGTAAAGAAGATGCCTTCCTTTTAACTAGATCTTAGGTTCAAGTTCAAAATTGGCAGGGGTAGGGATGTTCATATTGGCCCGTTGTGACAAGGCTGGAAGGGTAGACGACCCCTGGGATAGAGGTCCACAAGGTTCACTTCGATGGACCTTCGATGGACCTCGGGACGTCTCAGCCCCTGCTAAGTCACAAGTTATTGGTATATCTAACTTGCGAGCTGTTAGATATACTCTTGGGAGATTGCTGTTCCCATGTTTAAAAAAAAAAATATTGACATATGTGCATCCAATTGCTTTTGAAAAAATGAAACAACGATTATGATTTCATTCCTTTTCTCTGTGTTGATAGTTTTCTTGGTATTTGTAGTGCATTAGTTGATGATCCCCAAAACTACCAAATTGAATAGTTTACCTAGAGTTCTGAGCCCTAGCCATCATGTTACACTCCTAAATTTAGTAATACATTCAAATTGAGAAGGTTAGCACCTGCTGAACATTTCCCACCATCGCCTTTGTTTTTTCCCCTTTTTAATGAACACCTGCTAAGAGTATACTTAGCAAATCGTGTCGGGCCCTTGGCTGCCATCATCCACGTTCATAAGCAATTGACGAATGTTATACAGTTTAGGAAGCCGAATGTATATATGTTTAATTATCCACATGCCTTTGCAAATTAAAACCACCATGGCACATGGCCCGTGGAGATCCATTTCGAAGGTTGAATGACAGTTTCCTGTTTTCAAGGTTGAAGCTATAATATCTGGTTCCTACTTGGGGATGGCACTTCCCTGCAAGGCGTCAAGAACCACAAGCTTGTGCTTTCTCTCTTTCTCTTGGCCATGGAGTCATTATTTTTCTAATGCAATAAATAGAATAAATAGAATAATGGAGTCATCATTGTTTTTTGCAATAAATAGAATAATGCTGGAAGAAGAGTTTATTCATATATAGTTCTATGTACCCTACTTCTAATTAACAAAAAAAAATAGACTAAATGTAGTTAAAAAGCCAGTGAAGCCAAAAACATATCTTACAAAACTCATGAGATTTACCTCGATGCTTATCGATTCTTGACTAGAACAGGGAGATATTGAGTTGTTTCAAATAATATATTGTGACTTCGTTCAATGCGCTTTTGAAAATGAACCTATCATTCTTTGGTGACAGAATTTCTCATTTTTGATCACATGATCCATCCAACATTCAATGGGATCGAAGATGAGAAGAAGATATTTAAATAATGTGAGAGGACATAGGCCTTTACTATTTTCAATGATGACTTGGCGGATTTTGAATGGTAATAGATTCTCCTCCTTCGTTTCAATCGCTGGAGTATATTGACAAATGTATTTTTCCTTGTTTCATCTCGAACACGTTGGTTCTCTTTTGTTTATTATGAGGAATGTTAGATGCATAATTCATTGTAATCATTAGGATACTATTCTGTATTCTGTATTTCCTGAACTTCAAGAGGATCCAAATTCAACCCAAGGTTTTAAAAACCGAAACCGGTACCGGAACCGGTCGAGGGTCCAACCTGAACCGGAACCGGAACCGGTAATAAACCGGTCGAACCGGTTTCAATGAACCGGTTTTTTTAAAAAATACATAAAATATTTAAATTTTAA
>ML792245.1:214531-229201 GCA_009831015.1 Picea engelmannii | reverse complement strand
TTGACCTTCTCCTCTTGTGAGTTTCAACCTTGTGAGCATCAGAAACAAAACTTGCAAACAATCAAGTCTTCAAAAACCAGTGTTCTGATACCAACTTGATCTAAAAAATGAAGAAGACTTGAAATACTTGAAATTATTTGCAATGTAAATGTTATGTGTTTAAAGCAAAAGGATCAGTTTGCAACACATAGATTAAGGGATTACTTATGCAAGATACACATATACAACAGCATAATCAATGACCATAAGCACATAAACACAACAATTGATAAAGGAGTTCACCCCTCTCTTGGGCTACATCTCCTGGTCCAGCTTCCAATGGATAATTATTATTAATTGCTCAAAAGTGCTCAAAAACATGTCTTACAATGCTCCAACTGACAAAACGACTGCTCCAATGGCTTCAGAGCGTCCAAAAACCCTTGTCTGGGCTCTTTCGGCACCTCAATCGGTCGAAAAACAAAGAAGTTAGGCCTCCTGGAAGTCTCCCGCTTCAAGCTTGTTGTCTCTGCATCTACAAATTGCACCTTTCAAATGAACCTGGTACACATGCAATATAAAGCGTGAAAACCCAGCACCGGGTGCAACCGCGCCAACGGTGCAAACCGTAGGATGGTTAAGGGCGCGCCAACCCCTAACCGCCTAGCTCCTGGGCGTATGAAGGTCATGAGACCGCGCGTATTGGCAAAAAGGGCTTAAGTCGTTACAACCGTTTGAACTTCCCTCCCACGCTCCGGTCATATGTAAAACCACGGGCTACATAGAATAACCCCCGCACATTATTAACAATGGTATAGTCATATATATTACAAAGAATAAACCGTGGGTTATGTTTTAAAATCCCGCGCCAACTGTTGGTTACATGGTATAAAGTTTGGGCATATGTAAACACAAATGACCGCGGGCCAGGGCTAAGCCCCGACCCGACCCCCCGTCCATCGGTCACATAACTTGAATGTAAATATATTTGAACTCATAAATATGTTAAGCCACAACCGATGGTCCGTTGGTCGGACGGTCTTTGCGAAGGCGCTATGTGGAGGGGAGGTCCGGGGGTCGAACCCCACGGACTCCAATAGTTTTACATAACAACCATAAACCAATAAAGGGGTGCCACGTGGCAGCCCATGATTGGGCCACGTGGCACCTTACCATTGACCAACAAAATGCCACGTGGCACGATATCATTCGCCTTCAACAACCAACCAGATTCTGCCACGTCATCAGATGCCACGTCATCGTACGGTCTGTACGACCCTGCCACGTCAGCCTGTACGGACTGTATAGTCTTCTTCATTTTTTTAGATCAGACAATGCCAAATTGCATGTGACAAGAAGGGGTAAACTTAGAGTTTCCATCACTGCAAACTTTATAGATGAGGTAGAGCTTGTTGTTATTCCATTGGATATCTGCGGTACTGTGTTGGGAAGCCCATATTTATATGATAGGAGAGCCATCTTTCATCGTCATGAGAACGAGTATCGTTTGTTTAAAAATGGAGTTGAGTACATTGTTAGAGCACATACAAAGAAGCTGAATTTGTCACTTGTAAATGCATTGACAAATGAAGAGATTAGTCAATGCTAGTAAGAATTTTGTCCTCTTAATGATAAAACCCAAAGAAAATGTTGAAAATAAGATTTCCAAGGTTGTGATGCAAAGTTGAAATCCGATTTATATGAGGTTGTTAACCATTATGATGAGATGTTTTAGGAACCAAAAGGATTGCCTCCAAAAAGGGCTATCCAATATGAGATACAATTGCAACAAGATTGTCTTCTTCCAAATATTGGTATGTGTAAGATGTCAGTCATGGAGAATGTTGAAATTAAAAAACAAATCCAAGAGTTGATTGACAAAGGGGTTATCATGCCAAGCACATCGCCATGTGGATCACCAATTGTTTTAGTGCCAAAGAAATTTGGTACATGGCGCATGTGTGTATATTTCAGGGCCTTGAACAAGATTACGTTAAAGAATTGTTATCCTATTCCTAGAATTGATAATTTTCTTGATCAATTGAAAGATGCTAAGTATATTACTAAGTTGGATTTGATAAGTGGATATCATCGGATTATGATTGCTGAAGGAGACACTTGGAAGGCAACTTTCAAAACAAAGCAAGGTTTGTTTGAGTGGATGGTAATGCCATTTGGACTTTGTAATGCTCCTGCTACATTCATGAGAGTCATGAATGATGTTTTAAGGCGTTTTCTTGATGATTGTGTGATTGTCTACTTGGATGACATTTTGATATTTAACAAAAATCGTGAAGAGCATGTTATGCATGTAAAGCAAGTTTTGGATGTCTTAAAGAAAGAAAATTTGTTTTTGAAGATGTCTAAATGTGAGTTTGGAAATACCTCACTTGTTTACTTGGGGCATATTGTTGGAGGAGGAGAACTGAAAATTGATCCTTCCAAGGTCAAAGTCATTTTGGATTGGCCCAAGCCCAATAATGTGACAAAGGTAAGAATCTTTTTGGGAGCAACTCAATATTGGAGAAAGTTTATTGCTAACTTCTCTTCAATTGCAACTCCATTACATGCAGTGAAAAGCATCAAGAAAGTTAACTTTTCCAATGGGGAGGCAAGCAGCAAGAACATTTGATGCATTAAAGGAGAAGATTAGTTCAGCTCCAGTTCTTGCACTTCCTAATTTGAGACAACCATTTGAGATCCAAACAGATGCAAGCAATTATGTTATGGGAGCAGTCTTGTTGCAACATGGTAAACCCATTTGTTTTCATTCTAAAATTTTTAATGGTGTTGTGATTAACTATCTTACTTATGATAAGGAGATGTATGCATTGGTGGAAAGTGTGAAAACAATGGAAACATTATTTGTTGGGAAAAAAAACTATCATTCACACAGATCATCAACCATTGCAATAGTTACAATCACAAACAAATCTACAACAAGCAAGGCACTTTAGATGGATGGGTTTTCTACAACAATTCCACTTGGTTATAAGGTATAAGAAAGACATTTATAACAAAGTTGTTGATATGCTTTCTAGGCCTATTGTTAGTGCTTCAATTATTCTTAATCATAATTCTACCATGCATGAGAGCTATGCTGAACAATATGATTTAGATGTTGATTTTAAATAGGTTTATGCAACTTTGTGTCATTCTAACCAAGTTGAGGAATTGGATTACCATGTGCATGATAAGCTTTTGTATCATCTTGGAAAGCTATGTATTCCACAGGATGAAAGAGTCAACATCATAAGGGAAGCTCATTCTTCTCTTATTGTTGGCCACTTTGGTGTAGGCAAGACGGTGGCTAATTTGCAAAGGTATTTCTATTGGCCTAAAATGAATGAAAGTGTTTCAAGATATGTAAGAGGATGTTCTTTATGTGCTAGAAGAAAGCCTAGCAATAGAAAGTTGGGTTTGTATACTCTACTTCCGGTTCCTTCTCATCCCTGGGAAAACATTTCCATGGACTTTGTAGGATTTCTACCTATGTCTAAAAAGAATCATGATTATCTTTATGTTGTGGTTGACCGTTTCAACAAAATGTGTATTTTGATGCCTTGTAAGAAGCAGGTTACAACTGAGCAAACCGAACAAATGTTCTTTCAACATGTTTGGGTACATTTTGGGTTGCCTAAATCCATTATTTATGATCGAGATTCTCGATTTATTGAGAATTTTTTGTCAAGTTTATGGGCACTCATGGACACCAAGTTGAAAAAGAGCACAATGTTTCATCCACAAACTGATGGTCAAATAGAAGTGGTGAATAGAATAGTAGTACATCTTCTTCGTGGTTATTGCAGCAAGCATCCTAAGCTTTGGGATGAGCACCTACACTACATTCAACATGCTTACAACCGGGTTAAGCACTCTTCGACTCAAACATCTCCATTTGAGGTATGTTTTGGTTATTTGCCAAAATCTCCTTGAGATTTTATCTTTGTGAAATATATTGCTATTGATGGTGAATATGACATTGATAGAGAAAAAAAGTTCATTGAACAAATTAAGTTGGTGCATCAAATGGTACAAGAACAGTTGGAAAAGAGCCAAGCCAAGTACAAGACAAGATATGACAAGCATCGTGTTGATCACAGTTTCCAAGTTGGAGATGAAGTTTGTCTTTACATTAGAAAAGAGAGGCTTAAAGGAGAAGGTTAAAAACTAAAACCCATTAGATATGGACCTTTCAAGATTCTTGAAAAGATTGGTAACAATGCCTTCCGTTTGGATTTGCCTCCTTATATGAAAATGTATGGAGTTGTCAATGTTGAGAATATGAGATTGTATGAGCCTCCTTTGATTGATGATGAAGGAGAGCATGTTCATATTCCTTATATAGATGATTTCTCGCCAAAATATCTTTCAGAACTGCATGAAGATACAATCCTTGACAGGAGGATGAGAACTTCAAAACGAGGGAATGTGGAATACCTTTGAGTTGGTCTTAAAGGAACAAATCCAAGCAATTCCAAATGGATTGAGGTTGGAAAGGTGAGGGAACTGTACCCTCATCTTCAGATAGACTGAAAGTAGTATTTTGGAGGTCCAAAATATTCCCAATGGGGAGGAGTGATCTAGGGGATCAAAATATGCTCAAAAATCAAAGTTCTTGGAATTGCTTCAAAATGGACTCATGTGTAAGCCTCATCCTCACGATCCCAACTCAAATCGAATGGGTTCAAAAGAAATTCGTATGCGAGAGATATCACATTTTGTTCGCTTTGCCAAACATGCAAAATTTTGTTGACTGTACAATCCGTACAATGCTAACGTGTGAGGGTCGTACTGTTGACATGGTAGGATTGTACTGCTGACGTTGCATGGCTATACATGTGACGTGTGGTAGAGTCATACTGGTGACATGGAAAGTGAGTTGGCATGGTACGTGGACCAGTCAGGTTATGACACATGGCATGTTGTAGGCCAATGTTATGGTGCCACGTGACCCAGACATGGGCTGCCATGTGGCACCCCTCTGTGGTGTAAAATATTTTGTTGGACTCCACCGGATTTGAACCCACGACCTCCGAGCATGGGTGAATGACTTGGCACAGGCTGGGCTACCATCCCGCCTGCATTATGTTTCTTTACCTATAGTGTCAAACAAATGATTTAAGTTTACATTAAAGTTTGGTCGGACGGAGTCCGGGCTAGGGCTTAACCCCAACCCTTGGTCTTACCATTTACATATGACCTTACCTTCATACCTTTTGCACGTGCTTTCAACAACCTATCCAATGATCTGCCACTCATCGTGAGATCCAACGGCCATCCACGAGCATGTGTTCCAACTTGCTAATGAATATGGTTCTAGCGCTGATACGTGGCCATATGGCGCCCATGCGACCGACAACTCCATAGAATAAGGTGTTGGTTTCCTAATGGTCTGACATAATGCCACTTTTTACGAGATGCACGTGCATGTTGAGTTTTTGTTAAGGAAAACACATAGAGTCTAGGTTCTGTCATTCTGGGTGCGTTTTGGCGAGCAGAGACAACAAAGAATTGGGAGAAACTCTGAGAGAGTGCTTCCAACTCAATTTTTGGCCAAACTAGGTGAAGGAAGAGCCCAACTAGGGGTTTTTGGATGTTCTAGAGCCATTAAAGCCATCTATTTCTCATTGTAAGCATCGTAAAGAACTGATTTTAACACTTTGAGCATTAATGAAAATGATCCATCGAAAGCTAGATCAGGAGATGTAGCCCAAGAGAGGGGTGAACTCCTTTATCATTTTGCTATGTTAATGTGTTTATTTTGATGGTTGTTTATGATTGTTTATGCTTCTCATGATTAAGTAAAAAAACTCATTAAGTCTTATGTGTTTGTAACTTGATCCTAAAAGAGACTCAAGCCTTTTCATTTTTAGATCAGAAGCCATGACCCCTAAGCATCATAGGAAACCATAAGTCAACCTTGATGTAAAAACCCTTACCGAACAAGCCATACTACATTCCCTAGGAGAAATGACCAATATCTTTAAGGATTGGGTTGCCAACCAAGGTCAAAACCCAAACACATGACAAAGTGATGAAAAGGAATTGGAGTAGAAATAGAGATAGGATGGGGACATGCTTTCCAATGATGAGCAAACAAAAGAACCCCTAAATATTATGAAAGAGGTTAAAAAATCCAAATTACCCATATTCACTGGTCAATATGGGGGCCAAGTATCTGAGGCTTGGGTGATAAGTGTTAAGAGGGCACTCAGTTTTAATTCATACACTACAAGGGAAAAGACAAAAATTGCAATGAGCCTCCTTAAAGGATAAGCACTATTATGCTGGGTAAATGAAGAGACTAAGGTGCAAGTCACTTCCTTGCAAGTTACTTGGGAGACGTTTGAGGAAAATTTTAGAACCATGTACCCATAAGAGGAATATAAACACCAACAGGTAGGTGCCTTCCATGCAGTTAGACAAAATGGAAGATCCATAAAGGATTATGAAGTAGAGTTCTATGCATTAATTCATAATGTGGAATACATAGCAGATGATATATGACAAGATGAAAGATTCCTACATGGGCTCAATCCTTTAGTTCGAGCCAAGGTATCCATGTGGAAACCCACCATTATGGTAGCGAAAAAAAGTCTAGATAAGTAGGTAAAAAGGATGATTGACATGAAAGGTCAATCAAAGAAGTATGTGGAGCCAATGAGAAAACCCTCAAAATATAGGACCATAATAGTTGGGGGCATCGGTATGGATTCCAAGGGAGACCCAAAAATGTAACTAGGGTTTCTAGCGTAAATTTTGGGGTACCTCTAGAAGAACAATGGTGTCATCTCTACTCAAGAGGAACAAGAGGTAGAGGCAGAGGATGTAGTGGCTGAGGATGGGGTCAAATGAGGAATCAGGGCAGGGTGGAATTTTGGGAATGTGGGGGTCCCTATTATCACAAGGATTGCTCAAATTATCAACCAAATCTTAGACAATGAGAAGGTAAACGAGAAAAAACCCATGTCGAACATCAGATTTATTCTATTGTAACCCATTGCTAGGTCTAGGACCAAGCCACAATTGTGGAGTCTGCCGATATGGTTTAAAACATTCCACTTTATGTGTTAATTGATTATGGTTCCACTGACAATTTTATTCCCCCCTTTGCTCTGATTAGATGTTGATTGGAAGCTCATGACCAAAATAACTTTAGGATGGTGGAAATGACATCAAATGTTAAGCAATATGTAGGTCATCTAGTAAAGAATTGTATTGTCAAAATTGGGGGTTGTGTCACAAAAATGAACTTATATAATATGGCTCTAGGAACGCATGACTTAATCATATGAATGGATTGGCTTGAATCTCATCGAGCCTTGGTGGATTGCTACAAAAAGAAGGTTATTTGCCAAAATGATCTAGGAGAGCCTATAGTGATTGAGGGGATCAAGTGAGAAGTGACATTACACCTCATCTCATCCCAGAAGGTTAAAAAGTGTACGAGGAAAGGGTGTAAGATTTATGTAGTTGAGATGATCAGTGAAGATGCAAACCCTTCTGATATGATACATCCAATACTCTCTGAATTTGTAGAAGTGTTTCCTCCAGAGCTACTAGGATTGCCCCTAGTACAAGAAATTGATTTCTCCATTTCCCTGAAACCTAGAATAAAACTGTTGATCCTAAAATATTCTTTATCATTTGTAAATATCTCTCTTGTATATCTTGTTTCTACACTTATAAAATTTTCCACTTTATAGTGGATTCATGAATCTTGTTATAACTTCCACTTTCCCCAAAGTGCACAATTTTTTTCCACCATAACCATAATGAACCAATTCTTAGTTTATTTTGAAGTATTCACAGGTTCATAATGTATTCTGTAGTAAGTCAAAAATTCCATCGTCACCAGAATGCACTGACTTGTTCCACCATCCTCATTTTATACCGTACTTAGAACGTTTTCTAATTTACACCATGGGTTGAGTTAACTCTTTTATCTCATAATGATTAGTCTGTATGTTTGCTTCATGATACTTAGTTATTTTTGAGACTTCACCTCTCTCTCTCGACACTTCAATACTTATCCAATTCAACACTTTACCGTAGAGTGAAGATCATATCACAAGTCTTAAGAAATATTTTCCCTTCCCCTCCATCTATCCACTTTGTGATACTCCTTAAGCGCGATGGCCAAAAAGAAAGAGATATTTTGTGGAGATACTCTTAATACTTTCGCACTGAAAGATCCAAAGTTTCATTGGTCTAGAGAATGCAAATATTATTCTACATTGCTGCTTCCAGAAAGAAATGCTAATGATATTTGAACATCAGGAATTGTGAAATTTGGGTGTGTTCCAAAAGTGTTTGATGCTACAGAGTTGGTTTCATGGTTTATAGACAAATATGAGAAAAATCATAGAATTATTCAGTTGCAAGGACAATCCCCAATTTCTCTGGCACCTTCAACTTTCAAGAAAATGTTCAGGTTACCAGAGCCAACGGTGACTTTCAAAGTCGATGAAGCTAAATAGTTCCTAAAGAGTAGAAATGGTGGTGGGACTATTGCAACAATATCTGGAAGACATGACGACAATGACAGAGTATTTATCAACTATACAGATCAGTTAGATAAGAAAACCATATCAAGAAATGACATGGCTCTTTGCTAGGGTTGTTGGACAAGAATCAATTTCTACAGTTCCTCATTTATCTCTTTATATTTTGTATTTTTCTATCCATGAGAAAGCGATTTTTGACTGGTCAAAAATTATTTCTTCTAAAATACCATTCCAATTGTCAAATTTTAAGAAGAATAAGAGGTTTTATATGTCTGCATATTTAATATTTTCCATCACATACTGTCATGTATTCAAAGGAATCCATTTATCAAGACAGTTTAATTGCAAGTTAGATCTACTGCATACTTGGTGGAAGCATATGACAATGTACCATTTTTATGAAGTGTATGATTCATTCATTTCTTCTTTTAAGAAGCTCATGTTTGGACCTGGTACTTCAAGAATTTATTTGGAAGTGGAAACTTTTCTAGATAAAAGGGGTAGTTTTGAGGCAATGTAAAATTATAGTGTCATCGGGATCTACTATTATGGAGAAAGATTGATTTATCTTCCATTTTATGTACCAATTTTTTTTTTTGTAATAGAAGTATGCAGACAATACAAATTCTGGGCAAATTTATTTTATGAAAGAAAGAAAAAATCAATTCATGTGCTTTCCACCATGGAAAATTGACAAAATAACACTAAAGAATGCCTCAAATAAGTATGTCGTCCATTTTGACTAGTACAATTTAAAGTCAACAAATGAAGTTAAAGGGTTCGACCCTAATCAATATTTCATGAATCATATGACCTCTATTGGTTTCAATGTATCATATGCAAATAATTATTTATTTGGAGAAGAAGAAGATTATGGAAAGAACTCTGAAGTAGTTCTAGTTGAAGATTTTGAAACTGTTATTAGAACTAATGAACCTCATCGACACACAAGGGTTGTAAATGAAAGAAACAMACGATATCAAAGTAATTCTCAAAGGAGAGACACACCCAAACAAAACCCTCAACTTGTAACCCAAGAGAAAAATAAATCTTTAATTGAAAATTCTCGTGACAGATATGACCATGATCCTCCTAAAAGGAACCTTAARAGGCCTCATAAGCTCACAATAAACAATAAAAGAAAAAGACAGATAAATCAACCGGAAGTAGATGAGGTTGTACTTGAATATAGAGAATCCATTGATGACATGGAATTGGACATGAATATTGAAGATATAGAGTTTCCATATGAGGAACAAAGGATTCAAGAGAGCAAAGAAGTTGCAATGGAATTGGCGACACAAGAACTGGTCTTCTTTGAAGAAGAATACTTAACTCTTCATAGTGCTCTATTTGATAAAGACTCAAATAAATTAGTATTTGAAAGAGTTAATTCAAAAGGAAAAATGGTTCAAGGGAAGACAAAGTCAGAATTTAACATGAGTGGAGTTCCACCATCAATAATTGAAAAAATTCATAGAATTACATGTGACACCTTGGAAGTGTTAGTGGATGAGGTGGAAGCTGCAAATGCTATGCTCAAAGAAAGGATTAACGAACTAGAGTATGCTCCAATTCCACCCCCTATATTTGCAAGTTCGATTACTACTGTTCAAACTTGGAAAATATCCGATAGAACACCATAGTCAAGCTCAAAGTTAAGGGGAACATCAAGTTTGCCTCCTGTAGTTAGATGATATGTTGGGGACAACATAAAAAGGAGAATGCCTCTCATTTTGTAGGCATGGGATTTCAAAATTGAAAATTTGAAGCAATATATTCAGGCAAACCTTGATAATGACGAGAGTTTTTATAAATATGTTGTCACTACATTTGTTTTAAAAGTTTCTGGTATGGATGAACTAAAACGAAAAGAAGAATATTTACCATCCCCAACTCACATAAAACAATTGAAATCTTGTTGGCTTAAGAGAATAATTTTTTTAAAAGAAATATTGGTTTATTGTGAATCTTTAAGTGTCAAAAAAGGGGGGTTATATTTTAAATTGATTGAATCAGATTTGGTAGGAAACACTGGGGAAGTCTAAGATCCAAAATTAATTTAAAATTTTATGCTTATGATGAGAGAACAATTTGAAGAATACTTAGAGATATTGAAAGGTGTATCAACGAAAAAGTTTATTAGTATGACCGAATACACATAACAATAAGTAAAAATTTATCTTGTAAGTTATGTTAATAAAAATGAAGATATTGAGGAAACGTTAATGTACCAAATTTTAATTGACTTAAGAGTTTTAGAAAACACATTATTTGGCATTAAAGTCAGGGAGGAGATAACCATCACACCTATGAGGGAATACATCAAAAATTGGTTAAAGCAAGTTTTAATCAAAATAAATGAAGAAGATCAGACATACGCAGTTGATACTGGTCATGTAATTGCAACCAAAGAGAATACGAGAGGAACATCGACAAAAAAATAGCAACAGAGAGAGAGAGAGATCCATCATAGTGAGTAAAACGATCATATCTTTCTCAATTCTTTTCTCTTCTCGTTCAGGAGTCATCCAGTCGCGCTTATCTTTCCTAAGAAAAACATAACCGATTTTTTATTGCTTCTTTTTGTATTCCTTTCAGGTTCAACCCCGTTCCATCCTTTTATTTTATGGTCCACGAGAGCTCAATCCCAATCCAGTTCTGGATGAATGCATTTTTATTTTTAGACTACTAAAGACTATATTTGTTTTTGAGCATAAGATTTTGGGGTTAAAACTTTAATGATATCTTTGAACTTTGAGTTTTGAGTATAAGATATTTAAAGTTTTCCTACCATATTATTTTTTGTTTTGAATGAAAAAACTCTTTTAAAGTTCTCTCAATTGTAGGCCTTTATTTTTCTTTCCTTTGAATGTGATCAAAATTATGAATATTGTGATGGATGTGAGAATCATATTACTTTTCGTGTAACTGTTATTTATTTCTGTACAATATTCCTGCATATATTATATTTTCATGAATGAAGATTCTCAATCCTCTTCTCACGAATTCTTTATGAATGTATATTATTTTCAATCAACAATAACATTTTCATTGAGTGATAAATATTGGGGTTTGATATTTAGTATTCTCCCATTTTCATCCCAAGATATTCAAGACTTATCTTCAAGAAAATACAGAGGAGTACCACCTATATAAAAACACAGGGGGATATTTATATCCTTGTGAGGTTGTTGTTTGGACCTTAACTGGTCTAAACATCAACAAGAACCCATATCTAAAACACCTTATCAAATGGCGTTTTGATGATATTTCTTGCAGTAGAAATAAATTATAGTATTCACTATTTATTTATGTAGGTTAATAAATTTGATTATGTTGATGAATCATGATAAGAACACTCATGATAGTATTGTTTCTCTACATGTGATAGGTGTTGAGATGGTTATTATGTTCATGATGTTAGATTATCTTAAGAGCCTATGGTATTTACTTATGATGTTATGTGATTCCATTTAATTATGTTGATAAAAGGATATGTATTAGATAAAGATCTGTTGAGATGATTATCATATTCATGATGATATGTTATGCTATTAGGATAACATGTGATTCCATTTATTATATTTGATAAATATATGTTGAGGTTATGATCTTATGATAATATATCTTGATGTCATGGCTTGATGTAATTGCATAGAATTATTTTATAATAAGATTTTTATGATGTCTTGATGTGCTGACATGTGTTACTTACATGCATATTTATGATGAAATGTTTAACAATGACATGGATAAGCATGTGTTGTTTTACTATTTAACATATCGTGATGCCAATGATGTTGAGTTCTCATGGTGACATGCGAGTGTTATCATGTGGATTCTTTCTTTGAGATGGTGATATTATGATTATAACCAATGCATTAAATGCATGTTGTGATGTGGTGATTGTTAGGTCATCCATGAGAGGGCCAAGAGGGATAGATTATTTGATGATCTCGTGGGAGCTCATATCTACAAGGGAGAATGTTTACAAAGTAATACCATTTGGGTTGAGGACAACTCGATCAACCCATACATAGTGCTCACAACCCCCTAATGGCATTGATATCCCCAACCATAGGTTAAGGATACCCTTGAGAGATCATGTGTGCACCGTGGTTCTGTGAGGTGTCATTCATGGTCTTAGATTCCTAGAAGCTTCTTTTATAGCCTAAGTCCTGAGTTTTCTCACCCAACCATGTCCATGGCACCCACAGGCATACCTAGTGCTCAAAGACTTTAATGGCATAAATATCCCTACTCAAAGCTAGAGATGCCCTCAAGTGGTCAAGCGTGATGCTTCTACGTGTTGATCTTGACCTTGGATGCCTATAATATTCTTTAAATTCTAAGGCATGAGTTTCCTCCCCCAACCATGTCTATGGCCCCAAGATCCATTCCTAGTGTTAAAACCTTATAACGGTATTGATATCCTCACCTGCAGGCCAAGGATAACCTCGGGAGGTCATGTGTGGTGATTTGAGGCATTGTGTTTGGCCATGGATGCCTAGAAGCTTCCTTTAGGGGATAAGGCAAACAAAACCTAGCCATATGAGCCATATGGGGTTATGGATCAAGTGTGGTTATTGGGTTGGTGGTTTGGGGTCAATGTTTGGTTAGACATGCGATAGGCTAGTGGGTTTTGGGGAAATTAGGTTAATGGTCCATGAGCTATGGATTAGCGGGTTTAGTGTTAATGGTTAAGTGGTGCTAGGTGGTAATATGGGTTAGTGGGTAAGTTGTTAAGGGTTAAATATTTCAGAGGTTAGGGATTTGTGGGTGAGTGGTTAGGGGTTTTGTGTTAGAGATTAGGGGGTTAGATGTTAGTGGGCAATTAGTGACTTTGTAGGGGATAATATTAGTTGTTATTAGTGGTTTAGGAGAATTAGGGTATTAAGGGATGGTCAAGGGTTATGTGTTTGGGTTCAACACGTTAGGTTAGTGGGTTACCAACTTAGGCTAGCTTTCGAGCAAGGTGCATTGTTTAAGTTCACAAGTTGGGCTAGTGGATTAATATAATAGGCCAGGCTATTTTTTTAGTGTATAGTCAGAGACTAGGCTCAAACATTAAAGGGATAGAGGTTGGGGTTTTAGATTTTATCCTAAAATACTTATTCAACTAACCACCAATAACAAGCTTGTGATAGTCATCTATAGCCAACAACTATATTGGATGGGGAGGATGGGACACCATCCTAATGCCATGTTGTAGTGGTTGAATCTAGCCACAAGCTGACACAACTCACCGATGGTTGCTATGAGCTGTAGTTATCCTTGCTGATGTTTTATGTTAATCTTTTGTTACTTTTAAGACCTAATCTATTTCATAGGACATTTTTTCTTTCCATGGAAAAAAATCATAAATTATTCAAAATGACAAAATCACATTTTGCAGATGCCTTTCAACATTCAAAAATCCTTTGTAGGACAATAGAGGATGCCAACATCTAGTTTGAAAAGCTTTCAAAACATCACATAGGCTAGATTTACAACCATATAAGTCTCAACATTTGACCTCAAATTTGTCCTTAGACTAGAGGAATCCAAAAAGAAGAACAAATCCATAAAAAGTTTTCTAAATAGTAATGAAAGAGTCCAATGCAATCCCCTTATAAACATAAGATCTCAAGATATTACATTCACATGTGAACTTCAATCATATAAACTATGCATACTTCATAATTGAACCCTCAAGTATAATTTCTATTCAAAGGGAGGATGTGTATATTTAGAAACATGACCACAATCCTCTTCTTGGATGATCCAGCTGGACACCAACCTTCAACGATCCATCAACAATCTGATTCCTTTCCTTGATAACATGATGAAAATAAATAATATTAAAAACCAAAATTATACCTTTTATCTAATACAACAAAGGCTACAATATGAAATTTCTCATTTCATATCCCCATTTCAACCACTTGATACCTAGTCATCAATCTCCAAAGATTTGTAATTTTGTTACACCTTTTTCAACGACGAATGTAAGAGTTATTTTTAGAGCCATTAATTCAACATAGTTATCTGCACCTTGACCTAGTCGAACTTTATAACTCAAGGAGTGAGACTCATTCAAAAATATCATTTCCCCAACACCACTAATCATAGGATTCCCTTGTGAAGCACCATAAAAAAATGGCCAAGCCCTAGATTTGACAATATTCTCCTCTGCTAT
>ML792245.1:187102-214431 GCA_009831015.1 Picea engelmannii | reverse complement strand
TGAGTACTTATTCTGAGGTTTTTCTATGCTATATTGATATTTGGTTCTTAACAAGCTAAATGTTAAGAAAATAAAATAATTCTTTAGGTATACAAAATTAAATAACTAAAAGTGCTTAATTAGAATTTTATAGAAATGACATGTGTTCTTGAACAAGTTTGGTGAAGTGCATTTTTTAGCAGTGTCCTTAACATGAAAACGTACTGATAGTTCTCTTTTAATACTAAAATAATTTCTTGGTAGACAAGATTTAGATAAACATCATGATGTTGATAAGGCTATAGTACTTGGATCAACACTTCATGATACAAATTTGAGTGATGGAATCAAGCTGACCCACAAGCTAGGAATGATTGATGATGTACCATATGTTATCAAAAATGAATAGTCTTGATCTTGATAAAGAGGAGGGTAATCAACAAGCACTTATCCCATGGATGAAGAAGCTTCCTAACAAGGTAAGCATGCCAGTTGTTTTAGCTATGGTTTTATGTAATTTTTTAATGTATAATCCCATTCAATTTTATCGTCAGTCTTGGATATTATTTTTATTGATTCAGTGCTAACATGAATATCTTGATAAAATTCATCATGTATGAGATTCAAATTTGTAAAGTATAACAAGGACTTTGAAATTTTACTTCTATATGATATTTTTTATATATTACCTTGGGGGTTTCCTCTGGGAATATTGTGAGATATCAAGTTTTAGGTTTAACTAACACCTACACAAAGTAAGATACATGCACTTGATATGATGCTTTGTTTGATAGAGTTTCTACATTAATTTATCCTATTTTTCTACTCAAGAATTTACATTTTCTTTCATATTTCCCATATTATTCTGCGTTATTTTTATCTCTTCATATTGAAATGTATTAATCCATGGATATTCTTGACACAAATCATGATTGTGTTTTACTACTTCATAAAAACTTTTCAATCATGCAACATGAAACCTCTTCATTGATATTATTAAATACATAATTATAATAGTGAATAATAGTAATAAATAATAATGATAAATATAATAGTAAATAATATGAATAAATATAATAATAACAATAATAAATAAATAGATAAACAAAATGTATAAAAATAGAAGAAAGAAAAGAATAAATAAAGTAAAAGAATAAAATTTAATTAAATAAAAATATTACTTTTTAGGATTAAAGGGTAAAATAAGAAAAGATTAATTTATGGAATAGTCGGTTAAAAAAAGAAAAAAAAGAAATTGCATGGTTACAAGTGACATTCATGCATGGAAATTCTTGCATGAACATGTAAGATAGACTCTATATATTTCGAGATGGAAAAAAAAAGTAAGATATATTTTTCTGGTGCAATTGAGGGACATGCTTGAAGGGTGACATAATTGGTTATTGGGGGCTCTCAGTTTTGATGACTGAGGGGATTAGTTGGGATGAGAGTGGTCCCCCACATTGTTGTTGCAACATGCTAGATCAAAGCTTGGAGTGCAATGGATCGACATATATAGTGTTATAAGTAAGTCAAGGTCTTCAATTCTCACGTAAGCTCCTCACCAATATGATATCATTTGAATTATGCAATTAGTATTCTTTTTGAATTATTAGTATTCTTTTACTTTATCAAGTTTATAGTTATAATTCATGTGGTTTTATATCCACTGTATTGGTT
This sequence comes from Picea engelmannii, assembly GCA_009831015.1. NCBI lineage: Eukaryota > Viridiplantae > Streptophyta > Pinopsida > Pinales > Pinaceae > Picea > Picea engelmannii. The sequence goes on along the minus strand of ML792245.1, from coordinate 212,772 downwards.
TTGTGTATTAGAGATTCAATGGCTAGATAGACCATTACATATGGTATCAGAGCCATATGTTTAAATCCTAAACCTATGAATCTTTTTACCCCACCAAAATCAGTGGCATAGTAAACCATAAACATGAAAATTTAAATCATTTACCTGTCATACAACATGAGGGGTAACACATGTGATTGCTTGGGGTACCATTGTGTAAGTCTTTAAAAAACTGTAGTCTAAACATTCTACTACGAAATGACTCTTTTCCGGCCATATTTTTTTGGGATATTTGCCCGAAATCCAGCGAGAAATTGTTAGATCTGTAGATTTAAGTGATTATTTCTGTATAATCCAAGTACCCTAGAGGTTTTTCAACACGCCGAATCCATTTCTGCATTCAAAAATGGTTTTAAACAACAAAAAATAGTGATTTCGTGCAAATTTATAGCGCAAGATTCGGACAAAAAAAACAATTTCATAAAACAATTAAACAACAAACTTTAAAAAGCCGTAGGCTAAAGATTTTTTCCAGAGAGAGTTGCCCAAAATCCGGTGAGAAATTGTTGGATTCGTAGATTTAAGTGATTATTTCTGTAAAATCCAAGTGTCCCAAGAATTTTCAGCATGCTGAATCTATTTCTGCATTCAAAAGTAAATTCTAAACAACAAAAAATAGTGATTTGTGTAAATTTATATTGCCAGATTTAAGTGAAAAAAAAGCCATCTAAAATAACAGCCAGCAAACGCCCTTTCAAAAAATATGCTATTAAATTCTTTGAATGTTTTTTTCTTCATCTTCGCCAAACAACTCAATCAACAGGAAGTGATCACCGTTCATACCAATGCACGTCGGAAGAACAATAGAGGGGAAGGAATTCGCTATCAAGATACCGATTGTTTTTCCGGTCTAAATAGGGCGCAACCCTTCTGTTAAATTCTGTTGCGTCCTATATTTGCCAGTTCTATTAAATTCAACTGACAGATTGTGGTCATACAAAACCCTTTGGAATTCGTAGCTTCGGGGACCATAGAGATTCCCAGGTCGCTGAAAATTTTTGGTTGATTGTAAGTTAGCCAGCGGTCATGACGACTATTGTTCACCTCACATGGGCACCCGCCAAGGGAGGCAATGAACAGGGCGGCACAAGGATTTTTGGTCCTTCCCAGCCCACACTACTCTCAAATCGATTGGCAGGTGGGCTGCAAGATTTGAGAGTAGTGTTCGGAAGATACATTCTCTACCGTGCTTAGGATACAGACATTGCCTTCTTGGACGCCAAGCAAAAGCAGGACTAGTTCTAAATTACTTTGACCTCAAGCCGTGTCTAAGAAATAACAGGCATGGTGCCCGGAAGTTGTGCCGCGCGGGTTCGAAATCTTCTGCAAACCTTCTGCTCTCAGAATTCCGCGTGCATGTTAACAGGAATGGCGACAGTCGGTCTAGGTTAATATTGTGTGAATGAATGTTCTATTTGGGTGTATTCTGAGGTGAATGTCATTTAATGGAAATGCAAAACTCATGCACATAATCAATTTCCCAGGCTAAAATCAGTGGATAGAATCCGCAGCCCCTCACCATCTAATTGCTTTCTGGGTTAATAATTCATTTGTGTGTTTGTTGTGTTAACCATTCCTTGGGATTGCTGATGGGTATTATTGCTGGTGTATTTATGAATTCCCCTACAACAATGCAAAATCAGACCAGAACATATCATATCCATGATGGTTAAAACCTATATGGTATTATTTGTTTGAAATAGCATGCTGCAGCCATACATTCCTGAACCTGTGTGCTGTGTGTGTTACCTACAGCCTGTGAGCATTGACATTTACCACAATGATCCTCATACGCATAGAGAAAGGCTTGACTTCCGAACAAAATTTCTGCCTCGTGGATAATGTTTTCGCATTTTTGAAGCACTTGATAAGCTTTCTCAATCCCTTCACACGCTGAATAAAATTGGAATTAACATGATTATATGATAACTATAATACAATTACAATGCATTGGGTAATAATGATTCCACACTGCTCGATCTGCTGGGCCTTTGGGGGTTTCTTGTCATCGTACAACTGAGAAATTTCACTTGAAATCCATTTGCAGTTCTCAATGGGTGCCCATTATCCATGTTCGTCCCTGCAATCGAGGGTTTCAGGATGCTCAATTTCAAGATTTACATATACAAATTTACAATTTAGTTTAGCCCACAAAAATAACGAACCACTTCCAGCAAAATTTTGTGATAAAACGCTGCAATTTTGAGGAATTCTGGCACAGACTTCAAGAAAATACACAACCCCGATGACTCAAAATATACACTGATACCGCCTATTTCCCTAGTCTTTCCTTATTTTGAGGAATACCACGCTTCATTAAGCTTGACTGTGATGCATTTCAAACTAAAGCTTCATGGAGCCGATAATAAGATTTTACAGGATTTGATGGGAAGTGTTTAGGGCCTTTACCAGAAGGAGAGGGACTCTTAGAGCCTATGGGCCTTTACCAGAAGGAGCGTGGAAATAATTGCAGTAATAAAATGAAATCTAATAGAGTTATTATCCTTGGAAGGGGTTAAGTGGTCAGTCGAGCTATGATTCAGCTCTTGAAAATTTATCAGCAATTGGTGGTTTCACAGTGTTTCCCAAAATGAAAACTCAATAAATGGCCGCTTTCTCAAAAGCACCCCCTGTTCTCAGCTTTCCACTCAACATGAGTTGATCCTGCGATGTATACCAAATGATGCGCTTCTAAAATTGACTGGCATACGTTTATAATTTTGAAGAAAAAGAAATAGAGGAAGAGACTTATTGGAAAATTGGTGCAACGTCTAATCCATTTTATCAGGTGTACTTTGGTTTTCAGGGCTTCAAATATTCAGGCTAACTTAAAGTTTCATTTTAATAATTTGTAAGGGCTTGTTCAAGCAAATAGGCATATTTTATTGAGAATGCTGCTCATATTTCAGAGGTGGTTGGAAGTTCTCTGGTAAAATTCCAACCTCTGTCAAGTTTGTCAAAGGTTCTGTCATTGTACAACTAGCTCTAGTGTCCCAAATTTGTTTTGGTAATGTTGTGAAGATTACATTTCTTTAGTCATATTCTTTAATTATGATTTAATATCCTCTCATCTATTAATGCATTTTGAAATAAACTACAAGTATGGTTATATGTTCAAGAAGAGTTAAAAATGAATGCAATTAACTCTTCATGTAGTTATCCTTTGCATGTAAACAAATTTATATGTTTAGATGTATGTGCATGAGCTTATGCATATCTCATTAAATATGTGTGAATATACGCATGTGATATATGTGTATCTGGCGTATATAACATGTACACTCAAATATTGTGTCTATCACATAGTTGGAATTTACGTATTTTACTGGAAGTTATATTTTGGGAATAAGATGAATTTATGACAACCATTTAGACATACTGAAATTTTATTTGATTAATATTGCTTCGAGGACCTCGTCTCTCAAGGGGGAGAGAAAGACAACACAATGAACTGATCAACTCTAGAGAATAATAGTGCATGTACCAGATAGTACACATCAATGAAGTCAAAATTGGAAGCAATGTGAATATACCTTAAAATAGTATGCAATTACACCTGGAAGACTGGTTGACCTATTAATTGAATGAGAAGATGGAAAAATAAGTACAAAGAGATAAGGATTTCAAGTAATGTTAGCAATATATATCTGATAAAGTGGCCTCATGGAGGAAGGGTAAAGTGACATACGAACCATGGATGATCAAAATATATACAAATTGAGAATTTAATATCGACGATTTAAGGCATGCTAGTATGACTAGTAATTGCTTGGTGATTGAAATCCACAAAATTTCTCTATAAGGAAAAATAATACATGACTAGAAATTGTGGCTATAGATGATTGGGTTTATGTCAAAGTCAACAGTGTATTCAAACAAGGAAAATATATGAAAACTTTTGTACATTGATAAGGGTGACTATACATATCCCATAAATTGTCAACTTCCTTGTTGAAATGATAATCAAGAAACAATTGGTATTTGGGTGATCACATGACACTTATAGTACTAAATGATCCTTTGGAGAGTTAGCTTGGGATGACAAACATAAATATGTAGATCCATGTAGGGACTCCAAGAAAATAAGTACAACTCCTTTCAATAAGAAAGTAAAAAAAATAATTTCCTTCTTGAGCTGAGCACTGAAAGTGGTCAAAGACATACATATTCAGATTTTCCCTCCTGGATGTGCATAAATGATGGTTCTAGGAATGAGATCTCCTATTATCTTCGACTGTTTATTATCAACGGAGGGTATGAGGGTGATGCTGCAGATCTATCTTGTAGTAATCTGCTTGGTGTCCCTACAATTACCTTTTGATATAGTTTCTTCGTGCCAATGAGAAGGAACATAGTAATTCTTGTTTCAGTTCTAGTTTCGGATTTTTAAACCTTTAGTTCATTAATAACTAACTATGTAGCATGCTCAAGTTTGAACATCCGTAAAGCATTAGTTTATTGTGGGTAACCATGAATTATAGAAGATTTAACTACATTATATTATTCGTTCGAATTTAATGATAGGTATGGTATTCTTAATGTAGAGTTGAGGGAATGCTAATTATTAGTTAAGAGAAGTAAACAATTTTTGTGTGTGTGTGTTGAATTCATCAAATTCACTATGGGGAAGAACACATGACATAGTACACTATCATAGTAAAGTAATTTTTTTCTTATCTTAACTTAAATTAAGTGAGTGTAATTATTTTTATTTCTTTACTTTCTATTCTTGTACTATTTAACTATTTATCATTATTATTACTATTTTTATATTACTATTATTCTAATTAATATGAGGCACTACATACTTCCCCCCTTCAAGGAACTTCGTTTTGAAGTTAACATTATTTATGTACTTATAGTTTTATAATTTTTTCCCCGTATAATCCACAACACCCTCTGTTGAACTAGTATAAAGCCACCCAAGTAACTATAATATACATCGAAAGTCTAATCCCCATCGAGGAAGCACAAGTACTCTCCAACTTTTCTTCTCGATTTTCGAAACCAGGCTCAAAGCCTCTTGGTCTATCAGGGCTCTAGATACCAGAACCTATCTTGTCCATTAAGGCTCTATGGCACCAGACCAAGATATCTCGATCTATCAAGGTTCTAGGAACCATACCTTATTTTCCTAAGCAAGAATCTAGAACAATACTCAAGTACATCAGTGATCTGGATCAATACTCACGTACACCAGTGATCTGGATCAATACTTTTAGACCAGTCATCTCGAAAGGATAAACCAAACTCTCTCCTTATCCCTCCCTCATGTACACATCCCTAGGAATCGAAGTCCAATCCCACAACGCCATTGATGAGCAATACTCTAGTCATTCTTCGAGACTTCGACATCACAACTCTATATTAGACACTATGATCTTTTCCAATCAATTCCACTAGGAAAAATAACCAGTGGCATAGACTGGTTGATTGATTTGTACCCAACCCATATGGTATTACTTTGTAAATATTTTCCCTCTTAGGCATGAGCTCCCATGAGATCATCAAATAAATCGGCCCTCTCGGTCCACTGGTAGATGACCTAACAATCACCACCTCACAAGATACAACGAATGCATTAGTTATAATCATAATATCAACATCTCAAAGAAAGAATCCACATGCTAACTCTCGAATGTCATCATAAAAAATTCAACGTCATTGTCATCACGACATCTTGAACAATAAGACACCACATTCTCATGCATGCCATCATTAAACATCTCATCATAAATTTGCATGTAAGTACCACATGCCATCACATCATGACATCATAAAAATAATATCATAAAATAATTCCACGTAATTACATCATGTCATCACATCAAGATATATAATCTTAAGATCATAACCTCATAACCTCAAAATATCTTTATCAAATATAATAAATGGAACCATATGTTATCATAACATCAAATAATATCATCATGAACACTAATCATCTCAACACATCTTTATCAAAGACATAGCCGTTTATCAACATAATTAAATGGAATCACATAACATCATAAGTAAATACCGTAGGCTCTTAATATAACCTAGCACCATGAACTTAATAACCATCTGAACACCTATCACATGTAGAGAAATAATAATATCATGAGTGATCTTATCAACAATTGTGAAATCTAGACATGACAACATAAACACAAAAAACAATTGTTTTTTGGTAATTAGGAGTTAGTCATTTCATTTATCACTACCACCACTACATTCCATTCTTCATCAAACAAGAGAAAAATTATGTCAATTGTGAGATTTGCAATAATGATTCTAGATTTAAGTTCACCTAAGCATGTTGATGAATTGACTTGAATGCATCATAGTGTTTCAACATAAGATTTTATTCCTAATAAAATTAAGCACTAATTCATTTAGATCCATTTTTTTTTTTCAAAAATCATTCATTGGTACGGATAGGATCAAGTATTGTTGTAGATGGAAACGATTTAGTTCATAAACCATAGGTATCCAGAGCAAATTCAATAATGGAAAAGTGAAATCCCTTTGTAGATAATTTAAACCAACCGGTCGTTACTCATATGCAAGTTCCATGAGTTATTTAGTAGCATACTAAGTCTATAGAACTCTGTTGATTACAACATATCACTTCAGATATCCAAAACAACAATGAGTTTCAGTAAACCATCAAATATTTAGGTGTATCATAAGGAGCCTATTGTATAGATTTGGTGCAGACCTAGTTTGTATCTTTTAAAACGTTTGACCTTTCATTTATAATTTCATGGAGATTAATGTTGGCTAACCATAGTTCGACCAATATCTAATTGTAGTAAGGATCCTGCGAATTCTATAATAGAGGGTGTATCTAGGGTCATATTTGGATATTCAAATTAAAAAAAAATTACTCTATTTTACAACCACCGTTAGCATTCATGAACTGTTCCCCCACAACATAGTTCGTTATTGGCAAGAATGGAAATACAACATAGTTAGTAACATCATCTATTCACATAAAAATTAGATAATGATGTTGAGATTTTATAATATCAATTATTGCTACTGATTAGTTGAGTTTTAATATTTAAGTTGAATTGGTGTAATTAATGTGCAAGTTATTAAGCACATCACAATTATAGTTAAATTTCTATAATTTGTTGTTACATTGAATTTACATTTTATAATTGTGCATTCAATGTTGTCATAATAATTGCTATATGATTTGCGTAAATATTAGAATTAATGATGGTTGTTGTTAAATGTGTTTAGATTCCTATTGACATGTTGGAATGCATTATTGATTCAATCTAGTCATGATGAAAGACGCACATTAACTTTAACTTTTGGATAGTTTGAGTTTAGTTATGGTGTAGGTTGTTTCTATATTAACACATATAATTGAATAAGGCATGATTGATAAAGTTTTTGTTGTAGCAATGTACAACAAGATTTGATAGTTTATCGCTAATTTTGTCATTAAATGTCATTTATGAATTTTGATATATGAATGTTTTTACCTTAACATGTGATGTATTGATGCACATATTTAGTTAAGAAAATTAATTATGCATCATGGATCTTGTTTTAGGGTGCATTGAGTTTATTTCTTTCATCTGCATGCACTATCAGTGACATGGGAAACAACATCCCTAAGGATATCCCCATCGTATTGTCTAGAGAGAAACATCACGCACCCCTGATCTCTAAGAGCAATTGCAGAATCATCCTAGGGAGATGGTATATTTTGGGATCTGATTAGTGGTAGTTATAAGGAGATTAGAGTCCAATTTGGAGTTATAATATATTAAGCGAGGCTTTCCAATACTCAAACCACTTGTTGTTAGGACACAATTTGGTGAGCTACTAGAGGTGATGAGGATATCCTCATGACTACTCTGGATGCAATACATGTGACCCGGTACAGGCCTGAGTCAACAAAGGAAAGTACAAAAACCTTATGTGGAGTGCATTATAATTAGCAACGCATTAGGAGGGAGATTTGAAACTTACCCCCTCGGCCTCTGTAGGATGCATCTTCTCTTCTTCTTCACCCCTCTTCTTTATTTTCATATTAGTGATAGGAAATGCATTAGAATATGCATATGCACATGCATGGTTGATTATGATATTTCAAGCTTAATATCTTTTATAAACTCGAACTCATAACATAGGTCTACAAATTCTAAGTCATATGAGACCATAATCACATATAAACTACAAGTGGCACAAGCACATACCCACCCAACATGAGACTAGGACAACTCGATGTTTATTTAAATCCTTGGAAATTAGGAATGTAAATATTAACTTATGCTAATTATATTATTCATAATGGAATTTGGTCCATGGTACTCAAAACATAAGAGTGAAAAGAGAAATTGCATTGTCAGGAGTAACTCATCCAGGGGATCAAAATATGCTCAAAAATCAAAGTGCTCAGAATTACTTCAAAACAGACTAGTGCAAAGGACTCATCCTCACGATCCCAATGCAACTTGAATGGGTTCAAACAAACATCGTATGCGAGAGATATCACATTATGTTTTCTTTGCTAAATATGCAAAATTTTGCTCACTGTACAGTCCGTACAATGCTGATGTGGCAGGGCCATAATTCTGACATGGCAGGGTTATAATGATGATGTGGTAGGGTCATACTGTTGATGTGGTAGGTTCGTACTGGTGACGTGGCATGGTCGTATTGGTGACATGGCAGGTGAGTTGGCATGGTACGTGGACCAGTGAGGTTATGACATGTGGCACCCCTTTGCGGTGTAAAATATTTTGTTGGACTCCACCGGATTTGAGCCTATGACCTTCGGGCATGGGCGAATGACTTGGCACAGGTCGGGCTACCAACCCGCCTGCATTATGTTTCTTAACCTATAGTGTCAAACAAATGATTTAAGTTTACATTAAAGTTTGGTCGGGCAGAGTTTGGGCCGAGGCTTAGCCCGAACCCTTGGTCTTACCATTTACATACGACCTTACCTTCATACCTTTCACATGGTGTTTCAACAACCTATCCAACAATTTTCCACTTTTCGTGGGATCCAACGTTCATCCACGGGTGCATGTTCCAACTTGCCAACACATCTGATTCTAACACTGGGAGGTGGCCATATGGCACCCATGCGACTGACACCTCCACCGGATAAGGTGTTGGCAGCCTAACGGTGCAACATAATGCCAATTTTTGTGGGATGCACATGTGTGCTGAGTTTTTGGTACAAAAAACACATAGAGGTTAGGTTCAGTCATTCTGGGTGCGTTTTGGCGAGCAAAGACAACAAAGAATTGGGAGAAACTTCCAGGGAAGTGATTTCAACTCAATTTTTGGCCAAACCAAGTGCAGGAAGAGCCAAGCTAGGGGTTTTTGGATGTTCTGGAGCCATTGAAACCATCAATTTCTCATTCTGATTATTGTAAAGCACCGATTTTGACACTTTGAGCATTAATGAAAATGATCCATTGGAAGTTGGACCAGGAGATGTAGCCCAAGAGAGGGGTGAAATCCTTTATCATTTTTTTGTGTTAATGTATTTATTTTGATGGTTGTTTATGAATGTTTATGCTGCTCATGATTAAGTAAAAAACTCATTAAGTCTTATGTGTTTGTAACTTGATCCTATTACCCAAGCACATACAAATTTCACTTGCAATTTTAAAGAGACTCAAGCCTTTTCATTTTCAGATCAAGTTGGTATCAGAGCATAGGTTTTTGAAGGTTTTATTGTTTTCAAGCATTTGTTTTCTGATGCTTACAAGGTTGAAGCTCACAAGAGGAGAAGGTCAACTTGTAGAGCCAAGTTCTCAACTTTGAAGAAGGAGAATTACACAATCACCTCAAGCTTCAAGGAGATATTCACCAAGTATGGCTCATGAGGAGAGTCATGAAACTCTTACTTCAGAGGATGAAACTTTCAAAAAATATTTCTATGATATGACATAAATGGTGAAAGTTTTATTTGAAGAAAGAAATGCAGGGTTGCAAGGTGAAAGCTCAAACCCTCCAAAGGGTAATGGAGATAATGGTGATACAACTCCAAAAGGAAATGGAGGGAATGGTGATACTCCACCTCCTTCACCTCCATATTCCACCTCTTATACCATTTCACAGACACCTCCAAATTCTCTAAAAGAATATGGTAAAATTCCTCTACAAACTCCTTTGCTTAAGCTTGATATTAAGTTTGAATTTCCTATGTACAATGGAGAGGTAAATGCTGAGAAATTGGATAACTGGATTCATAAGATTGAAGTCTATTATAGGATACAAAGAATCAAATATGATGAAACTAAGATTCAACTTGCTTCTCTAATATTGGAAAGTGAAACACTCATTTGGTGGGAAGCCAAAACTCAAGAGGACATGAAGAAACATGGTAAAGTTTTATCCTCTTTGAATGATTTTATTGTTGCACTTAAAAGACAATTTTATCCATTAGCATATATGCATAAATCTATTATGGATTGGGAAAACTTTAGACAAGCTAAAGGGAAAAGTGTGCAAATCTACACTCAAGAATTTAGAAGAAGAGCTTTGATTTTGGGTATTGTTTATCTTCTCAAGAAACTTTACTCAAATATATTGGAGGATTGCATAACTACTTGAGGCACACAATACTTATGTTTAACCCTACAAGTCTAGATGAAGTTTGTGTACATGAAACTCATTTGGAAGAAAGAGGGAGGAATGAAACTCAAGAGGGCATCAAGAAGCCTTTTGTTAAAGGAGACAAAGGACATAAAAAGTTCAAGGGAAATGGAAGAATTAATGCTTCAGTCAAGTAAGAGGGAGAAAAAATATCATGTAAACATTGTTCAAAAGATGGCCATGATGAAGACTATTGTTGGAAACTTCATCCTGAAATGAGATCCAAAAGGTTCAACCATAAGGGGAAACCAAAGACTACTCCAACTACACAACGTGATTTAGGTTCTGATTCAAGTGATGAAACAAGCATTACAACCATGGGTTTTCAAGGTAAGGATTCTATTGCAAGTACTAGTTCTTCAAGTAGTAGTAGCCTCAATGAAACTCAACATGAAAAATAAAGAATAGAGCTTTTCCACATAAGAGTTATTTCAAAGCATACCAAGATAGATAATATTTTTTATACTGGATATCAAGCAAAACTCATATCTGAAGACACTGTCAAGAAATTAAAATTGGAAACTACTCCACATCCTAAACCATACCCTCTAGGATGGAGATGTGAAAATGACAAATTTCATGTGACAAGAAGGTGTAAACTTAGATTTTCCATCACTACAAACTTCATAGATGAGGTAGAGCTTGATGTTATTCCATTGGATATCTGTGGTATTGTGTTGGGAAGCCCATATTTATATGATAGGAGAGCCATATTTCATCGTTATGAGAATAAGTATAGTTTGTTTAAAAATGGAGTTGAGTACATTGTTAGAGCACATACAAAGAAGATGAATTTGTCACTTGTAAATGATGGAAAAATGAAGAGATTAGTTAATGCTAGTAAGAATTTTTTCCTCTTAATGATCAAACCCAAAGACAATGTTGAAAACGAATCTTTCCAAGGTTGTGATGCAAAGTTGAAATCTGATGTATATGAGGTTGCTAACCAATATGATGAGATGTTTTAGAAACCAAAAGGATTGCCTCCAAAAAGGGCTATCCAACATGAGATACAATTGCAACAAGATTGTCCTCTTCCAAACATTGGTATGTACAAGATGTTAGTCATGGAGAATGCTGAAATTAAAAAAAAATCCAAGAGTTGCTTGAAAAAGGGGTCATCATGCCAAGCACATCGCCATGTGGATCACCAATTGTTTTAGTGCCAAAGAAAGATGGTACATGGCACATGTGTATAGATTTCAGGGCCTTGAGCGAGATTACGGTAAAGAATCGTTATCCTCTTCCTAGAATTGATGATTTTCTTGATCAATTGAAATATGCTAAGTATTTTACTAAGTTGGATTTGAGAAGTGGATACCATCAGATTATGATTGTTGAAGGAGACACTTGGAAGAAAAATTTCAAAACAAAGAAAGGTTTGTTTGAGTGGATGGTAATGCCATTTGAACTTTGTAATGGTCCTGCTACATTCATGAGAGTCATGAATGATGTTTTAAGGCCTTTTCTCGATGATTGTGTGATTGTCTACTTGGATGAAATTTTGATATTGAGCAAAAATCGTGAAGAGCATGTTATGCATGTAAAGAAAGTTTTGGATGTCTTAAAGAAAGAAAATTTGTTTTTGAAGATGTCTAAATGTGAGTTTGGAAAGACCTCACTTGTTTACTTGGGGCATATTGTTGGAGGAGGAGAACTACAAATCGATCCTTCCAAGGTCAAAGTCATTTTAGATTGGTCCAAGCCCAATAATGTGACAGAGGTAAGAAGCTTTTTGGGAGAAGCCCAATATTGGAGAAAGTGTATTTCTAACTTCTCTTCAATTGCATCTCCATTACATGCAATGAAAAGCATCAAGCAAGTTTTCCAATGGGGAGGCAAGCGACACAAATCTTTTGACACATTGAAGGAGAATATTAGTTCAACTCCAGTTCTTGTACTTCCTAATTTGAGACAACCATTTGAGATCCAAACAGATGCAAGAAATTATGCAATGGGAGAAGTCTTGTTGCAACATGGTAACCCCATTTGTTTTCATTCTGAAACTTTTAATGGTGTTGTTATTAACTATCTTACTTGTTATAAGGAGTTGTATGCATTGGTGTAAAGTGTGAAAAAATGGAAACATTATTTGTTGGGAAAAAAAACTATTATTCACATAGATCATCAACCATTGCAATACTTACAATCATAAACAAAGCTACAACAAGCAAGGCACTTCAGATGGATGGGTTTTCTACAACAATTCCACTTGGTTATAAGGTATAAGAAATGAATTTATAAGAAAGTTGTTTATATGATTTCTAGGCCTATTGTTAGTGCTTCAATTATTCTTAAGAATAATTCTACCATGCATGAGAGTTATGTTGAACACTATGCTTTAGATGTTGATTTTAAAGAGGTTTATGTAACTTTGTGTCATTCTAACCAAGTTGAGGAATTTGATTACCATGTCCATGATAAGCTTTTGTATCATCTTGGCAAGCTATGTATTCCACAGGGTGAAAGAGTCAACATCATAAGGGAAGCTCATTCTTCTCTTATTGTTGGCCACTTTGGTGTAGGCAAGACGATGGCTAATTTGCAAAGGTATTGCTATTGGCCTAAAATGAATAAAAGTGTTTCAAGATATGTGAGAGGATGTTATTGCTATTGGCCTAAAATGAATAAAAGTGTTTCAAGATATGTGAGAGGATGTTCTTTATTTGCTACAAGCAAGCCTAGCAATATAAAGTTGGGTTTGTATATCCACTACCGGTTCCTTCTCATCCCTGGGAAAGCATTTCCATGGACCTTGTAGGAGGTCTAACTATGTCTAAAAAGAATCATGATTATCTTTATGTTGTGGTTGACCATTTCAGAAAAATGTGTATTTTGATGCCTTGTAAGAAGCAGTCTATAACTGAACAAATGACACAAATGTTCTTTCAACATGTTTGGGTACATTTTGGGTTTCACAAATCCATTATTTCTGATCGATATTCTTGATTTATTGGGAACTTTTGGTCAAGTTTTTCGGCACTCATGGACACCAAGCTGAAAAATAATACAACTTTTCATCCACAAACTGTGGTGAAAGATAAGTGGTGAATATAACAATAGTACATATTCTCCATGGTTATTGCAGCAAGCATCCTAAAATTTGGGATGGGCACCTATACTACATTCAACATGCTTACAACCGGGCTAAGCACTCTTCGACTCAAACATCTCCATTTGAGGCATGTTTTGGTTATTTTCCAAAATATCCTTTAGAATTTATCTTTGGGAAAGATTTTTTTATTGATGGTCAATATGACATTGATAGAGAAAATAAGTTCATTGAACAATTAAGTTAGTGCATCAAATGGTACAAGAATAGTTGGACAAGAGCCAACCCAAGTACAAGACAAGACATGAAAAACATCGTGTTGATCACAGTTTCCAAGTTGGAGATGAAGTTTTTTTTTACATTAGAAAAGAGAGACTTAAAGGAGAAGGTAAAAAACTAAAACCCATTAGATATGGACCTTTCAAGATTCTTGAAAAGATTGGTAACAATGCCTTCTGTTTGGATTCGCTTCCTTATATGAAAATGTATGGAGTTGTCAATGTTGAGAATTTGATATTGTATGAGTCTCCTTTGATTGATGATCAAGGAGAGCATGCTCATATTCCTTCTATAGATGATTTCTTTCCAAAATATCTTTCATAACTGCATGAAGATACAATCCTTGACATGAGGATGAGAACTTCAAAACAAAGGAATGTGGAATACCTTCAAGTTGGTATTAAAGGCACAAATCCAAGAAATGCCAAATGGATTGAGGTTGGAAAGGTGATGGAACTGTACCGTCATCTTCAGATTGGCTGAAAGTAATATTTTGGAGGTCCAAAAGATTCCCAATGGGGAGGAGTGATCTAGGGGATCAAAATATGCTCAAATATCAAAGTGCTCAAAATTGCTTCAAAATGGACTCGTGCGTAGGCCTCATCCTCACGATCCCAAATCAACTTGAACAGGTTCAAATAAATGTCGTATCAAAGAGATATCACATTCTATCCTCTTTGCCAAACATGCAAAATTTTGATGACTGTACAGTCTGTACAGTGATGACGTGGTAGGGCCATACTGCTGACATAGTAAGGTCATACTACTGACATGGAGGGGCCATATTGGTGACATGGCAGGGTCGTACTGGTGACGTGGAAGGGTTGTACTGGTTATGTGGCAGGTGAGTTAGCATGGTACATGGACCAATCAGGTTATGACACATGGCGTATTGTGGGCCAATGTTATGATGCCACGTGGCACCCCTCCATGGTGTAAAATATTTTGTTGGAATCCATCGGATTTGAACTTGCGACCTCCGAGCATGGGCGAATGACTTCGCGCAGGCCAGGCTACTAGCCCGCCTGAATTATGTGTCAAACAAATGATTTAAGTTTACATTAAAGTTTCATCAGGCGGAGTTCGGGAGGGAGCTTAGCCCCAACCCTTGGTCTTACCATTTACATATGACCTTACCTTCATACCTTTCGTGTGAGGTTTCAACAACCTATCCAACGATTTGCCACTTGTTGTGAGATCCAACGGTAATCCACAGACGTGTGTTCCAACTTGCCAACGAATTTGGTTCTAGCGTTGGGACGTGGCCATATGGCACCCATGCGACCGATACCTCTTCCAAATAAGGTGTTGGCTGCCTAAAGATGTGACATAATGCCACTTTTTGCGAGATGCACGTGCGTGCTGAGTTTTTGGTAAGGAAAACACACAGAGGCTAGGTTTAGTCATTTTGGGTGTGTTTTGGCGAGCAAAGGCGACACATAATGTGGAGAAACTTCCAGGGAGTGATTCCAACTCAGTTTTTTGGCCAAATCTGGTGCAGGAAGAGCCCAGCTAGGGTTTTTTGGATGTTTTGGAGCCAGTGAAACCATCTATTTATAATTATGATCATTTTAAAGCACTAATTTTGACGCTTTGAAAATTAATGAAAGTGATCCATTGGAAGCTGGACCAGGAGATGTAGCCCAAGAGAGGGGTGAACTCCTTTATCATTTTGCTACGTTAATGTGTTTATTTTGATGGTTTTTTATGACTGTTTATGCTGCTCATGATTAAGTAAAAAACTCATTAAGTCTTATGTGTTCGTAACTTGATCCTATTACCCAAGCACATGCAAATTTCACTTGCAATTTTAAAGAGACTCAATCCTTTTCATTTTCATATCAGTAACCATGGCCCCTAAGCATCAGAGGAAACTACAAGTGAACCATGATGTCAAAACTGTGACCGAACAAGCCATACTACAATCCCCAGGAGAAATTACCAATATATTTAAGGATTGGTTTGGCAAACAAGGTCAAAACCCAAACACAAGGAAGAGTCATGAAAATGAATTGGAGTAGAAATAGATATAGGACGAGGACTTTATTTCCAATGATGAGCAAAGAAGAGCACCCCTAAATGTTATGAAAGAGTTTAAAAAATCCAAATTACCCGTGTTCACTGGTCAATATGGGGGCCAATTATTTGAGGCTTGGGTGATAGGTGTTAAGAGGGCACTCAATTTTAAGTCATACACTACAAGGGAAAAGGAAAAAATTGCAATGAGCCTCCTTAAAGGATAAGCACTATTATGGCGGGTAAATGAAGAGACTAAGGTGCAAGTCACTTCCTTGTAAGTTACTTGGGAGATGTTTGAGGAAAATTTTAGAACCATGTACCCATAAGAGGAATATAAACACCAGCAGGTAGGTGCCTTCCATGCAGTTAGACAAAATGGAAGATCCATAAAGGATTATGAAGTAGAGTAATATGCATTAATTCATCATGTGGAATACATAGAAAATGATAAATGACAAGCTGAAAGATTCCTACACGGGCTCAATCCTTTAGTTCGAGCCAAGGTCTCCATGTGGAAACCCACCATGATGGTAGCAAAAACAATTCTAGAAAAGCAGGTCAAAAAGATGATTGACATGAAAGGTCAATCGAAGAAGTATGTGGAACCAATGGGAAAACCCTCAAAATATAGGACCATCATAGTTGGAGGCATCGATATGGATTCCAAGTGAGAGAAAAAAATGTAACTAGGGTTGCTAGCGTACCTCCATAAGAACAAAGGTGTCATCTCTACTCAAGAGGGACAAGAGGTAGAGGCAGAGGATGTAGTGACTGAGGATGCGGTCAAATGAGGAATCAGGGCAGGGTGGATTGTTGGGAATGTGGGGGTCTCTATTATCACAAGGATTGCTCAAATTATCAACCAGATCTTAGACAACGAGAAGGTAAATGAGAAAAAACCCATGCCCAACATCAGATTCATGTTATTGTAACCCATTTCGAGGCCGAGCACCAAGCCACAGTGGTGGATTCTGCCGATATCGTTAAAAAATTCTACTTTATGTGTTAATTGATTATGGTGCCACTGACAGTTTTATTCCCCCCTTTGCTCTGATTATATGTGGATTGGCATCTCATGACCAAAATAACTTTAGGATGGTGGAAATGGCATCCGATGTTAAGCAATCTTTAGGTCCTCTATTAAAGAATTGTATTGTCAAATTGGGGATTGTGTCACAAAAATGAACTTATATAATATGGATCTAGGAACGTATGACTTAATCATAGGAATGGATTGGCTTGAATCTCATCGAGCCTTGGTGGATTGCTACAATAAGAAGGTTATTTTCCAAAATGATCTAGGAGAGGCTATAGTGATTGAAGGGATTAAGCGAGAAGTGACATTACGCCTCATCTCATCCCAGAAGTTTAAAAAGTGTACGAGGAAAGGGTGTAAGATTTATGTAGTTGATACAATCAGTGAAGATGAAAACCCCTCTGATAATCTACATCCAATACTCTCTGAATTAGTATAAGTGTTTCCTCCAAAGCTACTAGGGTTGCCCCTAGTACAAGAACTTGATTTCTCCATTTCCCTGAAACCTAGAACAAAACTGTTGATCCTAAAATATTCTTGATGATTTATAAATCTCTCTCTTATATATCTTGTTTCTACACTTAGAAAATTTTCCACTTTATAGTGGATTCATGAATCTTGTTATAATTTCCACTTTCCTCAAAGTGCACCAGTGTTTTCCACCATAACCATAATGCACCAATACTTAGTTTATTTTGAACTATTCACGAGTTCATCACGTATTCTCTAGTAAGTCAAAAATTTCATCGTCACCAGAATGCACTACCTTGTTCCTCCATCCTCATTTTATATCGTACTTAGAATGTTTTCTAATTTCCACCATGGGTTGAGTTTACTCTTTTATCTCATAACGATTAGTCCGTATGTTCGCTTCATGATACTTAGTTATTTTTGTGACTTCACCTCTCTCTCTCGACACTTCAATACTTATCCAATTCAACAATTTACTATAGAGCAAAGATCATATCACAAGTCTTAAGAAATATTTTTCCTTCCCCTCCATCCGTCCACTTTGTGATACTTAGTATTTTTCTAATATTTTACCGCGGGGTCACATGTTTAGACTTAATCCACTTTCTCTTCTTTTACATCCATATCTCCGCCGCTCTGCGATGAATTTTTGTTTCTTCTTGTCACGTTCCTTGATTAATATTAAATGCAAATATTACTGAAAGCAATAAATTGTTAATTATCAAAGGGCCATTATTAATTGTGACTTTCTCAAGATCATTTTTAGTAAATTCAAATTAAATTCTCCCTAATCATCCTTTCGAAAAAAGAGCTTCAAGGTATATTATGTAAAAATATTTGCTTTGGTATTATGTTCCAAAAGGCTGTACATAATCCACCAACTCCTTAATCACAATGGCCAAAAGGAAAGAGATATTTTATGGAGATACTCTTAACACTTTCGCATTGGAAGATCCAAAGTTTCATTGGTCTAGAGAATACAAATATTATTCTACATTGTCGCTTCCAGAAAGAAATGCTAATGATATTTGAACATCAGGAATTGTGAAAGTTGGGTGTGTTCCAGAAGTTTTTGATGCTACAAAGCTGGTTTCATGGTGTATAGACAAATATGAGAAAAATCATAGAATTATTCAATTGCAAGGACAATCCCCAATTTCTCTGGCACCTTCAACTTTCAAGAAAATTTTCAGGTTACCAGAGCCAACGGTGACTTTCAAATTCGATGAAGCTAAAGAGTTCCTGAGGAGTAGAAATGGTGGTGGGACCTATTGCAATGATATCTGGAAGACATGATGACAATGCCAAAATATTTATCAACTACACAGGCCTGTCAGTTAAGAAAACCATATCAAGAAATGACATGGCTCTTTTCTAGGGTTGTTGGAAAAGAATCAACTGCTATAGTTCCTCGTTTAACTCTTTATATTTTGTATTTTTCTATCCATGAGAAAGCGGTTTTCGTCGAAAATTATTTCTTCTCAAATACCATTCCAATTGTCAAATGTTAAGAAGAACAAGAGGTTTTATATGTCTTCATATTTAATATTTTCCATCACATACTGTCATGTATTCAAAGGAATCCATTTATCAAGGCATGTTAATTGCAAGTTAGATCTAGTTCATACTCGGTACCCTACTTTGTGGAAGCAGACGACAATGTACCATTTTTATGAAGTGGCAATTTTTCTAGATAAAAGGGGAAGTTTTGAGGCAATGGAAAATTATATTGTCACCAAGATCTACTATTCTCGAGAAGGGTCGGGTTATCTTCCGTTTTATGTACCAGAAAAAAATTGCAATAGAAGTATGCAGACAATACAAATTCTAGGAAAATTTCTTTTATGAAAGAAAGAAAAAATGAATTCATTTCCTTGCCATGGAAAATTGACAAAATAACACTAAAGAATGCCTAAAAAATTGATGATTATGCAGTCCATTTTGACTAGTACAATTTAAGGTCAGCGAATGAAGTTAAAGGGTTTGACCCTAATCAATATTTCATGAATCATATGACCTCTGTTGGTTTCAGTGTATCATATGCAAATACTTATTTATTTGGAGAAGAAGAAGATTATTGAAAGAACTCTGAAGTAGTTCTAGTTGGAGATTTTGAAACTGTTATTAGCACTAATGAACCTCATTGATACAGAAGGGTTGTAAATGAAATAAAAAAATGGTAAAAAGGTACTTCTCGAAGGAGCGACACACCCAAAAAAAACCCTCAACTTGTAATGCAAGAGAAAAATAAATCTTTAATTGAAAATTCTGGTGACATAGATGACAATGATCCTCCTACTAGGAACCTTGAAAGGCCTCATAAGCTCACAATAAACAGTAAAAGAAAAAGACAGACAAATCAACAGGAAGTATATGAGGTTGTACTTAAAGATAAATAATCCCTTGATGACATGGACTTGGACGTGAATATTGAAGATATAGAGTTTCCAGATGAGGAACAAAGGATTCAAGAGAGAAAAGAAGTTGCAACAGAATTTGTGACACAAGAAATGATCTTCTTTGAAGAAGAATCCTTAACTCTTCATAGTGCTCTATTTTATAAAGACTCAAAGAAATTAGTATTTGAAAGAGTTAATTCAAAAGGAAAAAAGGTTCAAGGGAAGACAAATTCAGAGTTTAACCCGAGTGGAGTTCCACCATCAATAATTGAAAAAATTCATAGAACTATAGGTGATGCCTTGGAAGTGTTAGTGGATGAGGTGGAAGCTGAAAATGCTATGCTAAAAGAAAGGATTAAAGAACTAGAGTATGCTCCAATTCCACCCCTATATTTTCAAGTCCTATTACTACTATTCAACCTTGGAAAAGCTTCGACAAAACACCATAGTCAAGCTCAAAGTTAAAGGGAACATCAAGTTTTCTTGCTGCAGTTAGATGATATTGGGGACAACATAAAAAGAAGAATTCCTCTCATTCTATAGGCATGGGATTTCAAAATTGAAAATTTTAAGCAATATCTTAAGGAAAACCTCGATAATGACGAGGGTTTTTATAAATATGTTGTCACTACATTTGTTTTAAAAGTTTATGGTATGGATGAACTAAAACAAAAAGAAGAGATTTACCGTCCCCTACTCACATAAAACAATTGAAAGCTTGTTGGCTCAAGATGATAAATGTTTTAAAAGAAATATTGGTTGATTGTAACACTTTTAGTGTCAAAAAATTGGGATTATATTTTAAGTTGATTGAATTAGACTTGGTAGGAAACATCGGGGAAGTCTAAGATCCAAAATTAATTTAAAATTTTATGCTTATGACGAGAGAACAATTTGAAGAATACTTAGAGATATTAAAATGCGTATCAACGGAAAAGTTTAATAGCATGACCGAGTACACACAACAATAAGTAAAAAGTTAGATTGTAAGTTATGTTAATAAAAATGAAGATATTGAGAACACGTTGCACCAAATTTTAATTGACTTAAGAGATTTAGAAAACACATTATTTGATATTAAAGTCAGGTTGGAGATAACCATCACACCTATGAGAGAATACATCAAAAATTGGTTAAATCTAGTTTTAATAAAAATAAATGACGAAGATCAAACATAGGCGGTTGGTACTGGTAATGTAATTGCAACCAAAGAGAAAACAAGAGGAACATCGACAAGAAAATAGAAAGAGAGAGATATCCATCATAGTCAGTAAAATGATCACAACTTTCTCAATTCTTTTCTCTTCTCATTTAGGAGTCATCCATTTGTGCTTATATTTCCTAAAAAAACATAACCGATTTCTGATCGCTTCTTTTTGTCTTCCTTTCATGTTCAATCGTGTTCCATCCTTTTATTTGGTGGTCCAGAGGAGCCCAATCCGAGTCCAATTCTGAATGAACGCATTTTTATTTTTAGACTACTAAAGACTATATATTTTTTTAGCATAAGATTTTGGGGTTACAACTTTAATGATATCTTTGAACTTTGAGTTTTGATCATAAGATATTTAAAGTTTTCCTACGATATTATTTTTTGTTTTGAATGAAAAAACTCTTTTAAAGTTCTTTCAATTGTGGGCCTTTATTTTCCTTTCCTTTGAATGTGATCAAAATTATGAATACTGTGATGGATGTGAGAATCATATTACTTTTCATGTAACTGTTATTTATTTCTGTACAATATTTCTGCATATATTATATTTTCATGAGTGAAGATTCCCGATCCTTCTCAAGAATTCTTTATGAATGTATATTATTTTCAATCAGCAATAAAATTTTCATTGAGTGATAAAGATTGGGGTTTGATATTTAGTATTCTCCCATTTTCATCCCAAGATATTCAAGATTTATCTTCAAGAAAATACAGAAGAGTACCACCTATATAAAAACACAAGGGGGTATTTATATCCTCGTGAGGTTGTTGTTTAGACCTTAATTGATCTAAACATCAACAATTACCTACATCTAAAACACCTTATCAAATGGCGTTTTGATGAGATTTCTTGCATTAGATATAAATTCTAGTATTCACTATTTATTTATGTAGGCTAATAAATTTTATTATGTTGATGAATCATGATAAGAACACTCATGGTGTTATTGTTTCTCTACATGTGATAGGTGTTGAGATGGTTATTATGTTCATGATGCTAGATTATCTTAAGAGCCTATGGTATTTACTTATGATGTTATGTGATTCCATTTAATTATGTTGATAAAAGGCTATGTCTTTGATAAAGATATGTTGAGATGATTATCATATTCAGGATGATATGTTATGCTGTTAGTATAACATGTGATTCCATTTATTATATTTGATAAAGATATGTTGATGTTATGATGTTATGATAATATCCCTTGATGTGATGGCTTGATGTAATTGCATAGAATTATTTTGTTATAATATTTTTATGATGTGATGATGTGATGACATGTGCTACTTACATGCAGATTTATGATGAAATGCTTAACAATGACATCCATAATCATGTGTTGTTTTATTGTTTAACATGTAGTTATGACAATGATGTTGATTTATCATGGAGACATGCGAGAGTTAGCACATGTATTCTTTCTTTTAGATGTTGATATTATGATTATAACCAATGCATTGGTTGCATGTTGTGATGTGCTGATTGTCAGGTCATCCATGAGTGGGCCAAGAGGGATGGTTTATTTGATGATCTCATGGGAGCCCACACTTACAAGGGAGAAAATTTACAAAGTAATAACATATGGGTTGAAGACAACTCAATCAACCCTTACATAGTGCTCACAACACCCTAATGGCATTGATATCCCCAACCAGGGGTTAAGGATATGCTTGAGAGATCATGCATACATCGTGGTTCTATGAGGTGTCATTCATGGCCTTGGATGCCTAGAAGCTTCCTTTATATCCTAAGGCCCGAGTTTTCTCACCCAACCATGTACATGGCACTCAAATCCATACCTAATGCTCAAAGACTTTAATGGCATAGATATCCCCACTCTAATCTAGAGATGCCCTCAAGTGGTCAAGTGTGATGCTTCTACGCGTTGATCTTGAACTTGGATGCCTAGAAGCTTCCTTAAGGCATAAGGCCTGAGTTTCTTCCCCCAACCATGTCTATGGCCCCAAGATCCATTCCTAGTGTTAAAACCTCATAATGATATCAATATCCTCACTTGCAGGCCAAGAATAACCTTAGGAGGTCATGTGTGGTGATTTGAGGCATTGTGTTTGGCCATGAATGCCTAGAAGCTTCCTTTAGGGGATAAGGCAAAGGAAACCTAGCCATAGGATACCTATGGGGTTATGGATCAAGTGTGGTTATTGGGTTGGTGGTTTGAGGTCAATTTTTGGTTTGACATGCAATAGGCTAGTGGGTTTTGGGGAAATTAGGTTAATGGTCCATGGGATAGGGAATAGGGGGTTTAGTGTCAATGGTTAAGTGGTGCTAGGTGGTAATAGGGGTTAGTGGGTAGGTTGTTAAGGGTTATTTATTTTAAAGGTTAGGGATTTGTGGGTGAGTGGTTAGGGGTTTTGTGTTAGGGATTATGGGGTTAGATGTTAGTGGTGAATTAGTGACTTAGTAGGGGATAATATTTGTTGTTATTAGTGGTTTAGGAGAATTAGGGTATTAAGTGATGGTTAGGGGTTAGGTGTTTGGGTTCAACACGTTAGGTTAGTGGTTTACTAACTTGGGTTAGATTTCGAGATAGGTGCATTATTTAAGTTCACAAGTTGGGTTAGTGGATTAAGATAATATGTTAGGTTATTTTTTTAGTGTATAGATGGAGACTAGGCTCAAACAGTAAAGGGATATGGGTTGGGGTTTTAGATTTTATCCTAAAATAATTATTCAACTGGCCATCAATAACAAGCTTGTGATAGTCATCTATAGCCAACAACTATATTGGATGGGGAGGATGGGAAACCATCCTAATGCCATGTTGTAGTGGTCCAAGCTAGCCGCAAGTTGATACACCTCATCGACGATCGCTATGAGATATATTTTTCCTTGCTGATGTTTTATGTTAATCTTTTATTACTTTTAAGACCTAATTTATTTCATAGGACATTTTTTCTTTCCATGGAAAAAAAATCATAAATGATTCATAATGACAAAATTACATTTTGCAGATGCCTTTTAGCATTCAAAAATCCTTTGTATGACAATAGAGGATGTCAACATCTAGTTTGAAAAGATTTCAAAAACTCACATAGGATAGCTTTACAACCATATAGGTCTCAAAATTTGACCTCAAATTTGTCCTTAGACTAGAGGAATCCAAAAATAAGAACAAATCCATAATTTTGTTTTCTAAATAGTAATGAAATAGTCCAATGCAATCCCCTTATAAACAAATGATCTCAAAATATTACATTCACATGTGAAATTCAATCATATAAACTATGCATACTTCATAATTGAATCCTCAAGTATAATTGCTATTCAAAGGGAGGATGTGTATATTTAGAAACACGACCATAATCCTCTTCCTGGATGATCTAGAGGGACACCAATCTTCAACGATCCATCAACAACATGATTCCTTTCCTTGAAAATATGATGAAAATAAATAATATTAAAAAACCAAAATTATACCTTTGATCTCATCCAACAAAGGCTACAATAAGAAATTTCTCATTTCATATTCCCATTTCAACCACTTGATACCTAGTCATCAGTCTCCAAAGATTTGTAATTTTGTTACACCTTTTTCAACGACCAATGTAAGAGTTATTTTTAGATCCATTAATTCAACATAGTTATTTGCACCTTGACCTAGTCAATCTTTATAACTAAAGGAGTGAGACTGATTCAAAAATATCATTTCCCCAACACCACTAATCATAGGATTCCCTTGTGAAGCACCATAAAAAAATGGCCAAGGCCTAGATTTGACAATATTCTCCTCTGTTATCTATCTAATAGGTTTATTCTTTTTCACACGACTGAAACTAGATAATATATTAACTGCTTGAGTAACACATTGAAGAGGAGGAATAAATTTGTCCTCAAATAGGCAATCATTTCAAGCTAGCCATATGCCTCAGGCTAATAACATAGGAAAATATCTATACCTACTTACATTTTCATTTGCACACCAAGTTGTCCAACCTTCCTCAATAGTAGCACCACTCCATACATCTATTAGCCCGGTTATACCTTCCACTTCCTTCCATACCTATATAGAATATGGACAAGACATTATAAGATGGAAATTTGTTTCTTCATTTTCCTTACACATAGGACATCTCCCAGAACCATGTTTATTCCTTTTCTAAATAATATCCCACGTAAGTACCTTATTATTGAGTAACAACCATATGGATATGTGAGACTTTGTAGGACATTTAAACTTCCACAATTTTTTCCCACCACCACCTTTGAATCCCCAAATCACCTCTAGAGATTAAAACCTTATATCCTGCCTTTGGAGTGTAGATACCTAATGGATTCATCAATCAAATAAAAATATCATCATTATCTTTAATCCTAACATGGCATTATCTGAGTTTTGCAATATAATCTTCCCATTTAACTACATCCTCTCCTCTAAAGCCATCACCCCTACATGCTTCTATTCTTGAATCCATATCAAAGTCATATCAATATCGACTATCTAGTTGAGATTAAAATACCCTTTATCTATTAAGAACTATACCATGAGTAGGTAGATTAATCAGAACCCCACAACCAATCCA